>VDFB02049217.1:139439534-139477735 GCA_007258455.2 Sequoia sempervirens
TGCAAGCTAAAGAAAATACCAATGAGAAGGATAAGAACCAAGTAGCCCAAGCAGATATGCCCAAGGGATTATTTTAGGGAAAGTTAGAAATGCCACCTTTTCTCACCACTATTAGAATATTTGGGAAAAACCTACACAACTGTTTGCTTGATTCAAGAGCATCAACCAATGTTATTCCTCTTGCCATATGCAAATCCTTAGGAATAGTCCCCACTCCTTCTACAAGGAAGGTGACTTAATTAGACAAAACGAAGGTCAACATAGTCGAAGAAATCAAATGGATTCCCATGTAGATTGTTGCAGACCCAAGGGTGCAGCAAGTTAATGATATTCAAGTGGCAGATATCCCTGACACATATGGCATAATATTGGGGTGAGACTTCACCCAAGCATTGAACAAGTATGTTGCCACTGAATTCTCTCATGTGGGGATACCATGGAAGGGGCTACCTCATTAGATCTTTATAGATCAAGAACCCTGTATAAAGTTCATGATCACGGATTACAACAATGCCAATGAGGTGTTGCTTACTGAAATGGAGTTGGGTAATTATTCTCCTGTGGCATACCAGGAAGAATCAATGCCTCCAAAAGAAGAGATGATTGAAGAGGTCCTCTTGGTATTATGCAATCAACCCACCAACTTGGCGTATATGGTCCAAAGCATGGAAATACTTCTAGAATCAGAAGATGATGATGAATCCTACGATGATGATAATTTGGGACTACTAGATGGATTCCAAGACTTCATGGAGAAGTGTATACAAGATCAACTTAGCCTAGGGGAAAGAATGGATTTCCAAGAGCTCTTGTTGCCTAGTTGGTGCAGAGTTCATAATGCTTCCCACTCATAATTCGAGTGATACTTATGTCAGACAACAGTGGAACAAATCAAAGGACAAGTTACACCTCAAAAGGAATTACCAATCAGGAAGCCTACCACCAACCATGTTAAAGAAATTGCAGATGCAAGTATGCAACCAAGAATAAATGAATGCAGGATCAGCCCAGAAGTTAAAGAACCTTCCATTTTCTAGACACTACACTTCAATGGATCCAAATCCAAGCAAGGATCGGGAACCAAATTTGAACTCATCAGACCTATGGGTAAGATCTGTTTCACTGCTCATAGAAATTAGTTCTATTGTACCAATAACACAGCAAAGTATGAAGCACTAGTTCATGGTCTCCTAATGGCCCTAAGGAAGAAATTTAAAATGTTGCAATTCTTTGGTGATTCAGAATTGGTAGTAAAATAAGTTAGAAAATTTTATTCCTGCCATGATAGTGTTGGATGTTATGGTTGTGTTGCTGATATGTGGTTGTCAGTGGTAAAGTGAATTTTAGTCTGTTGGTATGTTTAGTACTTTTATGATCAAAGGTTCTAGACTAAAGGGTTTTTTCTGAGTGTATCTAGTTTATCCACGCCGAGTTTCAGATATCTGCATGAAGATTTCCATTCAAACAATTTTTTATGTTTCTTCAGTCGATGTTCCTAATTGAGGATGATACTATTTCAGTTAGTTTAGTTTTTGTGGATGCTTCTCTAGTGATTCATGTTACTTTTGGATGTTTCTAGATCATGCTCTATCTTTTTTGCACGTCTGCATTGATCATTGTGATTGTGGTTGGCGATTTTCTTTTGCATTTTCATGTTTTTCTTGTCCTTGGCTGACATGGTGTTGAAGCATGTTGTAGATATTTGAGGAGTAATTAATTGAAGTGTTTTCATGTTGGAGATATTTTTTTGGGTTCTCACTAAGTTGTGGCCGACTTTGGTGTATTCGCATTGATAATCTTTAACGATTTGGGCCGATAGTTTATATTCATTTTAGTATTTCTTTGTGGTCAACTTGTAGTAATGAAATATCATGTTGTGGATATATAAGAGTGATTGCTTATTAAAATTGAAGTGTGTGAATGTATGCTAGTGGATGTCGAGTGTGTGTATGTGCAAATATCATTTGACGGTAGAGCATAGTGTGAAGAATTATGAAGAAGTGTGAAGAAGAGTGAAGAAGTGTTCATGTGCTTAATTGGAACTGTAATCAGGCATTATCAGGTGCTATTTTCTTAGTTCTAAATTTGGATGGCTTTAATCTAAATCTCTTTGTAAGATAGTGTGTCTTCCTTTGTAATTGAGCAGTGAGCTCTAGGCAGTGTGCCTGAATGCATGTGCATTCCCCATATTTCATTTTCATTATACTTTTAAGAGGATATAATCTTGTGGAATGACCTCCACCATGGTTTTTTCCTAACAAGGTTTCCACATAGAAATCTTGGTGTTATGTGTGTTTCTGATGTGTTGTTGATTCATGATTTCATGGTTAATTATCAAATCTAAGAATAAGGTTAATAAGTTGAATAATTTTTGAATTTCTATGACAACTGATTCACCCCCCTCTTAGTTGTTTTCCCTTGTATTGCCAACAATTGGTATCAAAGTAGGTTCCTTGGAAGAATTTTAATAGCTTAAGGTGATATGGGATGGAAAGTTACAGGAAGGATAGTCTGAGATTTGACAGAACAAATTGTAAGGAAAGAAGAGGTGCAAAAACAAATTTCCTAACGTCAAACCACAGGGGAGAATGCAATACAGGGCTATTAATTTTTCAAATTACAATCTAATTAAGACACACATGAAGGAATAACAGAGATAGAGAAAATACACAAAGACAACTGAAACAACAAAATTTATGTGGGAAACCCTTTCGGGAAAAAACCCACAACACCAAGTTGTATCTCTTTGTATTACAGTAACAAAATTACATACAATCAGAAAGACAAATTTCTGGTGTTTGTCTCAGTAGCTTCTCCATTCACTATTCAAAACTCTCTCAGAAAAGCTCTCATCCAATTCGATAAACTAATCACACTTTTCATAACAGAATCGATCTGCTTTAAAACAATCTCATTCTGATTTTCCAACTGTACATTCTTACCCGCCATTGCCAACCAAAGATAGTTTCCATTCGAGTCCTGATTTTTCCCTGCATGTAGTTTTTCCAGTGATGCAACTGATGCATAGAATCTACTGTCGTCATGTTTTAAAACTGCTTACTATCATTGGCCCACGATGCTCCACATAGGATGGTTAGACTAGTCAATAGCATTCAACTTTGTTGGCATATTAGTGAGACACTCACAGTGTCTCCTTGATGCCACAAAGTTTCTCTATCGGCATCGCTACAGCTTCCACAAGTCAGAAAGATGCTATAACGACTATAACAGGTTATACTAAAACCAACGATGTCCAATACAATCCTATCGGCAAGGATTTCCCTTATCGGTGAGACACATAGCGAATTCACCAGTCTCAGCGAGCAAACAGTCTATCGACAAGACACTATGTCTTCGCCAAGACCTTCTGTCGAGTTCCTTGTGCTACACCGAAATCTTTGACAAGTCGGCGAGACTTATTGTCTTCTCCAGGACTTCATACCAAAGCCCTCAGTCATATCAATGACTACCATTTAGCAAGACCTATACCGGAAAACATCCCATCATCGGCAAGACATTTTAATGTCGCTGGGACATCATAACGAAGCAATTGAGATATCCCGATAACCATATGATAGCCCGACATCGACGAGACATTCTACAGATCACCAAGACTTGTGTTTGTCGCCGCGAAATCTCTCTGAGCTCACTATGCTTTGCCAAAAGCTTATGTTGGCAAGACATGAGACTTTCGCCATGACGTTTCATCGAGCTTCCAAAGTTGGCCTGAAGACATCTGTCGGAAAGACTCAAGACTTTCGCCGAGACATCTCCCCGCGACCCGAGAGTAACACTGATGAGATCAACTATCACCCAGAGTTCTTCCGATCACCAAAAGATCATGCCAAACTCAGAGAGTCATAGCGATAGTCTCTTCAAAAAGACATGAACCCTGTCATGGTGATATGTACATTTTAGAACTTCAGAACAGTTAGTCGGCTAGACATCCGTGATGTCACATTGATTTTTCCTTCAAGGAGTTTCTTGTCAATAAGAATTGAGGCACAGATTCCAACACAAATTATTCTTTTTGGAAGACTTGAATGGAATGCCATCTAAGATGCATTGGTGAACCCTACTGGAGCATTACAAGTAATATGTACATTATTCCACAGAATGATCCTACTACTTCTACCAAGATCAAAGATGTTGAGTATAATATCCGAGCTAAAGAAGCTTTGTTGAGTGCTTTGATTGATTCTAAGATGACAAATGTTATGGATCTGAAGACTGCTTATGAGATCTAGAAAAAGTTGGAAACCTTGTATGAAGGTGATGCTAATGTGAAGATCGCTAAGTTGCAGAGTTTGAAAGGGAAATATGAAAGGTTGAGAATGGGTAATGATGAGAACATTAATACTTTCATGCAAAGAGTGAATGAACTTGTGTGTGGTATTAGATATGCTGGTAGAAAGATAGATGAATCTGAGATTGTTGCTAAAGTGCTTAGATCCTTGCTTGATGCTTACAAAGTCAAAGCTAGTGCTATTGAAGAGCTCTGGACTGTAACAAACATAACCAAAGATACATTGGTTGGTAAACTGACTACTTTTGAGTTGATCAAATTTGGTGATGCCCTTCCTAAGGTTGAATTTACATTTAAGGCTACTACTTCTGGGAGAGATAGATAGAGATATGATTCGGGTGAGATTTCATCTAGAAAGGCATTCAAGTATGAGGATGAAATTAAACAAATTGAAGAAGAAGAAAGAGAGCTAGAAGATTTGGAAGCACTTATTGTCAACAAAGTATTGAGAGGAAAAGGTAAGTATGAAGGAAAATTGCCTCTTAAATGCTTTTCTTGCAATAAGATAGGTCATTTTGCATCAAAGTATTCAGAAAGAGTTGCTAAACCAAAACATAAAAAGCCTATATTTTAGAACAAGTGTTACTATGCTACTGATGAAGGTGTGACTGATGATGAATCTGATGAAGGAAATAAAAGTGATGATGAATGGATATTTATTGCTATCCAGGAAAATAGTCTTGTATCTATTGAATATGCTAGTTGTACTAATGTGGAAAAATCCCTAGCTACTCGAGTTGAAGAAAAAGATGAATGGGTGATTGATAGTGGATGTTCACATCATATAATAGAGGAAAAAAGTAAGCTTGTAAGCTTGGAAAAGTATGATGGTGGTGTTGTGATATTTGGTGATAATACAGTTGGTGTGATCCGTGGAAGAGGTTGCATTTCTCTTGATTGTAAGCATAATACTGATTATGTTTTGTATGTAGAAGGCTTGAAGCATAATCTTTTGAGTGTTGGTCAAATGGTTGATAAGTGATACAATCTTCAGTTCAAGGATGGAAAGTGCATAATATTGAGTTCTATAAATGAAATTACATCAAGTACAAAGACAAAAGGTAATATCTTTCACTTGAGTGTTGCTAGTAAAAGTTGTTTGATTGCTCAAGTTGGTGAAATTTGGTTATGGAATAGGAGGTTGTGTCATGTTAACTTTGATAATATTGTCAAGATAAGTTCCACAAAGGTTGTGAGAGATCTACCTAAGTTGGTGAAACCTACTAATACAATATGCAAGGAATGTCAATTGGGAAAGCAAACCAAAATTTCATTTCAGAGTAAAAAGAAATGTTCAAATGAATTGTTAGAGCTTGTGCATATTGATTTGTGTGGTCCCTCTAAGATTAGAAGTTTACAAGGTTATAGGTATTTCATGTTACTCATTGGTGATTATTCTAGAATGGTATGGTTTACTTTCTTAAGGGAGAAATATGAAGCACTAGAAAAGTTCAAGGTCTTTAAAGCTATGGTTGAGATAGAGAGAGGTTTTAAGATTAAATGTCTAAGATCAGATATAAGTGGTGAATTCACTTCATGTGAATTTATTTATTTTTGTGAAGAGAATGGAATGAAGAGACAATTATCTACACCACAGACCCCTCAACAAAATGGAGTTGTGGGAAGGAAGAACATAACAGTTGAGGATGTTGTTAGAAATTTTATGTTGGAAGGAAATGTTCCTCATATCTATTGGAGAGAAGTTGTGAGTACTACTGTGTACACACTTAACCGGGTACAAATGAAAGGTGATACTAGTAAGACCCCTTTTGAGCTATGGACTAGTAAAAATCCTACTATTAAATAATTCAAGATATTTGGAAGAAAATGTTATATTAAGAGAGATGAAGACATAGGAAATTTTGATGCTAGGAGTGATGAAGATATCTTTTTGGGTTATTCTACTAAAAGAAAGGCCTACCAGTGCTACAATAAAAGATTAAAGAAAATGGTTGAAAGTGAAAATGTTAAGGTTGATGAAGACTTAGGTGCACCATCCAGAGTCTGTGGATATGACTCTGATGATCAGGATGATATTACAAATGAAGGAAAGAAAGTTCAGACTACAAATCAAGTGCAAATCAATCCGGTAAATCAAAAGAATAAAGAAGAAGGAGAAACTAGTGAAAGAGAAGATGAGAGATCAAAAGAGCCTAAAGTTGAAGAAAATCCTAAGAAGACTCTGAGGTATGTAATATTGAATCATTCAAAATATTAGATTATTGGTGATAAGAATAAAAGCGTCTAGACTAGGAGAAATATTGCAAAAGAATATTGCTTGATTTTAAAAACTGAGCCTACTAGTGTGAATGAAGCATGTAAAGATGAGCATTGGATTGAAGCAATGAAAGAAGAGTTAAAACAAATTGAAAAGAATGATACATGGATTCTTGTTCCCAGATCTAAGGATAAGAATGTAATTGGAACTAAATGGGTCTTTAGAAACAAACTGAATGAGCAAGGTGAAGTGGTTAGAAACAAAGCAAGACTAGTATGTAAAGGATATTCACAAATGGAAGGAATTGATTTTGAAGAGACCTTTACCCCTGTTGCTAGAATTGAAGTTGTAAGATTATTTCTTGCCTATGCTACTCACAAGAACTACAAATTTTATCAGACTGATGTCAAATCAGCTTTTCTAAATGGTGAATTGGAAGAAGTGTATGTTGAGCAACCTGATGGATTCTAGTTGACTGATAAAGAAGATATGGTGTGTCAGTTGAAGAAACCATTATATGGACTCAAGCAAGCCCCTAGAGCATGGTATGCAAGATTGGACAAGTATTTTTTGAAGCTTGGATTTAACAAAGGTACTACTAATAGTAATCTTTATTTCAAGATTGACCATGATAAATATTTGATTGTTGAAGTCTTTGTTGATGATATTATTTTTGGAGGAGATGATGCTTTGTGCATGAAGTTTTTTAATGAGATGCAAAATGAATTTGAGATGTCTATGATTGGTGAGATGAAATTATTTTTGGGATTGCAAATTACTCAATTAGATAAAGGGATATTTATATCTCAGTCCAAGTATGTGAAGGAATTGTTGAATAAGTTTGGTATGGAAGATTCAAAGCCAGTTTGTACACCCATGGTGACCGGATGCAAGTTGAAAACTAAAGACAATTCTATGAAAGGAAATAAAACAAGATACAAATCAATGATTGGTGGATTGTTGTATTTAACTCAAACTAGGCCTGATATCATGAATATTGTGTGTATTGTAGCAAGATTTCAATCTAATATAAAAGAATCTCATGTGACTGTTGTGAAGAGAATTTTTAGATACTTGAAGGGAACTATTGATCTTGGCCTATGGTATCCTAAAGATGATGATCTTACATTGAGTGCCTTTACTGATCCTAACTGGGTAGGAGATGTGAATGATAGGAAAAATACTAGTGGTGGAGAATTTTTCTTGGGTAAGAAGCTAATTTCATGGTTAAGCAAGAAGCCGAATGTCATTTCCTTGTCTACTGCAAAGGCCAAATACATTGCTACTGCTAATAATTGTACTCAATTCATGTGGATGAAGTAGATGTTGAAGGATATTAGAGTTGTATATGATGAGCCTATTGGTATATTATGTGATAATTCAAGTGCTATTAACATTTCCAAGAATCCGGTGCTGCATTCAAAAACAAAACATATATCTATCAAGTTTTACTTTTTGAGGGAGAAGGTAAGTGAAAAGGAAGTCAGATTGGAGTATGTGCCTACTAAGGAGTAGATTGCAAACATCTTTACCAAGCCATTTCCTAAGGATACTTTTGAGTATCTCAAAGGGAAGTTAGGGGTGATTACCCTTCCTAATCAGAACTAGGATGCAATGCAATGTGTGCATCAGTCTGTGCATTTCATTGTCATATCTTGTTTTGGATTGATGTTGTGGTGGCTGCTACTCGGGGGGAGTAGTCAAATGTTCAAAAATTCAGATGTGGTTCAGAGCTTAGAGAACTTCTTTATTGATGTCAAAGGGGGAGAAGATTCATGTGAAAAACTAGTGAGTATCTAAGGAGAAGATCCTTATGGGGAGAAAGATAATGTGAAAATGTTGAGGAGAAGATGAGTCAAAATCTAAACAGGAGTTAGTTGTGTTGATGGTGTTTTTCACATCATATGTTTCCATCAATGCCAAAGGGGGAGATTGTCGGATGTTGTGGTTGTCATTGATGTCAACACTATTAGCATAAATGCATTTGAAGCTGTATATGTCAAGGATATTGAGAAAATTGTAAAGAAATAAGTTGCAGGTTGTCAGTGGTAAAGTGAAGTTTAGTCTATCGGTATGTTCTATACATTAATGTTTAGAGGTTGTGGACTAAATGGTTTGTTTCTAAGTGTATCTAGTTTATCCACGTCGAGTTTCAAAGATCCGCATGAATATTTGATCAAGTTATGAAGATTTCCATTTAGACAATTTTTTTGTTTCTTCAGTCGGTGTTCCTGATTGAGGATGATACTATTTCAATTAGTTTAGTTGTTTTGGATGCTTCTCTGGTAATTCATGTTGCTTGTGGATGTTTCTATATTGTGCTCTATCCTTTTTTCACGTCCACATTGATCATTGTGATCGTGGTTGGTGATTTTCTCTTGCGTGTTCATGTTTTTCTTGTCCTTGGCTGACATGGTGTTGAAGCATGTTGTGGATCTTCAAGGAGTAATTAATTGAAGTGTTTTTGTGTTGGAGATATCATTTTGGGTCCTCACTAAGTTATGGCCAACTTTGGTTGATTCACATTGATAATCTTTAAAGATTTGGGCTGACAGTTTATATTCATTTTATTATTTCTTTGTGGCCGACTTGTAGCAATGAAATCTCATGTTGTAGATATATAAGAGTGATTTTTTATTCAAATTGAAGTGTGAAAATGTATGTCAGTGGATGTTGAGTGTGTGTATGTGCAAATATCATTCAAAGGCAGAGAAAAGTGTGAAGAATTGTGAAGAAGTGGGAAGAAGAGTGAAGAAGAGTGAAGAAGTGTTCATGTGCTTAATTGGAACTATAATCAGGCATTAGAAAATGCTATTTTCTCAGTTCAAAATCTAGATGGCTTTAATCTGAATCTCTTTGTAAGATAGTGTGTCTTCCTTTGTAATTGAGCAGTAAGCTCTAGGCAGTGTTCCTGAATGCATGTGCATTCCCCATATTTCATTTTCATTATACTTTTAACAGGGTATAATCTTGTGGACTGACCTCCACCATGGTTTTTCCCCTAACAGGGTTTCCACATAAAAATATTGGTGTTATGTGTGTTTCTGATGTGTTGTGTATTCATGATTTCATGGTTAATTATCAAATTTGAGAATAAGGTTAATAAGTTGAATAATTTTTGAATTTTTGTGACAACTGATTCACCCCCCCTCTCAGTTGTCTGCCCTTGTATTGACAATAGATAGGATATTAGAAAACCATAGGCATAGAGTTTGGGACCTGTTAGAAATCCTAGATGCCTTTAATATTCAGTTGATCCCTCGATCCCAAACCATACTATTGATGCTTTGGCTCAAACAACCAATACTATTCAATTGTTGTCATTGTCTAGCCTCAAAAGGTTCACTGTTGAGCTTACCTCCACCCCATCAGTGCCAAATAATGTCACCCACTTCTAGGTGTTCAATGACAACAAGAACATCCTAGATTTCATAACAAGTTCCGATGTGTTTGTAACAAAAATAATTGATGAGGCCGAACTTGAAAAGGCTGAATTAGATATAAAAGGAGTCATCAATCCCAAGATGAACACTATTCCAAGGGGTATGGTCTAGCTTGAACGTATATTTGACTTAGATCAAATCAAAGACTAGGATCAACAGGAAAAGAATGATTCCATTAACAATCAATGTGACACTCACAACCTCGAAACAACCAAGGAGGTTAAAAATGTGTTCATTGGTAAAGTCTGCATGTTAGAGGAAAAGAAAGGGATCATTGATGCTTTGCAGAAGTATCGGGAGCTATGAGGATTTGAAGACATATGATACCTCAATCATCACACACACTATTCCTCTCAATCCAAATGTACGACCATTTTTACAATGACATCATCCTATCAATGCATTGTTGGAGCCCATCATTTATAAGGAAGTGAAAAAGTTGCTTTCAAACATAATCATATTTCTAGGTAGGCACTCCACGTGGGGCAAACCTAGTCCCAGTTAGGAAGAAAAATGAAGAAATCAGATTGTGTGTAGATTTTTGCAATTTGAATAGAGCTTTGTAGAAAGACAACTACATAGTACCTTAGTTGGATGAGGTGCTACAGATCATCAACGGTTCTTAGATGATGTCTTTCCTGGATAGATACTCTGGGTACAACCAAGTAATGGTGCAATACGAGGATCCACACAAAACAACATTCACCACAAAGTGGGGAACCTTTGTATATAGAAGAATTCCATTTGGGCTCATCAACGCCAATGCCACTTTCCAGCGTGCCATGGACATAGCCTTCAAATATCTGATCAAAAAGTTCATAATAATCTACATGGATGATCTCACCGTGTTCTCAAAGAAATGAGGTGATCACATTTATGATCTATCCAAAGTTTTTCAGAAGTGCAGAGAATTTGGGATTTCCCTTAATCTGAAAAAGTGTATCTTCAGAGTTACTAAAGGTAAGTTGCTCAGACATGTTATTTCAGAGTGAGGAATATCAATAGACCCTGAACGTATTCAGTCCCTCTTGAAGATCCAATTACCTGGCAATAAGAAAGAGCTGAATTCTTTCTTTAGAAAGCTAAATTTTGTCAGAAAATTTATTATAGGCTTTGTTGAAATAGTCAAGCCACTTAATGCCATGTTGAAGCAGGATGCTAAAATTGAGTGGAATCCAAAGGCAAAGCAGGCCTTTGAAGAAATAAAGAAATCCATCGTTGATGCACCTGTATTAGTCAATCCTGATTACCTGAAGTCGTTCTATATTTACTCATTTGCTTCAAAACATTCATGCACTAACATATTGATCCAAAAGGATGATGAGGGAAATGAGCACCTGATTTCCTTCATGAGTGCTCCTTTAAATGATGTTGAACTGAGATAACACAATGTAGAAAAGCAGGTGTATTCCCTAGTTAGGGGAGTTAAAAAAATTAGACACTACATCTTGTGGAACAAGGTGTTTGCCATTGTACTTGATCTAACAGTAAAGACATTGCTAATGCAGAGTGAGTTAGGAGAAAGAATAGCAAAATGGGTCATTTTGTTGTAAGAATACGACATGGAAATTCAACCAATGAAACTAGTAAGAGGAAAATCCCTCACCCAAACAATAGCTGAGACAGTGGTTGAAGCAGGACTCGAGCTTATGGTTCAACAATATCAACTTGAACATGTGTCTCCCGGAGAGTGGTATGACAATATCGTCTACTACTTGTTGAATAATAAGTGCCCAACCTATCTACAAGGAGTTCAAAAGCATGCTCTCTAACTGAAAAGTGGTAGCTACATGTTGCAAGGGTATATACTTTATAAGAAGAATCATGAAGGGATCTACCTCAGATGCCTGAGAAAAGAAGAAGTTGCATGAGTGCTAAAATAATTCTATGATAAATTTGGTACTGGTCATGGATCTAGTCCTTTGACCACTCATCAGATCCTACAAGCAGGATATTATTGGTCAATAGTCTTCAAGGACGTGCATAGCCATGTCTGAATGTCCCACGTCTTCCAAACCGCCACAACCAAAGAAAGAAATGTTGTTGTCCTGCTACAACTAGTCTTGGAGGTAAGACTGTTCGCGCAATGGGGTCTCGACTTCATCAGTCTGGTAAGCCCACCCTCTTCTATAGGTCATAGGTATGCTTCAGTTGCTTGTATGCTTTAGTTTGTGATAATGGCCCTACTTTCTCATCCAATTACTATCCCTAGGGCAATGGCCTAACTGAGTCCACAAATAAGAATTTAATCACTGTGATAAAAAAATTGCTCAATAGGAATCCTAAAGATTGGCACACCCAACTTCATTTTTCCCTTTGGGAGATTGTACACACCACAAGGCTTCTCTGGGTGATTCCCCATTCCACCTCATTTATGGCTTAGAACCTGTGTTTCTTGTTCACCTTAAGATCCATACTCTCTAATTCATCAACACCTTTTACAAAGAAGGGGATCGACAACAAGCCTGCTTATCTGAATTGCTCCACTTAGAAGAGGTATGTGACTGAGCCATTGAAATTTTTTCCAAACATCAAGGCATGGTCAAAAGATGGTTCAATCGATGAGCCATATTCAAGGCATTTAGAATCAATGATTTGGTCCTATGCTGGGACAAGGCCCATGAAAAGAAAGGGGGACATGACAAATTCGATAAGCTCTAGCTTGGCCCCTTTTAGATTTCTGAAATCTTAGGAGATAACGCTTTCTACCTCAAGAACTTAACTAGTGAAGATGTCTTGTTTCCTATCAATGGAAGGAACCTCAAGCATTATTTCCTTGCCTAAGCTCTTTTGAGCTAGGTCTTTGTAAATACTTGTACATAGGTTATTTTAGGTTTCCTTTGTTTCATTGTTTTGCTTCATTTATGTTTTTCCTGTTTCCCAACCATCTTGTTTTGTTGAGGGTGTTCATTGGTCTCTGATGTGGTGGTCATGCTTGGTTTGATGAATGGTCCACTTTGTTGCTTGCTTTTAGTGTTCTTTGGATAATTACTCACTCTCAACTATTTGTCTCTAATTGCTGCTATGGAATGGTCTCCTTATTTGAACTCTGACTTGACCTAGAACATGACCCTTGGTTGAATCCTCTCACACCCATCTCAGATCTTGCACAAAACATATACTAATTGTTTTTGAGGAGTTGTGTGGTGGTTGTTATGATGGTCTGGAAAGTGAAGATCTTAAGTCTGCTTCAATGACCACTGTGATTCCAAACCCACTATACGCTTCGATGCTTAAACAGTTGAGAAAAAGGAAGAACATTCAAAGATATATCAAAAGAATGAAAAAGATAGGAAAATGTTGAAATCAAGCAACCATGTGGGTGTACAAACAACTATACTAGGGTTATGGATGCTTGATTGGAAGTAGAGCGATGTTCATGGGGTCACAACAAAAACTCCATCAAGGCTATAGATGTCTGATTGGCAGTGGGGAAATGTCCTTGAGGTTACTTTTGGAGTTAGACGATTCATGTGGCTTGACTGGTTTGATTAATGGTTTCTTGTCACAGTCTCTAAGGAAAGGGAATGAACTCACCATGTGCACACACTTCTGAGATATTTTGTGATTTCATTTAGTTAAGGATCACATTCTCCTTTGAGTCTCACAGTTCACTTTTTGAAACTGACCGCTAGTCTGTGAAACTAGAGATTCTAGGTTCTAAATGAGCATTTATCCCTAGAATGCTCAGGAGAATTCCCCAGCAGAGTCACCATTTGTTGTTCCTATAACACACACGCACCGTTCATAATGGGGACCCTCTCTTTTTCTCTTCTAGGTTGCTTTTGTCTTCGCCTCATTTTGTGTGCCCCCTATTTTAAGTCCTAAGTGGTCAAGGAGTCCCAGAGTCACCATCCTAAGTTGACCAAGTTTCACCGCCTTCAAAATTTTCAATTCTTTGGCCTTTGCGAATTTCCCTTGGAAGTTTTCCTTCAAACCTTCAAATTTCCATCCTCCATGCTATGTGGATCTGCCCATACGGGCCACCATGTGCAGAACTTTGTCAGTTCACTACCATTCCAAATGACTGACTCACCATGTCTACCGGCCTTCCGAGATCCGCGGCCTCCGTCACCATTTTCTATGTTGACTAGCCAAATGGCTGTCGTTCGCCTTATGGACCCCACCATTCCCACTGCCATCTCTTTTGAAATATGCACCCACCAACTCTAGCAAATTTTGTACTCACATTAATGGTGAGAATTTAATGCACTAAATTCTATAAATAGGCAATTTCGATAGGTCATTTTCACTGACAAACTTTCAGAAACTTGTTAGAGCGTCCAGCCACCGCCACCTCTACGCCCGTAGGATCTCGCTGTCATCTATGTATCATCATTTGCAATATCTTCACATACTCATTGGGTTTTCCAAGTCAGTTTTCTGATGCCATCTATGTTATGAGTTTTCTTTGATTTTTGCAAAATTTGTTAAATTCTAATGAAAGAAAGCTCAAAACTATTTAGATCACATCGCAGCGAACAAACCCATGTTTTAAAACTTATAAAATATTTTGAAAACTGCTTATTAGGCACCCGTGGAACTTTCACCTCCCACAACCATTCTTGAACCAAGGCCATTGGGTCCTTGCGGCCTGCAAAGCCTCCACCACCACTGTCAAACCATCCAAAGACAAACTCTAAACATCAGCCTTTGTCCCCTTTGGGCTCACGTATGCGGGAAGGTGCTCCCTTTTGGCCATCATTCTTTGACTTGAATGAAAAAAAAAAGATTAAATGGAGATCTTTTCATCCTCGCGAGTCCATGAATGTGGGTTTCCACACTTGGATCACCCCTCATGTTGTGTCATTCCAAAATGGTCGTTCAATCCTGGCCACCCGCCTTGCGGGTCTCGCGGTGTCCATGTCCATTGACTAAACTATTAGTGTAATTAATTAATTAATTATTACACTAGCATAAGTTAACTTAGGTCATGCATCATTTAGTCCTAGGTTGGAGTTTAATAAATAATTTAATAAATGGGATAATATTCCATTCCTTGTTTGTAGGGATAAGATTCCTTCTAGAAGATGAGTTGTCCTTCTAGAACTTATCTCTATCCTTATCCTTATCTAGTTTGTTAGGGTTATGTTTTCACATGTTGTTAGATCAAGACACATGGAAACATCTCATGCATCTTAGGTTTTCTCTCTTGCCTATATAATCAGGAAACTTGTTCATTTGTAACATATCAATATCAATCAATTAATCGTATCAATACAATCTCCATTGTGCATGCCTAGTTGCAACACTTTCTGGGTGGTTGATTATCTTTCCTGGCAAAGGTCCTCCATTGAAGACTCAGCTTCAGGGACCCTATGCATCCATAATCTCAACATGAACTTAGAACTTGTCCAGTGAAATGTCAACCCAGGATCAAGAAAGTTGGTGTGCGAGATTCTTGCAGGCTTGAAGGTTTCCATTGAAGGATATTTGATTCCACCCGGGGACCAAGCTGATTTCTGAAGCAGATAGAGTCAAATCCGAGCTCATGATTATCTTCGGAAGGCCTTGAAATGGATTCATCAACCTGGGAGCTATTAGAGGTATTTTTGGGTTTCTAAACTCAATTGTACGATCCGTACAATTTATAGTGAAAAATAATCCCTTGCAGTTGTCCTCTGAGGAATTTTTTTTTTTAGTCGCAAGCACTTTTCATTTCAGAAAAATTGGCCTTATTTCATATTTGTTTGGAAAAAAATAATATTTTCTATAGTTTTATAATAAATAATTTCATCGACTGCAATTATTAATATATTGTTGGCATAAATTATTGACATTTTATTATTTATTTGGGGTTTCATTTTTAATCAATCAGGCATACAAATTTCTGTTTCCATCGGCATTTTATTAAATTTTGGTTGGCATATATCACAAAAGTTTCTTTTGCAGAATAAATAAATTGTCGGCATTTATTTTTTGAATTTCCATTTGTGGAAATATTCAATTTTCTTTTGTCGGCCCCTTCTATATTTTTCTGTTTGCAGTAAGTTTTCGTTTTGTCAGCCGCATTCAAACCCTGTTGCAGGGGGAGTACACTAGTGTAACATTCATTCTCTATCAACCACTTGGGGCCCCGTCTTCCGTTTTCGTACTTTGGCAGCACATCTTTTCTGTGGGCCCTTCATCATTAGTGTCGGCCCACCGCTAGAGTTCATTTCCTGGCCGACCATCTCCCCACCGGCTCCCGTGCACTCGCCGATCACTAGAGTCTTCATCACGGATATATTCCTGCCAGCCCATTCTCTGCTACTGCTGATCATTGGATTTTCCAGAGTTATCACCAACGTCTACCTCCCCTCCAATTGTCAGCCACTTATTCTCTACACTGACGATACTATTCATTGGAACTAGGGGGTTCTCTATTACGAGCAGCGCCACCACATATCAGCAGCTTCATCCGAAGTTTTCAGCCCCACCACCACCCTATCTAGGGGTGTTGTTTTTTTGCAACTTTTTCTACCTAGGTCATATCGGCAACTAGGTGCTAGCGCCTGGGGGCTAATATTTTGCTCCTATTTAGCCTACAGATCGCCTAATATAGGCATTTTTTTCATTTTCTCATAACTTTCACCCATGGTATAAAAATCAGCAAACGAGATACCATCAGAAAGAGAATTTCGTCTAATTTCCAATGGTGACATCAATTATGTGAAATTTTTCTAGGAGAAAAATCTACATTCAACTGAAGTCCAAACCCTAATTTGGACATAAAGGCTCATAAATTTGCAACCATTCATCGGATTTCAGTAATTCTACCGGCATCAGGAAACATTTTCAGATATTTTTTCATCAGTCCAGTACCCCTGATCATTTTAAGCTCTAGGTACTCTTGCATGATATTTTTTCAATTTGGTGCATTTGATCAATAACCTGGTTATTTTGAAGTTTGGGAGAATATTTTTTGATTTGGGTAGCATCACTTCAGCTACACATCATCTTCAGAAGTCTTTATTTTCTACTGAAAGTCAGTGTCTTTGTGTTTTTTGGAGAAATTTCATTAAGGGGCTTCCATATACTCCTTTGGTTATGTTGCACAAGGGTAACTATAAGCAATGGCAGGATGGGATCACACACCATCTCCATTCACTTGATTTGTTGCCACATTGGTATGGCATAGTTCCCCATCCGAGTGAAGGTATTCATGAACTTGCTTGGAGTTGCAAAAGATACACTGTTTTGGAGATCATTGAGATGCAAGTTGATTGTGATGTTTTGAGATCTATTGATCATTGTGATTGTCCTCATATCCTTTGGGATAAGCTTTGGGAGATATATGGAGGATCAGACACTCCACCATTCCCCGATGGTCATGATTCAGAATTTCATTCTTCATATCAAGTACCCCATGATGATATTATTTTTAGGAGGTTGATTCCCTTGATCTTTCCGAAGAGGTTGACAAGGTTGTTTCAAGTGCTTCTTCTCCATTAGAGACAGTTGTTATCCCTTCAAAATCAGTGATTCCTTTTCCAAATTTATTGATTGAGGCTTCCACTATTATCATTCATCAGGACACCTTCAGTTTTATAGACTTGGCATCACATGATGGCTTCGTTTCAGGTATCACTGACTTGGCTACTTCTACAGGTTTGTAGGACATTCTTGAGGGGGTATCACTCCATTCAGAGATTTAATTTCTGAGACTTATTCCCTATCATTCCATTTAGGACTTGAGGTTTCTTCAGCATCTACCATTGGATTTGCTTCAGAATTCTTTCAGTGGTTTTGAGGATACATCATTCAGGGAGGGAAATCAAGTCTCCATCATATCCATCACATCTTAGTCTTTGGATATTGTTCAGTATCAGTTTCTGCATCGTCCTAGTTTGTCACCCTCTTCATTGATTGTGTCATCTTCATCAGGCAAGGAGACATTTGAATAGAGTTTAGAGACACCATCAACATCCACATTCATCCTTCCTTCCTTCCTTCAATTCCTATCTGGAATGGGAAGCATCTTTGCACTTACACTTGGTTTTGTTTCTTCTGAAAGAGAGACAAGTTGTTTGTCAACATTGGATCATGTTTTGTCTTTAGACACTTACCATTTTTGCAGGCGATCACATCTTCTGGGGGGGGCTATATAGTCTCTCTATTTCCTCCCTATGGGGGGGCTATTGTATTGTATCCATATGATGGATGGTGTACTTGGGGGGTATTTGGGAGTCCTCCATCCTTCCCATCCTATCTAACTTTTTTTTTCTTTTTCATCTCCTTTTTGGAGGGGTTTTGTTCCCATTGGGTTTTCCTCTTTTCTCCAGTTGTGGGAATTTTTCTGCATCTTCATGTAAATGGGTACCTAACATGGCCTCGTAGCTAGGACCCATCATCGATCATCTTGCATAATCATTGCATTTTCTTCCCTAAGTTGAACTTATGGGGGGGTGTTAGTGTAATTAATTAATTAATTATTACACTAGCATAAGTTAATTTGGGTCATGCATCATTTAGTCCTAGGTTAGATTTTAATAAATCATTTAATAAATGGGATAGTATTCCCTTCCTTGTTTGTAGGGATAAGATTCCTTCTAGAATATGAGTTGTCCTTCTAGAACTTATCTCTATCCTTATCCGTATCTAGTTTGTTAGGGTTATGTTGTCACATGTTAGATCAAGACACATGGCAACATCTAATGCATCTTAGGTTTTCTCTCTTGCCTATATAATCAGGCAACTTGTTCATTTGTAACATATCAATATCAATCAATTAATCATATCAATAGAATCTCCATTGTGCATGCCTAGTTACAACACTTTCTGGGTGGTTGATTATCTTTCTTGGCAAAGGTCCTCCATTGAAGACTGCAGCTTCAGGGACCCTGTGCATCCATAATCTCAACATGAACTCCACACATAACTCTCCTGGTGGATCATCCAATGTGAACTTTTTCCACTACTTACATGATTATCCCCAAAAGGTGGTGAAGTCTAGGGCTCCTTCCATTATGTGGGTCCCACCCTAGCTATCTTTGTCCAAACCCTTTAAGTAGAAATGACTAACTGTTGACTCTTTTGTGGGTTTCCTATTGTAGACTTTCGTCCATGGGAATCTGCTGCTTGATCATTGTCCAAAGCGACCTCGGTTGACCATTCCTTCACCTTGTGGACCATGCACTAATTGCCTCCCTCTGAACTTAAATAACAAAACAACTAATTTTTTGAGTGTGGACCCTCTAATGAGGGTCACCGGTGCCCCTTGATCATCATGTCAAAACATCCAATGACCTTTGGATTTTTGCTCCGTGGGCCCCCATGCTTGCTTTGCTCCCCAAATGAATCAAAAGTCACTAAGTCAAGGAAAACTTGATGAGGGTGGTCACTCACTGGCCTCCTCTCTAACGTCACCATTTTAGATGGCCTAGTAAAGCCCATTGTCTACCTTGTGGACCTTGCATTACCTGCTTCCGTTTGGCCGATTATCAACAAATAAGCTTATGTTGAGGACCCCTGTGGACCCGACAGTGTGGGTCACCTCTTGTGGGCCGTCGTCCTGTCTCCGTCGTCCCAAAATAGTCGACACCTATCGTCCTTCCATTGGTCCTCACCCACACTCTATTAAAGAAATTGAACTCCAAAACTAAGAAGATGTTGTCCTCCTCGACCGTGGGCCCCACATTGTGGGATGCCACTTGTGGGATTCCACCCCGCCATTGTCATTTCAAACGACGAAGCCCAAAATGGCTGAGGCAGACCCTACGTCCACAACCATTACTCCCGCATGCCAAAATGATCAATTTAACGATTTCAAAACCTCAAAGGCAATCCAACCCACGTGCTAAAATGACTCAACCTCCTAGTAGGCCCCATGTCTTGACAAAAATCATAATGTGGGTGGATCAATGCGGGCCGTCGTGCCCTATTTTTTGTCTATTTGTAGCTTCCGTTAAGAACGACTGCCAACCCAAGGAAGTCTGGACCCCCGGGCATACATTTCCATATCCCCCTCAAATGAAAGGAAAATCATGATCTAAAAGGAATTGTATGATCTTTAAATGATGAATTAATTGATCTAACATGGATTTTGTAGGATTTAGCTAATGTTTCTCATGTTTTGTGCATGAATATGCTTACTACTCCTTTGCTTGTAGGATATATGGAATCAACTGCAAGACCTTCGGGAGCATCCATAGAGAAGGAAAAGGGAAAGAAGGTTTCCAAAGAACCAAGGGGAAAAGAGGAAAAGGATCAAATGAAGTATAAATTCTAAGGAGTGGAAATCAACACTAGGGTCACCACATAATGGGACACTATCTCAAATACAAACCTGGGGCACATTGATATTGATGAATTCAAGGAACAAGTCATTTCCAATCTTGTTAGAGAGAATTCCAGGAAGATAAGGAAAATTGGATTGGCCAAGGTAGTAGGTTTCCCACCTACCCTAGTGGCTCTTGAGCTAGTAATGGCCTGTAGGGAGGCATACCAAGAAATGACCAAGAAAATTGTGGACCGAGATGGCAACATATTGTCTAACCTATCCTCCAAGTCTATAGTGCAGAATTTCCAAATCCCCACCTTTGATGAGATGGAAGAGACATCAAAGGAGTATGTCAAAAGCACATGGAAGGCTGACCCCCTCAAGTGCAAGAAACTGATCAATCAATTTTGGTTGAAGGAGAAGAGGGGCAATGCAAATAAAGTGCCTCAGGAGCTTTTCAGAAGTGATTTCCACGAGGATTACCATGATTTAGTAACTTTATTAAGTAGGGTGACATGCCTCCCAACTTTGGCATATTTCCAAGAATGGATGTTGTATTTCATAGAAGAGATCATCAGGGCGAGGACCAAATTTCACAGGGCATGAATGATTAGCAACTGCCTGAATGAGCAGTTTGTAGTAGTGAAAAAGAGCTCTCAATTCTACATGACCTCATACTTGGTCTATCTGTTGGCTGACCATGCTCAGTACAAAGGTCTGTTTGTGGCACTAAGCTAGACTCCGAGAAGGGAACTAAAGGTCTATGATAGATACCCACAGCTCTAATACAAAAATTTCAAGAAACATTACTGTAGGGTAAATGGTGCCTTTATCAGGCATATTATTAGACTACTCAAAGGTGACTTCAAAAGGAGAGTCACTCATAGTGCCAACGCCTTCATCCATTAGTTCAGATTTCTATTGATTTTGTTTCCTAAATTTACCTACATCAGAACTGAGGGCTTCTCTAAGAGGCCATATAAGCTGCCTCGGTACCCAAATGACCGGTTGGTATTGCTAGAACTCTCCGGGCGGTTGCAGCATGCTCACACACTACTGAGTGACAAACACAGGTTGAGAATTCCATATCCTCTTACCTGCGGCCAACAAATGTATGTAATTTCCACATCCCAATGTGTGGAATATTCTAAGAATGAGGTAAATGAATACAACCTAGAGCTCCACACTTCCTGGCCATGGATGGATCCGTATGGCAAGCTAAAAAGATGGTTGGAAAAGAATATTCCCACCTACACAATGTTGAAAACTTCTTGGAAAATTGCAAAGATGATAAGGAAGTGTGCACGAGGCACTATATGCACATGATGGTGTACTTTATTAAAATGGTTAACTTGTTCCCAATTTTGGATCAAGTTTTGGAGGAAGAGAACACTATCATAAATCAAAGATATGATGTCGTTGCCAACCTGTTGTTTCCCCTGATTGACTAGGACGAGGAAGAGGTCAATGACCTTGATATTTTGATGAAGCCAATAGAGGCAAGAATGAAGCAGTGGATTGATGGGAAAATTTTTTAATTGAAACTTCAAGGAACCACTTTGACATATCAAGAGCTTGAGGACAAGCTCGAGAGTGAGACCGATAGTAGAACTCCTGCTACCTCAGCCAGGGAAACCTTAAAGTCCCCTCCTACTACTAGATCAAAGAAGAGAAAAGAGGTGGAAAAATTCCAACCTAAGCACAACGTATATTCAAGGAAGGTGTCAGAGGGTGAGCCCTCTAAGAAAGAAAAGAAATCAGGTGGTTTCATAGAGATTCCCACCATTCAGGAGGACCCCCCCATGAGGGAGAAGAAGAAGAGGTTGACTAACCAAAGTCTCAACCTGCTGCCTCTACTCTCACTGCCACTACTATTGCTACTACCATTACTCCTATGCATGCATCTAAAGCATTTCTTGCTTCTTATTTGCCCATAGTGGACATTTCGGTTCACCTTACCTCCACCTCACCTACTGCACAAATAATGGTGATAGATTCTTGATCTGCCACCACTTCTTTTTTTCTCTTCTTCCTCCATGTCTCTATAAATCAATATTCCCTTGGCCTTTATAATGAAACTGCCTACCCTTACTCTCCCTAAAGCTTTTGCAAAACATATGTAAAACATACCATTGGAGTTCTCGGGAGTATTGATGAACCCTGCAATGCAAGTTGCCTTAGCCCAAGTTGTTTCCAGTCTCCCTGTTCCTCATCCTCTAATTGAACCACCAAAAATGGAGGCAACAATGCAAATTTTTAAAGAACTTGAGAAACAAGAGAGGGAGGTAGCCAAGGCAATGGAAGAGGAACCTAATGATTATCATGAGAATCCTGAGCATCAGCATCTGGTTATTGATGAAGTGGTGCATGAGGGGGAGGAAACACAATCCTCTGAAGAAGATGCTGAGGACCCCAATGCAAGATACATTGTAGAAACTTCTAATCAAGAGCTCGAGGAAGAGTTGGCCCAGCAACTTAGGGATGTTGGGGAGGAAGTCGAGAAGCAATCCTTTGAAGAGAAGAAAGAAACGAGTGAAGAAGTGGAAGTAAACGTAGAGCCTCCAATAGGGGAACAAGACAAGAGCCATGAACGTGATGAGGAAATGCCTCCCTCGGGAGAAGAAGAAGAAAAGAAAGAGGAAAACAAAGAAGAGGAAAAGCCTGAAGAAGAGGCTAAAACAAGGAAAAGCTCAGAGACAGAGTATCATGGGCAAGAGGAAGAAGAAGGGAAGAGATCTGAAGGGGAAGATAGCCCCAAAGAAAATGTAGCGACCACTAAATCTATGAAGGGGAAAGCTATATTCATTCAAGATTCAAATGAAGAGGAGGAAGAAAAGACATAACAAGAGGCTCTAGGCTAGGAAGAAATGAAGAGTTAGCATACTTGGGAGGAGGAAGGTGATCATGAATCACCAAAAGAGGGGTCTCAAATGTCAGAATGGCTAGATAAACAACTACAGACGAAGGCCCCTATCCTCATGGATCCCAAGAAGAGATTAGAAGCCATCCTGGCTTGAGCACAAACAGAGAAAAAGAAGGAAAAGAAACTAAGGCTCAAATCCCATCTAACGATGGATGCATCAGGATCACAGACCATTCAAATAGCTACTCTAGTGGTGGAGGGAGGAGTCAGTTATAATATTTCCACCATTGACTTATGAGTGGCCACCAGGGAGTAGAAAACTGATCATCTCTAGGGATCCATCACCACCATTGTGCATCAAATGAATAAGGACAAGTCCTCTAAGGAGGAATTAAAAGCACAAGTGGCAGATTTGATAGCCTACATACAACAATAGTCCTCTGCTAAAGAATTGCTGACGAACTCATCAACCCCACCCCAGCTGTTATCCAAGGATCATATCACCAAGCTTGAAAGAAGAAAAAGTTGGACTAAGGCTAGAGAGGACTAGTTCTGATGGGTGGTATACAATGGAGATATGGGTATCGACCATGTTGCTCGAATAGCAAACAAATTTTTTGAAGTGCAAAAGTAGCTCGAAGGCACAAGGAAATTTTGTACTAACTTCCCAAAGCTATATAGAATTGCATACTCCAAGCTCAAGGCTATCCTCAAGATGCCCAAGAAAACATGGGAAAAAATGTTGGTACTGATAAAGGATGATCATTGGCTCGTTGAGACCTCGAAATTGGGCCTTGACCATAGGAGAGAAATCTTGGAGTGGGTGCTCCATGAGGTAGAGCTTGACATAGATTGGACTTAAGAACATCTAGCCACCTACAGAGAATATTTGAAGCTCATGATGTACTACGACATGCCTTCCATCGAGCTTGATCCTCAAAAGATAAGGCCTTATTTCCATAAGAAGATGGAGAACGGAGCCACAGACAGACTTACACTGGATTTTATGGACTTTTCTACTTGATCCTTCTCCCAATTAGATCAAGTAATCAAAAACATGCCAAAATGTGACAAGGATTGGGATGTAATTACTAGGAGATCTAGAAAATTGAGCTTCCAAGTGCTCCAATCTGATATAATGGAGTGGAGCAAGCTTCAAGTGTTGATCAACAAGTCATAGAATATGCTACTATGAAGAAGCATGAAGGAAATCTAGTCATTGATGTTGAGTTCCTCACAAAGTAGCTGCAGTAAAGGCAATCAGCTAAAAGACAAAGTGCTATAGTGTTGGCAACTAGAAGAAAAATTAGGTTAAAAGAAAAAGATCTATTTTAAATTATAAAATATTAAGGGGTAGGTGAAACCCTAATTTGTAGTGAATCTTGGCCACACAATGAGATTGAATCTTGGCCATTTATTTTGCTTTCTAGACACTATAAATAGGGGTCTCCTCTCATTTTCAAGAGAGATTTGAGTTGTTGTAAAGACATGCTACTAAAATTCTAATAGAAATTCATTGCTTTTGGATGGATTCTTGAGTTTCATCTCATGTTTCATGATTCTTCTCTTAATAGTTAATAGATTTGAGTAGATTTACTTTGTTTTTCTATGTGTTTAGCATGTTTTAGTAGATTGGTAGATGTTGATCACTAGTATTGAACTCCACCCACACTCTATTAAATGAATTGAACTCCAAAAGTGAGAAGGCATCATCCTCCCCGACCTCAGGCCCCACATTACAGGATGCCGCCTACAAGACTCCACCCTGCTAGCGCTGTTTCAAATGACAGAGCCCAAAACGGCTAAGGCAGACCTTGCATCTGCAACCGTTACTCCTACATGCTAAAATGATCAATTTAACGATTTCAAAACCTCAAAGGCTATCCAACCCATGTGCTAAAATGACTCAACCTCCTAGTAGGACCCAACTCTTGACAAAAATCCTAATGCAGGTGTGTGGATCAATGTGGGCCATCGTGCCCTATTTTTCGTCCATTTGCAGCTACCCTCAAGAATGGCTGCTAGTCAAAGGAAGTTCGCACCTCTGGGCCCACATTGCCATATCCCCCTCAAATGAAAGGAAAATCATGATCTGAAAGGAATGTTATGATCTTTAAATGATGAATTATTTACTCTAACATGTTAGC
Source organism: Sequoia sempervirens (assembly GCA_007258455.2). Lineage (NCBI taxonomy): Eukaryota > Viridiplantae > Streptophyta > Pinopsida > Cupressales > Cupressaceae > Sequoia > Sequoia sempervirens. Next base: position 139,464,713 of record VDFB02049217.1, read on the forward strand.
TGACATTTCTCGTGTTTTGTGCATGAATATGCTTACTGCTCCTTTGCTTGCAAGATATATGGAATTAGTTGCAGGACCTTTGGGAGAGTTCATAGAGCAGGAAAAGGGAAAGAAGGCTGCCAAAGTACCAAGGGGAAAAGAGTACAAGGATCAAATGTAGTACAAATTCCAAGGAGTGGAAATCAACACTAGGGCCACCACATAATGGGACACTATCTCAAATACAAACCTAGGGAACATTGATATTGATGAATTAAGGAAACAATTCATTGCCAATCCCATTACGGAGAATGCCAAGGAGATAAGGAAAAGTGGATTGTCCAAGGCAGTAGGTTTCCTGCCTCCCCTAGTGGCTCCTAAGCTACTAATGGCCTATAGGGAGGCATACCAAGAAATGACCAAGAAAATTGTGGACCAAAATGGCAACATATTGGCTGACCTATCCTCCAAGTCTATAGGGAAAACTTTCCACATCCCCACCTTTGATGAGTTGGAGGATAAATCAAAGGAGTATGTTGAAATCACATGGAAGGCTGACCCCCTCAAGTGCAAGAAATTGATCAATCAATTATGGCTAAAGGAGAAGAGGGGGAGTACAAATAAAGTGCCTCAAGAGCTTTTCAGAAGTGATTTCCACGAGGATTACCATGATTCAGTAAGTTTATTAAGAAGGGTCATGGGCCTCCCAATTGCAGCATATTTCCAAGAATGGATGTTGTATTTCATAGAAGAGATCATCAGGGGAAAGACCAAATTTCACTAGGCAGGAATGATTAGAAAATTCCTACATGAGAAGTTTGTAGTAGTGAAAAAGAGCTCTCAATTTTACATGACCTCATACTTGGTCTATCTACTAGCTAACCGCACTCAGTACAGAGGTCTATTTGTGGCACCAAGCAAGACTTTGGGAAGGGAACTAAAGGTCTATGATAGATACCTATAGCTCCAATACAAAAATTTCAAGAAATATTACTGTAGGGTAAATGATGCCTTTATCGGGAACACTATTAGACCACTCAGAGGTGACTTTGAAAGGAAAGTCACTCAGAGTGCGAACGCCTTCATCCGTAAGTTCATATATTTTTTTATTTAGTTTCCTAAATTTACCTAAATCAGAACTGAGGGCTTCTCTAAGAGGCCATATAAGTTGCCTCGGTACCCAAATGACCAGTTGGTATTGCTCGAACTCTCGAGGTAGTTGCAGCATGCTCACACACTATTGGGTGACAAACACAAGCTAGGAATTCCATATCCTCTTACCTTCAGACAAGGAATGTATGCAATCCCCACATCCCAATGTGTGACATATTCTAAAAAAGAGATAAATGAGTACAACCTGGAGCTCCACACTGCTCGACCATAGATGGATCCATATGGCAAGCTAAAAAAGATGGTTGGAAAAGAATATTCCCACCTACACAATGTTGAAGATTTATGGGAAATTTGTAGAGATTATAAGGAAGTGTGCATGAGGCACTATATGCATATGGTGATGTACTTTGTTAAAACAGTTAACTTGTTCATAGTGCCAAATCAAGTTGTCGAGGAAGAGAACACCATCAGAGATCCAAGATATGATGTCATTGCCAACCTGTCATTGCCCCTGATTGACTAGGATGAGGAAGAGGTCAATCACCTCAAAATTTTGATGAATCCAATAGAGGCAAGAATGAAGTAGTTTATTGATGGGAAAATTGCTCAGTTGAAACTTTAAGGAGCCACTTTGACATATGGAGAGCTCAAGGACGAGCTCGAGCATGAGACAGATAGTGGAACTGCTACTACCCTAGATGGGGAAACCTCAAAGTCCGCTCCTACTACTAGATAAAAGAAGAGAAAAGAGGTGGCAGAATGCCAGCCTAGGCACAAACTATATTTAAGGAAGGCGTCAAAGGGATATCCCTCTAAGAAATCAAAGAAATCATGTGGATTCATAGAGATTCCCACCATTTAGGAGGACCCCCTCCATGAGGGAGAAGAAGAAGAGGTCGAGCAACCGAAGTCTCTGCCTATCACCTCTGCTCTCACTGCCACTATTGTTGCCACTACCATCACTCCTCCACCTGCAGTGGACATTTCGGTTCACCTTCCCTCCACCTCACTTACTACACAAATTATGGTGATAGATTCTTCCTTTGCCACCACTTCTATGCTCTCTTCTTCCTCCATGTCTCCATCAACCACTATTCCTCTGGCCTCTACAATAATAATGCCTACCCTTACTCTCCTTCAAGCTTTTTCCAAACATATGAAAAATAGAACATTGGAGCTCTCGGGTGTATTGATAAACCCTATAGTGCAAGATGTCTTAGCCCAAGTTGTTATTGGTCTCCCTGTTCCTCATCCTCTAACAAACCAACCAAAAATGGAGGCAACAATGCAGATTTTTGAAGAACTTGAGAAACAAGAGAGAGAGGCAAGCAAGGTGATGGAAGAGGAACCTGATGATTATCATGAGCATCAACATCTAGTTATTGATTAAGTGGTGTATGAGGGGGAGGAAACATGATCCTCTAAAGAAGATATTGAGGACCCCGAAATAAGATACATTGTAGAAAATTCTAATCAAGGGCTCGAGGAAGAGTTGGCCCAGCAACTTAGGGATATTGGGGGGGAAGTCAAGAAGAAATCCTCTGAAGAGAAGAAAGAAATAGCTGAAGAAGTGGAAGTAAACATAGAACCTCCAATAGGGAAATAAGACAAGACCCCTGACTGTGATGAGGAAATGTTTCCCTCGTGAGAAGAAGAAGAAAAGAAAGAGGAAGAAAAAGAAGAGGAAAAACTTGAAGAAGAGGCTGAAACAAGGAAAAGCTCAGAGACAGAGCATCATGGGTGAGAGGAAGAAGAAGGGGAAGATAGCACCAAAGAAAATGTAGCCACCACTAAATCTGTGAAGGGGGAAATTGTATTCATTTGACATTTAGATGAAGAGGAGGAAGAAAAGACAGAATAAGAGGCTCTGGGCCATGAAGAAATGAAGATTCAACATACTCAGGAGGAGGAAGGTGATCATGAATCACCAAAAGAGTCTCAAATGCCTAAATGGCTAGATAAAAAACTATAGAGGAAGGCCCCCATCCTCATGGATCCCAAGAAGAGATTAGAAGCCATCCTAGATCAAGCACAGATAGGAACAAGGAAGGAAAAGAAACCAAGGGTCATATCCCATCTGACGATGGATGCATTGGAATCATAGACCATGCAAATAGCTACTCCAGTGGTGGAGGGAGAAGGAGTCAGTTATAATATTTCCACCATTGAATTATGAACGGCCACTAGGGAGAAGAAAATTGATCATCTCTAGGGATGTGTCACCACCATTGTGCATCAAATGAATAAGAACAAGTCCTCTAAGGAGGAATTAAAAGCACAAATGGAAAATTTGATAGCCTACATATAGCAATTGTCCTCTGCTGAAGAACTATTGACGACCTCGCCAACCCCACCCCAACTACTATCCAAGGATCATATCAACAAGATTGAAAGGAGAAAAAGTTAGACTAAGGCTACAAAGGACTGGTTCCAATGGGTGGAACACAATGAAGATATGGGTATCGGCCACGCCGCTTGGACAACAAACAAATTTTAGGAACTACAAAACAACTTGAATGCACAAGGAAATTTTATACTGACTTCCCAGAGCTATATAAAATTACATAATCCAAGCTTGAGGCTATCCTCAAGATTCCCAAGAAAAAATGGGAAAAAGAGTTGGCACTGGTAAACGATGATCATTAGCTTGTTGAGACCCTGAAATTGGGCCTCAACCACAAGAGAGAAATCTTGGAGCGGGTGCTCCATGAGGTAAAGCTTGACATAGATTGGATCAAAGAACATTTGGCTGCTTACGAAGAATATTTGAAGCTCATGACACACTATGACATGTGTTCCATCAAGCTTGATCCTCAAAAGATAAGGCCTTATTTCCATAAGAAGATAGAGAACAAAGCCATAGACACACTCACACTGGATTTTATGGACTTTGTTGCTTAAGCCTTCTCCCAATTAGAGCAAGTAATCAAGAACATGCCAAAATGTGATAAGGATTGGGATGTAATTACTAGTAGATCTAGAAAATTGAGCTTCTAGGTGCTCCAATCTGATATAATGGAGTGGATAAAGCTTTAGGTGTTGCTCGAAAAGTTCGTAGAGTATGCTATTATGAAAAAGCATGAAGCAAATCCGGTTATGGATGATGAGTTCCTCACAAAGTAGCTACAGTAAAGGAAATCAACTAAAAGATAAAGTGCTACAGTACTGGCCACTAGAAGACAAATTAGGCCAAAAGACAAATATGTATTTAAAATTGTAAAATATTAAAGGGTAGGTGAAACCCTAATTTGTAGTGAATCTTGGCCACACAATGAGATTGAATCTTGGCCATTCATTTTTCTTTTTGGACACTATAAATAGGGGTCTCCTCTCATTTTCAAGAGAGAGTTGAGTTGTTGTAAAGACATGCTGCTAAAATTCTAATAGAAATTCATTGCTTTTGGGTGGATTCTTGAGTTTCATCTCATGTGTCATGATTCTTCTCTTAATAGTTAATAGATTTGATTAGATTTACTTTGTTCTTCTATGTGTTTAGCATGTTTTAGTATATTGGTAGATGTTGATCACTGATATTGAAGAATTTTGGTGTGTTGATGGCCTTCCTTGTTCATGCTTTTTGGTGTTTATTGATGATAAATAGTAGTGTAAAGCTAGTCTGAACATTAGTTGAATGCTACACTCAAATTCTATCTTTTATTCATTCTTTATGGTGAATGAATGGTTGAAAATCTATAGACCATGGAAGATTTCACTAGTTTCATGAGACTGTGAGTTATTTTGGTTAAGTGGAACTTGGTTTTGTGAAGGTTTTCCACTATAGCATCCTCCATTATCATTGTTCATTGGTAGTTCAGGTCTAGGAAATTACTCTCTTCCCTGCCCTTTTGAATTTTCTTTTAAATAGCAACTGAAAACAAGTTCAAGCATCATTGCACATTGTAAAGCGAAATCTGATGACATAAGTAGAGTTTTAGACTATTGTTCTGAACTTGCAGCAATAGAACACAATTTTACAATTTCATAAACTCCATTCAAAGAACCTATTCCCCTCCACCTTAACATACATAAGGCTTCCCTGTGATTTCTAGTAAATCACATGAAACAACTGAGACATTCCAAGCAAGTCATGACCTAGCACTCGAGAGACCTTGGGGTAATTTTTGGCAACTAGTTTGTAGGAGGTTTCCTTTCAAGAGAGGTAGTGCACTTATGCATTGCCTGTGTTGAGAAGTGCAAAAATACCCATCAATAGTAACAAATAAAATTGGGGCTATTTTTCATTAAGACATGAATTGATATTGGAACTAAAATATTTTATAACATCAAGAGTCATGTATATTATGAAAAAGGAACCTTGAAGGATATCCAAGGATGTTTATGTGTTTTGACATATGTTGTTTTATTTTTAAGCCAGGAATCTTAACTACATGGGTGTCTACTAGCATTTGTTACATTGTGAGCATATCAGATAAATGTTCAAAGGTGAGAATTTTTTTTTTGAGTATTTAGATGTTTAATTAATGGAAGGGATTGTCTCTAATATGTGCTTATAGTTAATATTTAATTCTTTCATCAAGGAAGTGAAGTAATTGGTATGTTTAATAGATTATATGTATTTCTATATTGAGACTATGTTCTTGAACCTTTGTAACTTTCAAGAGGAAGCTTAAGCTAAGGGGAGGGGGATGTAAGGCCTCTCCTTTTGTATGATACTTACAAGTACTTAAATTGTACCATTGGCATATTTTTCATTTTGAGCAGTAATTGGTTGAGTTAAATGAATGAACTATAGAACTTAGAACTAATGGAGAACATGCAATGTACATGGTTTTCACACCTAATTAAGGTGAGGGTATGTGGTCAATATCATACAATATTTGTATCATTGTTTTGGTACCCTACATTTATTCCTTGATACTTCATCATAAAAAGTGGTCATAAAATTTATGGATCTTAGTGTATTTTATGAAATTGGTTGCACATCATGTAATTTTAATATATCAGATAGTCCACTTAATAAGGATAGAATGTATGATCAATAAAAAATAACCTCAGATGATTATTATCCCCCCATATGATTGTTGCCTTATAATTATGTAGGAATGAAAGGTAGTTTATATATTACCATTATGGCTGAATTTGTGAATTTGTGATTCTTCAAAATTGGCAAGAAAAGTTCAACTTGGTAGTAAACATTCATCATGATATTGTGGTACAAATTCTATTAACTTATTAAATTAGTTATTTTGAATGTCACTTATTATATATTGTTGTTCTCTTTAGAGATAAAATATTGTACATAGTTGACTAACTAATTGTTGTAATTTAAATGGCAAGGAGAATAGACTTGACAAAAGGTACATAGTTATATTATGAATAATCATAGGAATTATCATTTAATTTATTAATAAATCCACTCCATCTTAGAGGTCATTTTTATAAGTGATTAAACAGGAAGAATGTTATTTTGAACATTCAAGTGACTTTTTGAGTATGATGGTTTAAGTTACCTGGACATATTGAATTTAAACAAAGTATGTGTGTGATTACCATTATATATATTGCTAACATTACTTGTGATAAGATGTTGCATTCAAATGCTCGAGATTTGGGGTACAATCATCCAAGTGATCAAGGTAAGAAAATTTAATTATTGTTTAACTGATATTTTTATTTCAATATGTCATTCAAACTATTTCATTTTGGAGTATTGACAATGATGAAAGTATGCATGATTATAAACAGTCAATGAAAGGTGAGAGGAACGCCAGGACCCTAATTATCCTACTTCACATTTTGAAGTAAGGTGTTAAGTATGTGATTATTGAGTTTTGTATTTCGTCTTGTGTGGACCATTAATTGTTTAATGTTAAATGGAGAACAGGGGAATTAGGTGAATTTTGAAATCCCTACTAGAGTGTTTAGGGTTCGGGGTTTAAGGGAGAAGATAAAAAGGATTTTCAGTATTGTTTGAGGGGGGACTACTAGCTGGAAATTTTATGGGGAATAAGGAGAAGAGATGGCTATATTATAGGTAAGGGGTAAGAATTATTTGTTATAAATTTATTTATTTTTGTTGTTAAATTTTTTCTTGTTTTTCATAGTTTTTGTTTTAGTTTGCTGCAAGTCCTCATTGTTCCTACAATTTTAGGAAAAAACATAAAACTACTGAGAAAGTGTAGCAAGTTTAGAGTAAGTTATTGGAATGTGGCTTGTAGAAATATACATCTCCCTATATTTTGTTGCATATGTGGAGTACCCCGCTTGTGCTTAATACTATAATGAACCCTTGTTGTGTTAGAAACCTATTGAGGTTTCTTCCTTGTATCTTTCATTGCATAAATTTGATGTAAGGGTCCTTGGTGATTAATCTTGGATTGGGGGTTGGCTAGAACCCTTTGTGGCTTGATGATTCCAATATGGAAGGGTGAAGAGCTTTTCTTTCCAATTGGATGGCTTAAGTATAGGTTTCTCATTGATTGGTTGGGTTTCAGGTCTACTAATGGTAGCTAGAGTTCCTCACTATCTGTCCAACTTCCTAGACAAGGCTATGTGTTAAGCTAGAAAATAAGTATCCTATACCTACTGATGAAAGCTACAAGAAAAATTGTGTTATAATGATGAAAAATAACATGGAATCATGTAAGGTGTATGAATGTGCAAATGTATTTTTTATGAGATTCTAATTGTTTACACTGTTTATTTTAGTAAAATCTGCAATTAGAGAGAAATTGTAGTGAGAGGGTACAATGGTCTCAAAAAATGGAAATATTTTGATACCTCTCTTCATATGTATTTCTTTTTTGAAACAAAGGAAAACTTATTCACCTATAGGTTCCTAACACATAGTTGCAAAGGTCGAATTTAATTCTTGTTACTCGTATGGTTGAAAATAATATAAAATCTATCAAACATGTATTTAAATTGAATGATCAATGTTCCTTTTGAAATTATAGATTTGAAGATAAATCTAGGCTAATAGTCATTCTGTGAGTATTAGCTTATGGATGGATTTTTCAACTTCTTATGTTTTCTTGAGATCTAATTTGGGCATTTTCTCTATTTTATTTTTCTTCTCTTTTTGCTCCTACAAGAAAATTATGAATAAACACCTGTGCAAATTAAAAAGATATCGAATTTTAAAAAAAGAGAGGTAAAATTAGTGTATTTTACTATTATGTAAATGGCCTCTAGGGAAAAATAAAATAAAATATGGAAACCTCCATTAGGAGCCTATAGGAGGTCATGGTCTTCCCTGGGTTGTGTTTGGCCTCTACAAACCATACCCTATTAAAGAAGATCATTCCTAGATATCTAGAACTGATAAAAAAGGAGAGATATTTAAATTAAAAATGAAATAGATTAAAATAATGAATTAAGATACTAGTAGGTCTATGGTTTGCATAAGGGGAAACCAAGTCTTACACCCCTTTACCAAAATCCAAGAGACAAAGGTATATTTTAATAAACAAATACTTGATGAGAGGACCATAATCTTTTGGACATGAAGCCTCGGTAGGGAGTTGTGCCTCCTCCATAGGCTGACACCCTTTGAGGATGGTCCCAATTGTTTTCCCTCTTCTTCCATAGTTGATGGATGGAAGCATACCAGGGTTGATAAAACCATGGATTTTAAAACAAGACCCAATAAAATCATCACCCATCATGAAATAAGTGTTGCACCCATCCTCATTTGTATCGGCTTTCAAAAATATGTTTTGCAGGCCACACTTGTTCAAATGGAAACCTCTGGGGAAAAATAAAATAAAATATGGAAACCCCTATTAAGAGCCTAGAGGAGGTCATGGTCTTCCCTAGGTGGTGCTTGGCTTCTGTAGACCACACTCGATGAAATGAGACCATTCCCAGATATCTAGAATTGACAAAAAAAAGAGAGATTTAAATTAAAAAAGAAATGGATTAAAACATTGAATTAAGACCTTAATAGGTCCATGGTCTATGTAAGGGGAAACAAAGTCTTACACCCCTCTACTAGCATCCAAGAGACAAAGGAATATTTTAATAAACAAAGACTCAATGAGATGACCACAATTTTTTCGGCAAGAAGCCTCAGTAGGGAGTTGCACCTCCTCCATAGGTGAATAGCCTTTAAGGATGGTCCCAGTTGTTTTCCTTCTTCTTCCACAGTTGATGCATAGAGCATACCAATGCTACTAAAATCATGGACTTTAAAACTAGACCAAATAAAACTCATCGCCTGTCATGAAATAAGTGTTGCACCCATATGCACTCGTATCAGCTTTCAAAAGTATGTTTTGCATGCCACGCCTATTCAAATGGTCACCGCTTTCTTTCACCCGACCTAGCTATTAGGGTGAATTGTATGAGGAACTAGGGTTATGGTTGATGAAGCAACATGTAGGTTTTAGGGTAGGATTGCATTAAATGGTAGGTGACACATAGGGATTGGAAGAATAGCTGAGTAGGCATAGGAAATTAAATAGGATGATCATGTTTTCACTTGCATTTTGTTTTATGAGTTGTACAGTAAACAATTTTGCACCACATATGAGTTAAGAAAAGTGAGGGAAAACAACTATCTAGAAAAATTTCCTTGTAACCTACATGATTTATTCAATTTGAGAAATTGCTAAGTATTCATAGAAAATAGGTGGGTTGACCCTTGAGCTTATACTCTCATTTTGATGAGTTGTAAAAATATTAATTGCACACCAATGGTTGATAACTTCTTTTGATGGGTTGTTTAATGCTTCAAGCTTAGAGCCTATGTTAGGCATGTTCATCAATGTCATTGATTAAGGGTTAAATGGCAGTGGGGAGTGGGTCAACACTATAATTTCCTTGCTCTATCCTATAATAAGCTTTTTTGATGGATGGCCATTGGGAAGTATTGCTAGTTAATGTTTCATCATCCAAATCACCAAAGGAAACTTTACTCTCTATAATTATCTCCCTAAAATTAGCATTGTGTGGAAATCCTCAGTATGCTCGCCAATAAAAAGGATTCATTACACACTTTCCCAAATTAACTTATTGAACAAACTCATAAACGATTCAACAAGTTTAAGTATATTCAATTAATTAAGAATGTGTCTAAATTAATTATTTAGTAAGTAATGTTATTTAAAATAAACAAGTAAATGGGAACTCCATATTATTGTTTTTAGTTTAGTGAAAAAGTAAAAAGTGAATTAAAAAAATATATATTCTAACAATAGTTATTTCAAAGGGAATTATAAGTTTTTCTATTATTTAAGGATGCAAATCAAATAATCATAAATATATTAATCTTGGATGAGCATTCTTAATAATTAAAGGATTATTAAAATTTATATTATTATTTTGTTTAAATTATTTTGCTTAATAAATGCATTTATTTTTCCTTGCTAAATTAGAATTAAATTATGGTGTAGTTTGAACATCAGACCCAAGTAAACTAGTAACACCACTCTTATCATATCCCAATAGTGAAAAAAAATTAATATGGTCTTTTTTTGTTGAGAAGCCTTCAAGGAAATGTCTCTCCTCGTGGAAATATTATTCTTGGAAAGGTTAGGGAACTTTAGCTTCTTGAATGTTGATGTTAACCCTACTAACTTATAATGTTATAAATATTAAGGTCAATTTACTAATAAATGAACTCCAAATATATGGAGACATTATGTAGCAATATGTAATATTTTCATATTGTTTCAACATTAGCAGTATAGGGGATTCTATAGGAAATAATAATACCATGTATTATTAGTTGGATCAATATTGGTTTGATAATTAATACTAACATTCAAATTAAAATAATCTTATTATTGATATTGGCATTATTTTAGCAGATAATATTAATATAATTTTGAAAGTTGCGATTTAAATACATATATAAATATAATTATTAGAAAATAATATTAATATAAGTTCATGATAGTGATTATGGATCAATTATATCATTAATGTCATTTTAATATTATTTGTTATTAGAAGGATGATACTAATGACATAAATCATGATATTTGCATGAGAACTCACATCTTGGAGGGTCAATAACAACATTAATATTAAGAAGGAAACTAGTATTATCATTTCCTCCATAAATTTAATACTAACATGGGTATTAAGGTTAATGTTAAGAGTAAGAATAACATCTTATTAATATTTAGTTATAAGAGAAGTTGTAATGGAGTGTAGTTTTTTGACAGTGCCTAAAGTTTACACATACAAGTTTAATAATGGTATTATCGCCAAGTAGTGTTGCTCGATGCATATGGATCTCTACCATGGTTGGGTATAGTTGGTTTATTTATTGTGTGTTTCAACATTAATGTTTTAAAAAAAAATGTTGGGTTTTCTTGGCTAAATTTTTGGGCATTACACTAGTATATAATCACTCTCTAAATTTAGTAGAAAGTCAAATAAGTAGGGATGGAGTTAGGATCTAGTGAATTATATTTTGAAATCAATTCCACATGGAGTGAAGGATAAGCCTATAGCGGCTTGAAAGCTAGTAGGTGTGGCCGATGGAACCTATTGTAACTTTCATATGAGAAGGCCTATAAGCATGTATGTTTTATGTTTCAATAAATAATTTTGCATGTTATTTTAATTTTTTTGTGTTGTGTTGAATTCTACTTCAAGGTTGGATAGTCCATTTCAGGCCCTCCATCCTTGACTATAATTTTTTTGATCGGTAAGATGCAACCGAAGTTGCAGAAATATATTAATATTTAAGGGTATGTGTAGGATCATCATGGAAAAAAAGGCCCTTAAATGGGAATGAAAATTCAGAAAAATTAGAGTTAGGCAACTTGACATAAAAATTTGATTAAGTTTTCCATATTATTTTAAAAATATGTAAGAATATAATCTATGGTAAATTGAATGTAGTTTCTAAACTACTAGTTTTTTTTTTTTTAAATCTATTTGGTGAAAAATTGAAATTTCAATGCAGTAGTACTTAAATTTTAGGAAAAAATAAAGAAGTAGGTGTATGTTCAACCACCCTAACCATAATAAAATGATAATATTTTTTTATAAGATTTTAGATATAAGTAGAGGACTCATGTCGGATGTGATGCATATTTTTTGTAATTTTTTTCCAAGTAAATAATTAATTATGAATTTTTTATTACAACTTTTAAAAATATAAAGCTTGTATGTCTGACCATCTTAACTTGGTCAAAACTTCATGAAATTCTTTTTTTTTTTAATCCTATAGTATGCAAAGCATAGAATGTGGTGCATATTTTGGATTCAAAAAATGTGATACCATTTGAAAGCTATAGATGTTTCTCAATCAGCCTATCAATCAGGACTTTAGTCTTAATTCTAATAGAAAATGAATAATAATTATTTATTAGATTCAAAGTAAAGTATAATTTATATTGGTGGAAAGCTGAGAAGCTCCTTTACAAACCCTTTTCGTTTCATCAATTTTGGGTAAAAAAAAGTTGTCAGCCACATGGGTGAAGTCTAGAAAAGCAAGGTAAGTTGTTAAACATGTTTTTTGTGTTGACTTCATAGGATTGGTAGTTCTGAACCAAATTCCAAAGCAAGCATGAGGCTAATCCCTAGGAATTAAATTTTGTGTCAAACATATCAGATATTCGATTCAAATTAGATATCCGATATGTTTTAGATATGAGTTTTTAAAATGTTATACTATTTATAATATATGATTTAAAAAATGCAATAAAGTTTATAATTTAATATATAATATACAATATAGTTTATAATGTAATATATAATATACAATTTATGATAATCTCTTACCGAATTATGTATTTAATATATAATATATTAGATTGTATGTATAGCAAATATTATTTAAATATTTTAGTTAACGTATAAATATTTAAATATGTATATTACTAATATATAAAATATTTAAATATTATCTCTCTCCCTCTCTCTCTCTCCATCTCTCTCTCTCCCAAGTCTCTCACTCAATCACTCCTACCTCTCTCCCCTCTACCCTCTATCTCTCTCCCCTCTACCCTT
>VDFB02049217.1:139478387-139705210 GCA_007258455.2 Sequoia sempervirens
TCTCTCATTCACTCTATTTATCTCTCTCCCCTCTACCCTTAACCCTTAAACCCTTAAAACCTCTACCCTCTCTCTCTCCCTCTCTCCCTCTCTCTCTCTCTATCTCTCTCCTACCCCCTTTCCCTCTCTTAGGTCTCTCTCTTAGATTCAATCCCTCTAGATCTCTCTACCTTCTACCCTTAACCCTCTACCATCAATATCTCTCTCTCCCTCATACCCTAAACCCTAAACCCTCTACCCTCTACCCTCTACCCACTACCCTCTCTCTCTCTCTCTCCCTTCTACCCCCTCCCTCTCTCAAGTCTCTCTCTCTCTCACTCACTCCATTTATATCTCTCCCTCCACCCTTAACCCTAAACCCTACATCCTTAACCCTTAAACTATAAACCCTTAAACCCTCTACCATTAACCCTATATACCCTCTATCTCTCTCCCACTCCCTCTCTCTCTCTCAATTCTCTCCCTCCTACCCCCTATCCCTTTGTCAGGTCTCTCTTAGATTGACTCCCTTTATCTATTTCCCCTAGATACTCTTAACCGTTAAACCTTAAGCCATTAAACCCTCTACCCTCTACCCTCTCTATCTCTCTCTCATTCACTCCCTCTATCTCTCTCATATCTACCTTTAACCCTACACCCTAAACCCTTAACCCTTAAACACTAAACCCTTATAACCCTCTACCCTCTATCTCTCTCCCACTCCCTCTCTCTCTAAAGTCTCTCACTCAATCACTCCTATCTCTCTCGCCTCTACCCTCTATCTCTCTCCCACTCCCTCCCTCCCTCTATTTCACTGACTCCCTTTATTTCTCTCCCCTCTATAACCCTTAAACCTAAACCCTTAACTCTTAAACCCTCTACCCTCTACTCTTTCTCTCTCAAGTCTCTCACTCAATCACTCCTATTTCCCCCCTCTACCCTCTATCTCTCTCCCACTCCCTCCCTCCCCCTCTTTCACTGACTCCCTCTATCTCTAAAGTCTCTCTCAAGTCTCTCTATTTCTCTCTCACTAAATCCCTCTCTCTCTCTCCATCTACCCTAAACCCTTAAACCCTCGACCCTCTACTCTCTCTCTCTCTCAAGTCTCTTAGGTCTCTCTCACTCAATCACTCCATCTATCTCTCTCCCCTATACCCGTAACCCTAAACCCTTAACCCTTAAACCCTAAACCCTTATAAACCTCTACCTTAAACCCTATTCCCTAGACCCTTAACCCTTAAACCCTCTACCCTATACCCTAAACCCTTAACCCTTAAACCCTTAGGTCTATGTGTGCACAAATCAGATATCCGATTTGTGGCACTAAAATCTTACCGTTACAAAACATTTTAAAATGCTTTTCAAATCATATATCAAATTTTATTAGATATCGGATTTTTGGGCCATAGAAAAACCCCATGTGGGTCATTTTGTGCATTTCAACGCACCCTACATCATGTATTCACACCTTGTTATAGCAACAAATGTTAAGTTGTTGAAGCATCATGCCAAACCAAAGACAAAAGAACTATGGACACTTAGTAATGTTGATCATGAAGCAATATTGGATACTCTTAAGCAAAGAGATGACCCTTTAGGCACACTTGAATAGCATATTCAAGAATGGAAAGTACAATGCTTAGGTTCATTAGTGTTCTTTATTTAATACTGATATTTTGTATACTATTGTAATGCAGGTGTATTTAATAGTGACATTTTGTATGTAATTTTGCGATATTTTTGGCATGATTGATCATGGACCTACTGCAACAATAACTAGCTCTGATCCTTTCGGAGAGGTATGCGACAGATTGCAATAATATAGATTGGTTATTCAAAGCATATTTTATAGTTTTCATTACCATCTCATCATCAATTACGTCATTTAGAATAATATAGATTGGTTATTCTAAGCATCTTTTATAGTTTGCATTACCAATTCATCATCATTCAGGTTGTTTAGATTAATATATATTTGTTAGTCTAAGCATCTTTTCTATTGTGACAATATAGATTTATCATTTGACAACTTTTGAGATATTTTTGGCATGATTGATCATGGACCTATTGCAAAAATAGCCAGCTCTGAACCTTTCAAAGAGGTATGTCATAGATTTCAATAATACAGATTGGTTATTCTAAGCATCTTTTATAGTTTACATTACCATCTCATCATCAATTAGGTCATTTAGAATAATGTAGATTGGTTATTCTAAGCATCTTTTATAGTTTGCATTACCAACTCATCATCATTCAAGTTGTTTAGGTTAATATAGATTTGTTAGTCTAAGCATATTTTCTATTGTGACAATATAGCTTTCTCATTTGACAACTTTTGTGATATTCCTGGCACGATTGATCATGGACTTGTTGCAACAATAGGCAACTTTGGTCCTTTCAGAGAGGTATGTGACAAATTTCAATAATATAGATTGGTTATTCTAAGTGTCTTTTATTCCAAGCAACTTTTCTATTGTATGTAGTTTAATTGCTACCTTGATGGTTTGTATAGGTGCTTGTCACTCCAGAATGTCAACATACTACTCTTGTGAAAGATTGTGCCCTGAATGCCTCCAATACGAATTTTTTTAAAAATTTGCATTTTCAAATGTGAAACAATGTAAAAAGGTCGTAACTGTGTATGGGCATAATCTATATCCAGTGATGTTTTCTGAAATATGGGTTAAATGTCTAGCATTGTATAAAGGGTATGTTTAAAATGTAAAGGGGTCTGTATTTTGGAAACTCATAGGTTGAAATAGTCATACAGGTGTATGCTTTGTTACTATTATTGGGACAATTCTATAAGAGCTTTGTGTACTTAATTGAGCTACAACCAGGGGTTTTCTTCCTGGTTCTTTCCTCTCAGTATGCTCATTTGAACCAAGTTTTGTAATATCTCCTATTTATATATAATAAATTGCAATGGCTTGCCACTTTTTCCAAAAAAAACTATAAAAGTGAAGGAAATTTCCAATGTAATTGAGTCTTTGATCTAGAAAAGTGGAAACAAGGTATTTGGGTGTGCATGATGTTCAAGTTGATTGGGTAAGAGTTTTCTGATACAAGATCTAGGTGGCTTTAAACAACACAATTACAATTAAAGATGATTCAAACTCCAATTTAATCCTCAAACCTAAACTTGGGTGCAACTTCACTAAAATAGGCCCATTTTACAAAGAGACTCATATTTAAACACTTCACAAACCTGAATTTTTGATGGGGAAGCATTAAACATCCTACAAAACTACTAAAACCACAATTTCTTTTGGTGAGATATGCTTTCTAAAGCTCTATTTCAACAAACCCTCATTTTTAGCAACTTTCATGAGGTTTTAAGGAAATCAATGTTTCCAACCTTGCCACACCCTATAAACTCATCAAACACATCTATTAGGACCTGCACAAGCTTGATCCAACCTTAAATCTTGCTGCCCACATGTTTCATTGACATTAGCATGTTGTAACCACCATTTTTCACCTAATTTCACTCATTTTTGCCATGCATGGAAACTCACCAACTCAACTATAGACCTTTCTAGCTCTTTAAACCCACATATTCACCTTATAAAGTCCTAATAACATCTACCATGGCCATACCATCTAGCTACATATGGTACAATAGATGGTATGGCCTTTTACCACTTTGGACTCTTAAGGGAAATCATTGGTCCAATGTAGCTCATAGTGATTCAGTGTATTTGGGTGCAAAAGAGGACCATACCTAGTGTAAATGTACCCATACGGACATGTTGAAATAATTTGTTTGGCCGTACAAGTTACAGAATGAAAGTTGTACCACTTTGCAACTTTACATTGCTTGCATCTGACAACTTTTCCCTCAATTGAAAACTCGTCACCACAAGAAAATTCCTACGAGATAGAAACAACATAGAGAGGTTATTGTAGATGGTTCCAACATGATCCAATAGCCTCAAAAAAAGAGTCTATAAGCATCACGGTTTCTGATAAATAGCCCTTCAAAGATTGTTGCCTTTTAGCACTTTGGACTCTTAAGGGAAATCGTCGGTCCAATGTAGCTTAGAGTGATTCATCATATTTGGGTACAAAAAAGGACCATGCCTAGTGTAAACATACCCATATGGACATGTTGAAACAGTCTGTTTGGTCATACGAGTTGGAGAATAAAAGTTACACCACTTTGCAACTTTACGCTGCTTGCATCTAACAACTTTTCCCTTAACTGAAAACTCGTCACCACGAGAAAACACCTTCGAGATAGAAAAAACCAAGAGAGGTTATTGTAGATGGTCCCAACATGATCCCATAGCCTCAAATGAAGAGTCTATAAGTGTCATGATTTTAGAGAAATAGCCCTTCAAAGACTGTTGTCTTTTAGCACTTTGGGCGCTTAAGGGAAATCATCGGTCCAATGTAGCTCAGAGTGATTCGACATATTTGGGTGCAAAAGAGGACCATCCCTAGCATAAACGTACCCATCCAGATGTGTTGGAATAGTTTGTTTGGTCGTACGAGTTGAAGAATGAAAGTTACACCACTTTGCAACTTTACACTACTTGCATCTGACAATTTTTCCCTCAACTGAAAAATCATCACCACGGAAAAACGCCTCTTAGATAGAAAAAAACCGAGAGAGGTTATTGTAAAGGAACCCAACACGATCTCATAGCCTCAGAAAAAAAAAATTAGGCATCACGGATTCTAAGTAATAGTCCGTGAAATATTGCTACCCTTCTGTACTTTGGACTCTTAAGGGATTTCATCGATTAAACATAGCTTAGAGTGCTTTGACATATTTGGGTGTGAAAGAGGACCAAACCTAACCTAAACATACCCATCCAAATGTGATGGAATAGTTGGTTTGGTCATACAAGTTGTAGAACAAGATTTATTTATGCCCCTACAAGTAGTTTTTAGCCTCCAACCGAATTCCAATGTTAATTTTCATGCAAAAAAAGCCATGAGGCCATAGCTTGTTGCTTTCTTCTTAATGGAAACTAGTGGGAAGTAGAGTTAACTTCTTCACAAACTTGGTTTCAATTAATTTCATTCATTTTTGTGCATTTAAGAGACATTTTACTAGAGGTCGGTCCGTGAAACCTATTCCAAGGGTTTGAGTGCATTTAAAATGGACTTTTAAGCCTTCCACCCATTGTATGATGTTATAACTCGGTGGATAGGATTATTAAGGATAGATAAATAGGTTTTCATTGTTCCTTGTGTAGGGGAGGTTAGCATTATGTTTTTTGGTGATGCCCTAGATGGCATTTGGGGTTTTCTTGCATGAAAAAGTGAGGTTAGAGAGGGTAAAAGTGGGAATTGTTTGAGGCCAGTCACTTTTCTTATTCTTTTAAGCTTGTGTAGGGTTATTCAAGGGTGTTGGAGTTTGTGGTAAAGTTTGGGGAAGCCTACAAGTAGGTTTTTCAATAAACCCTTGCCAAATTTGAGCAATTAAATGGTTTTGTGGAATAGGGTCTTAGAGGGAAAGTACCAGAGGATAAATGGGAAATTTTGAGGTTTTGTCATTTGTTGAGTGCTTCCCCAACATTTTTTAGGGTCTTTGAAGTGTTCCAAGGGTGGTTTCTTTGGAAATTTGGCATATTTGGCTAGGTTCAACAATGTAGTTTGCATGATTTGTGAATTTTTCTCCAAAGGAGTCCTATGTGTGTTGGAAGTATGTTTAAGGGGACTAAAATGGGTGTCTAGAATGATGATTAGTTGAAGGAGCTATTAAAGAGATCTGAGAGTTAAGTTGAGAAAGGTTTTTAGGAATCCCTTGTATTGTGAAAGTGAGTGGTTTTCCATCCTCGGTT
Organism: Sequoia sempervirens; assembly: GCA_007258455.2. Taxonomy (NCBI): domain Eukaryota; kingdom Viridiplantae; phylum Streptophyta; class Pinopsida; order Cupressales; family Cupressaceae; genus Sequoia; species Sequoia sempervirens. Next base: position 139,484,162 of record VDFB02049217.1, read on the forward strand.
GCATCAACTAACCATAAACTAGTCCTTTGTTTCCAAGGTGCTCCTACACCATTTTCCAAGAATCCATATAGCTTGTTTGAAAGCACCTGTTTTAGGCTTTTAGCCATAGCAGTAAGGCAGTGAACTGTTTGATAAAGTGCTTTGGTAGACGTACAAAAAATGTGGTAGCATATACAAGGTAGTGAATTGTTTGAAAAAATGCCTCAAAAAAAGGTGGTCTCATGGTGATGGAATGCCATGACAATCTATAGCAATTTTCTTGTCATGGAATTTCATCACCATGAGACCACATTTCTTTGAGGTATTTTCTTTAAACAGTTCATTTCCTTGTCTATATTATTGCTTACTATTATGCTTTTTTAGATTCTTTCCAAGCATCCATAGCTTGTTCGAAAGCACTTTTCTAAGAATTTTAGCCATAGCAGCAAGGAAATTATATTTTTGATAAAATGCTTTGATAGACATGTATGAAAAATGTGGTAGCATAGACAAGGCAGGGAACTGTTTGAAAAAATGCCCCAATGAAATGAGGTCTCATGGTGATGGAATGCCATGAGAATCAAAATTTCTTTTGATTGTCATGGAATTCCATCACCATGAGACCTCATTTCTTTGAGGAATTTTTTCAAACAGTTCATTTCCTTGTCTATTCTATTGTTTACTATTATGCTTTGATAGAATTTTTCCAAGCATCCATAGCTTATTTGAAAGCACTTACTTTAGGCTTTTAGCCATAGCAACAAGCTAGTGAACTATTTGATAAAAAGCTTTGGTAGACATGTATGAAAAATGTGGTAGCATAGACAAGGCAGTGGACTGTTTGAAAAAAAGCCTCAAAGACATGTGGTCTCATAGAATTCCATGACAAACAAATGCAATTGACAGCTGCTCCTATTTATTAGTTATGCAATGTAGTACCCCTCCGTTTATGCTTATGCTTTCTGCTGTCATGTTTTCACACTAATAGTCTATGATACCTTGTTTGGATATTTTGATCGCTGGTTTTGAGCGATAGTGGATTTATTCTGTGACATGATGATACATTATAATTGTGATGTTTGATTTCTGATATGCTTTGAGATAGCGTAGATGTTTACTTTTAGTTGATTATTGTTATGTATATGTTATGATGGACTAACATCTATTTATTTCGTCAGTTTGCTGTGAAGTGTATTGGTGTGGAGAACGGAATCGCATCACTCACTTGCGAGTGCCCTGTGATATCTATGATTTTCTCTACACAGTGTGTCTGTTTAATGCTTTATATATATATATATATATATATATTTGTATGCATGTTATTGCTTGGTTGAGGTAAATTGCAAGTACATGACATTGACTCCACCTGGGTACTTAGGTCTGAGCGTGTGAAGACTCAACGGATACTTTGATCGGGAGATAGTAGTTTGGTTTATCCTAGCCTAGTCTATAATCCTGGTCTTAGTACTTTTTCTGTTTTTAGTTTGAGTCATAGGGTTGTCTTGCATTCTTCTATTTGGATAAAATGCTTGGAAGGTAAATTTGGTTAAATTTTAATGTTGGTTTTTGTGCTTTAAATTATTGGTATTTAAATTAATGTTAAATGTGGAATAAATTACTTGCTTGATTATTTAATTAATTAATTAGCTTATTTGGTTAAATGGTTCGATTTTAAAAGATCAAACTTATTTAATTAAATAAATTAATTAATTAAATTAAATTATTAAGTGTGTAAATAGTTTATTTTAAAAATAAAATATTATTATGGGAAATGGCATTTGAAATTGTAAATTTAAATAAAATAAATAAATTGCATGCAAATATTGATGGGCAAAATTGCTGAGAAGTTGTTAAAAGATATTTGTACTTCTCGACATGTGTGCTAGTGCTTTAATTGAATATTGTTTGGGGAAAATTTGTTACGGAGGATATTTTGGATCTCGGGAAAAACACAGAGGTTATTCAATTTCCTCACAGGGAAATTATCGGAGCTTTTTGGCAAAACTTCTCTGTGTGTGCTATTTTGAAATATTGTATATTTGTGGAAAATATTTTGTTTACATTTTGGATTGGGATTTGCTGTATGGGAAGAGATTAGAAGCTTCAAGCAACAAAGGCAATAGAAGCTTTTCTTCACTAGTAAGCAAAGGAAATTAGGTAATCCTCTTGTATTTATTTTATTTAGTTTTGGAAAAGAAAGCTTCTGTAGATATTTGTTGTGTGAATTCTTGATGGCTTCAGGAAAGCTTCTGTTTAAAAAAAATTCTCTGTTGAAAGCATTTTAAAGTTGTAAAGGGAAATGATTCTTCAAGTAATAAATTAGGATATGAAACAAAATGTTTGTGCGTGATTTCATTTGAAAACCCCATAGAAGATTTTTAATTTCCCTGCTGTAGATTTCTAGATGAATTGGAGAATATATATATTTATGTAAATTTACATATTTACATATATATAGATATATATATATATATATTGAATCTCATATATAAATTGTATTGTGAAAGTAATGTAAATGTGATTTAATTGATTTTTAAAAAAAAATCGCCGTCGTACGGACGAAATCGTCAGATTGAAGTTTTATTATTTTTTTAAATTTTTTTTTAGAAAATGAGGATTATTATTGTTAAAATTCGAAGGGTTTAAATTCCTTTATACAAAAGAAATTTTGATTTTATTTTATGTAGATTGTATTGAAATGTAAAGGCTTAATATGGGGGCCATGGGGGTTTTTCCACATAGTCGCCGCCCCTAAGGGAGGCGACGGTGGGAGGTGGCCGCGGCCGCTCCCACAGCCGCCACCCCTAAGGGAGGTGATGGTGGGAGTAACTCCCACAGCCATCGCCCAATGTACAGGTCGGCTCGGCTGTAGCCGTCGCTCGCCGAAACCCTTACTGTGTCCAAACTACAAATAAAAAAAAATATGATGTTTGTTTCGAATTTTATCAATGGTTATATTTATATGTATTATGTTTGTATTTATATATATATATATGAATATAAGTATATATATATATTTGTTGGAATTAAATATATTATTTTTATATTAATATCTATATATTTACATATGTTTATATGTTTGTATATAGATATTTGTAAAGTTTGTGAAATTATTAAATTAGAAAAAAAGGATTTTGATATTTAAAAATTGCATGAGAAAATTGGAATTTTGGAAGTATAGAAAATGATTTTTATGAAAATTTGTGAAAATTAGAGGAGATAATTAAATGAAACAATCACATTCATTGTTTTCAAAATAGATCTTATATTAAATTGATTTATTTTTACGTTGATTACAAACTGATGCAATTGGATTTAGAATATCCAAACTATAGACAATTGTTTTTCTTGATTTATTTTAATTGTGTTCTTTTTAGGCAAAATTGGGAAAGTCTTTGTTGTGTAAGTCTTCCAGAATAAATTGTATAAAAGGGTGTTAATTGTTCAAATGTATTTCTTGTGTTATCTTGGGTTGTGCATGCGATAAATATTGTGATTTGATATGGTTGAGAATAATTTGTTATCGTGAGATGTACTTTTTGCACTTGTAAATCCTTATCATAAAAACTTAGAAACCCTTGTTATGTTTAGGGGAGTGGCTATTTGTAAGGGGTGTCAGGGTAACTTACAAATAGTTGGTAAGTTAGTGATAATTAAATGACACATTAGTTAGATTAAAACTCTTAACAAGATATTTTGCCTCTCTTATGACTCTTGAGCTACTCCAGTCATGAGTATAAGATGAGAAGGCCTGGAATGGAAAATCGGTGTCTCGTTTCTTCAAGAGACATTCGATTCCACAATAGTATGCAATAGGGGCCGGGTTTCGTAAGAGGTTACCAGGGTAACCCAAGGATTAGGGGCCAGAACCTAGGAAGAAACACCAGGGTAACCTTTGCAACTTTGTGATGACACTCCACCTAGAATAACAGTTAACCTTGTATTTGTGATATAATCAATTGTCAAAAATCTAGAAGAAATGTAACCAATAGTCTGTTGTGTACTAGTGTCTAGGGTTAGTAGATTAGGTCTAGGTAACCTTATTACTATCTCCTAGCATGGGAGGTGGACCTATGGGTACCACATGGTTGGGTGGAACGTGCACCTTACTCCGTTGGGTCCCCAGTTGTGATTATAGCATCGAGAGCTTCATGGATGGAGAGCTCGCATATGGAACTTATGAATACTTCTTCATTGTAATTTTGTAATTATGTATTTGAAAACATCCCTCAAATGTTGTGAGGTGAACAATGTAAATGTAATTGTAATCTTTATTGAACTACCTCATCAGATGGATGAGTATTGTATATATATTATCAAATGCAATGTATGAGACAAATTTGTATTTTATGATATCTTGAATGAAATTCAATGTTATGCAATGTTCATCTTTATGTTAAATATTATTATGTGCAATGCGAAATACTTAAGTCACTTATGGAAACTCAAGTAGTGTAACGTTGCATAGCTTAATGAAGGTATGCAACTAATTAACTTAATAATTAAACTTAAAAAAAATTATTACACCTTTATTACACTATTGCAACATTCTTAGGTTATTAAGACGGGGCATTACAGATTGGTATCAAAGCGAAGGTTACAAACACTGGACGCTCTAGGTAATCACGAGCCCATTAGGTTGACCTAGTATGTAGTGTCGCAACTATTAGCCTTGGTTGAATAGTATCTAAGACTCATTATTGTTATGTGTAGGAACATGCCTAGGTGAGGAGGAAGAGGTCATGGTAGAGGTCGAGGTGGAGGCCGAGGGCCAATCCCTCAAGTTACTCCCCCTCCTAGTCCTCACCACAGTGATCAGGTAGATCAGTTGGGTCAGAGAAATGAGGGACAAAATCCTGAATAGTCAGTAGTAGAGGGTTCTCAGATACATCCATTATTTGAGGAGGTCCTAGCTCATCTTGGACCTAGACAGGTAGATGAGCAGGAGGTTGTCAGAGAGAGATAGATCTCCTAGGAGAGTAGAGGACACAACACATTAGGATTCTATTATTGCTGGTCACATGAGGGATTTACTGAGAGCACGCCCTCCTACCTTTGATGGTACTGGAGGTGGTTTAGAGGCTGAGACTTGGCTACTAGATTTGGGGAGATGCTTTGCCATGCACCCTTACGGTAGCAATACCCATGCCAGATGTGCTATTATGCACTTGAGAGGATTCACCTCTACTTGGTGGTTCCTAGAGGAGCAGAAGCTCCACTTGGATATTAGTTCTATGTCTTGGGAGATGTTTCTTAAGAGGTTCAGAGCACGGTTCCTTTCGGAACACTAGAGGCAGCGTAGGGCTGATGAGTTCCACGATCTACGTCAGTTGGCTCTTTCTGTAGAGCAATATGAACGTAGGTTCTATGAACTCAAGCAATATGCTGGTATTGGCGACAATGAGCCTATGTTAGTACAGCACTTTATCAGGGGTTTGAATGCCCGCATCAGTGGTGGTGTCTGAGTCTTTGAGCCAAAGACTATGGAAGTCATGGTGGAGAAGGCTCGCATAGTAGAGGAGAACCTTATTATGGCTTTAGGTGGGCACACAGGAGTGCAATTTGGCAGTGCTCTTGCAACAGGTTTTAGTCCATGGAGTGGACAAGCACAGATAGATGGTTCTTCTAAGAACCAACAGACACCCACAAAGGGTGGGCAGCAACCACAACAACGAACTCCTCAAAAGAACAATAACCCTCAACCACAACAAAAAAATAGTCCTCAAACAGGAAAGGGTCATAACTGGTGGTGCAACAAGCGCAATAGGCAGGATCAGCCTACGCAGAGTGCTTAGTCTACCATCAGTAGGGGTAGTTTTCAGCAATCCAATGCACCTTCGGGTGGCAGAGGATTCGGCAGAGGCACAGGTTGCTATTCATGTGGGTAGCAGGGACACATAGCTAGGCAGTGTCCGATGAGAGGTTCTACTGGTTATGGGCCTCGACTTACATTTTCAGAGCCTACGGTGGGAGATACAGGACGAGCACATACAATATATGCTGCGGTTAATGACCGCCAAGCCAATCACTAGAACACGGTGGTTGAAACTTCAGGTAAGTTACATGGTGTTAGTGTTTCTATACCTTTTGATTCTAGAGCCACTGACTCCTTTATTTCACCGACCATCGTTGACCATTGTGGTTTTGTGGTGGTAAAGCAAGGTGTTAAGTGGCAAGTTGAATTCGCTTTAGGGGTGAAAGTAGCAGTAGAAAACTTAGTACATAATTGTGAACTTAAAATCAGTGCATTAACTACCTTAGTAGATCTATATGTTACACCCTTAGGATCATATGACATATTTTTAGGTATGGATTGGTTAGCATCTTATCATGCTGTGATTGGCTGTTGACTTAAGATAGTTAGTTGCATTAATGATTTAGGTGCGAAAGTTGAAATCGCAGGTATTCAAAGACCTATCTCTTTGCGGATGATATCTGCTATGCAATTAAAGAGATGTCTATGTCAGGGATGTCAACTGTTTGCAACAACAATTACTAATTTGGAAGAGGGTGAGAGTCGAGAGGTATCTTTTGATGATCATCCTATTCTTAGGGAATTCACAGATGTGTTTCCTGATGACATTCCTGGAATGCCACCGAAGAGGGATATTGACTTTAGAGTTGATCTAGTCCCTGGAGCTGAACCTATATCTAGGGCTCCTTATAGAATGACAACTCAGGAGTTAGAGGAACTTCGTATTCAGTTAGAGGAACTGTTAGAAAAGGGATTTATTCATCCTAGTGTTTCCCCTTGGGGAGCACCTGTCATCTTTGTAAAGAAGAAGGATGGATCTCTTAGGTTGTGCATTGACTATCGTCAATTGAACAAGGTTATGATTAAGAATCGTTATCCTTTGCCTAGAATAGATGATCTTTTTGATCAAATTAAGGGAGCTAATGTGTTCTCTAAAATCAATTTGAAATCTGGTTACCATCAATTGCGTATAGCTGAAGCATACGTTCATAAAACTGCTTTTCGAACTCGTTATGGGCACTATGAATTCATAGTAGTACCATTTGGGTTAACGAATGCACCATCTATATTCATGAGTTTAATGAATGGTGTATTTTGTACATACCTGGATCGCTTTATCCTGGTATTTCTCAATGATATTTTAGTTTATTCGAGAAACATGAAGGAACATGAACACTTGAGACAAGTATTGCAATGTTTAAGGGAAAATCAATTGTATGCGAACCTGAAGAAGTGTGACTTCTTTCAACCTGAAATAAAATACCTTGGACATGTAATATCTAGAAAAGGTATTGATGTGGATCCTTCAAAGATCCAAGCCATTGTAGATTGGCCCGCGCCTACTAATGTAGGTGAAGTTCGTAGTTTTATGGGTCTAGCTGGTTACTATAGGTGGTTTGTAGAGGGATTTTCTAGAATCGGTCATCCTATTACTTCTCTTCAAAGGAAAGGGAAGAAGTTTGTTTAGACAGAACAATGTCAGTTGGCTTTTCAGAATCTTAAAGAAAATTTAACTAATGCACCTATACTTATTGTTCCTGATCCTACTAAGGATTTTGTAGTGTGTACGGATGCATCCTTAGAGGGTTTGGGAGAAGTTTTGATGCAAGATGGGCGTGTGATTGCTTATGAGTCTCGCAAACTCAAAGATCATGAATTAAACTATCCTACTCATGACCTAGAACTAGCTGCAGTTGTGCATGCATTAGTTCGTTGGAGACATTTCTTATTAGGTCATCGTTTTGAACTTCATACTGATCACCGTAGTTTGCAGTACATCTTTACGCAACCTAACTTGAATGCTAGGCAACGATGGTGGATGGATTTCTTGTGTGAGTATGATTTTGAAGTAAAATATGTTCAAGGCAAAGAGAATGTAGTGGCTGACGCTCTTAGCCGACGTCGACATGAGATCTTTGCTACTACTCTTGAAGTAGATTTGAGAGGTCAAATAGTACTACACTTCCTACTGATAGATTGTATCAGGAAGAAGGACAAAGATTAATCGGGTAGACCTTTAGAAGGTTAATTTGCAGGGTATGTCCTAGAATTGGATGGTTATTACGGCAATTAGGTCATTTTTATGTACCACATGTTGATCTGGTCATCGATTATTCTCAAGGAGTCATGCATGTTTTCAACAATAGTTTGAAACGTGATTTGCTGATTATGTATCGAGATGTCTTGAATTCCAGCGAGTCAAAGCTGAGCATCAACATCCTGCATTATTGTAGCCACATCTCATTCCTGAATGGAAATGGGATATTATATTCATTAACTTTATTGGGGTTAACGTCATCACGTCGACATGATTGGTAACTGTTGAGACTAAGGTAGCTCAAGTATGATCATCTTACAATTTTATCTAGCTAGGATATTCATGGAGGATATCGTTAGATTACAATTCCTCGTATTATATCGGATTCTTGTATTTACTTCTGCCCTATGGACTTCATTACAACATGCTCTAGGCAACTTTAGTTCAGATCATCCTCAAACTGATGGTCACTGAAAGAGTTATTAGAGGATATGCAGAATGTATGTACCTGTCTCGTTGGGAGGATTATTTGTACTTAGTAGAATTCGTATTACAACAACGGATATCAGAGTTCCATAGGTATGCCACCATTTCAAGCATTAACGGTCGTCCTTGTTGAACTCCACTTAGTAGGGATCGACTGGTTTGTAGAGGTTACTAGGACCTAGATGCTTCATGACATGGAGCAACAGGTTGACCGTATTAGAGAGCATTTGATAGCAGCTCAGGTAGAAAAAGAAATTTGCCGATGTGCATAGGATAGACCGATAGTTTGTTGTTGGTGATAGAGTGTTACTTCGAGTGCGACCACGAAAGAGTCCAATTCGTTATGGAAAAGGCTTAAGCTCGCGTTTCGTTTGTAGGACCATTTGAGATCTTAAACTCAATTGGTCCCGTGGCGTATACGACTCGCCTTACCACCCAGTTTATTCATATTCATGATGTTTTTCATTTATCAGTTCTTAGACCATATCATCCCGACATATCTCATGTACTTGATTGGAATGCATTACAGGTTGAGGACAAGCAGCTGGCTTTGGAGCCCGTGGCCATTCTACAGCACCGAACGCTCGGTCTCAGGGGTCGAGACGTGTATAAGTGTGAGGGTCCAATGGGATCCTAGCCATGAGGCTTCTGCTACCTGGAGGATGCGACACGCATGAGGGAACTTTATCCCTATCTATTCGCAGGCTTTCAGGATAAGCCTGATCCTAAGGGGGAGGATGTAGTACCCCTCCGTTTATGCTTATGCTTCTGCTTTCATGTTTTCACACTGTTTGTCTATGATACCTTGTTTGGATATTTTGATTTATGGTTTTGAGCATATTTGGATTTATTCTGTGACATGATGATACATTATAATTGTGATGTTTGATTTCTGATATGCTTTGAGATAGCGTAGATGTTTACTTTTAGTTGATTAAAGCTATGTATATGTTATGATGGATAACAGCTATTTATCATCGTCAGTTTGCTGTGAAGTGTATTGGTGTGGAGAATGGAATCGCATCACTCATCTTGCAGTGCCCTTATGATATATGTGATTTTCTCCCAATGTGTCTATTTAATGTTTTATATATATATATATATTTGTATGTATGTTATTGCTTGGTTGCAGGAAATTGCAGGTACATGATGCCGGACACCTGGGTACTCAGGTCTGAGCTTGTGAAGACTCAATGGATACATTTCATTAGAAGTAGTTTGGTTTATCCTAGCCTAGTCTATAATCCTGGTCTTAGTACTTTGTCTATTTTATGTTTGAGTCATAGGGTTGTCTTGCATTCTTCTGTTTTGATAAAATGTAGGAAGGTAAATTTGCTTACAAAATTTTAATTCCATAGGTATGCCACCATTTCAAGCATTTACGGTAATGTTGTTGTGGAAGAAGTTACTTAGAGATAGAGTTTTACTTAATTACCTTATCTGCTTCATGGTGGAGCAACAGGTTGACCGTATTAGAGAGCATTTATAGCAAATAATAGAAATTGCCGAAATTATAGGATTAACCGATAGTTTGTTTTTGGTGAAAATGTTATTAAGGCGACCACGAAAGAGTCCAATTCGTTATAAAAAAAGCATCTAAGCTCGCGCCTCGTTTCGTAGGACCATTTAAATCTTAAATAAATTGCATGCAAATATTGAAGGGCAGTTTATCTCATATTGTTAAAATGTATCAGTTCTTAGACCATATCATCCCGACATATCTCATGTACTTGATTGGAATGGAGGGTAGAGGACAAGCATCTTTGAAAAAAATATAGAGGTTAACGCTCGGTTCCTCGAGACGTTGATAGCTGAGGGTCCAATGGGATCTTCATGAGTGTGTGCCTTTTGATGCGACACGCATGAGGAATTTATCCCTATCTATTCGCAGATTCAGGAGGAAGAGATCCTAAGCTTCAGGATGTAGTACCCCTCCGTTTATGCTTATGCTTTCTGCTGTCATTATTTTATTGTTAGTCTATGAAAAGAAAGGATATTTTGATATTTGTTGTGGAATTCTTGTGACATTCACATTATAATTTTGATGTTTGATTTCTGAATATGCTTTGAGATAGCGTAGATGTTTTAGTTGTTGTAATGTATATGTTGACTAACAGCTATTTATTTCGTCATTGCTGTGAAGTTTTGGTGTGATTGGAATCGCATCACCCGTAGAGTGCCCTATGATATATGTGAGATTTTTCCGCACATATATATCTATATATTTATGTAATATATATTATTTATGCATATATTAGAGGATAGGTATATGATACCGACTCTCCTATATAAATTGTGAAGACTCAATGGATACATTTAATTGAGATAGTAGTTTAAAAATCCTAGCCTAGTCTATAAAATCGTCAGATTAAGTTTTATTAGTCATAGGGTTTTTGCATTCTTCTGTTTGGATATTGTTTGGAACAAATTTAAATTTTACAAAAGGTTTTTTTATTTTAAATTTAAATTAATGTTAAATGTGGAAGGCTTAATATTACCATTATTGTTATTTCACTTAATGGTTAAGGGAAAAGATCAAACTTATTTAAAAATTAAATTAATTAAATACATTATTTCGTTTATTTAAAAATAAAATATTATTAAGGTGGCATTTGAAATTGTAAATTTAAATAAAATAAAAAAAATGGATTTTAATAGTGGTTGTAAAATTAATTAAATATAAATTGCATGCAAATATTGAAGGGCAAAATTGCCGAGAAGTTGGATATTTGTTTCTTGACATGTGTGCCAGTGCTTTAATTGAATATTGTTTGGGGAAAATTTGTTTGGAGGATATTTTGGATCTCGAAAAAAATGAGGTTATTCAACTGGCAAATTATCGGAGCTTTTTGGCAAAACTTTCTGTGTGTTATTTTGAAATATTGTATATTTGTAGAAAATCTTTTGTTTACATTTTGGATGAAGATTTGATGTCCAGGAAGAGATTAGAAACTTCAGGCAACAAAGGCAATAAAGCTTTTCTCCAAGTAAGCAAAGGAAATCAGGTAATCTTGTATTTATTTTATTTAGTTTTGAAAAGAAAGCTTCTATAGATATTTTTGTGTGAATTCTTGATGGCTTCAGGAAAGCTTTTGTTTAAAAAAAATTTGTTGAAACCATTTTAAAGTTGTAAAAAGTATTAGGATATGGTTTGTTGTTTCATTTGAAAACCCCGTATCTTGTTTAATTGCGATAAATATTGTAGATGAATTGATATATATATATATTATTATTTATGTAAAGATATTTACATATATATAGATATATATTGTCATAAAAACTTAGAATAAATTGTATTGTGAAAGTAATGAGTGGCTTTTTGTAAAGGCCGACACACAAAGTGGTGTCAACTCCCACAGCCGTCTTACAAATAGTTGGTAAGTTAGTGATAATTAAATGAACCATATTAGCAATTTTTAGACTCTTAACTTGATTTAATTGTGTTCTTTTTAGGCTTAGACTCTTGAGCTACTCGTGTCATGAAATCCTTTGAGAGGCCTGGAATGGCAAATCGGTGTTAGTCGTTTCTTCAAGAGACATTCGATTCCACAATAGTATGCAATAGGGGCTGGGTTTCATAAGAGGTTACCAGGGTAACCCAAGGATTAGGGGCTGAAACCTAGGAAAAAACACCAGGGTAACCTTTGCAACTTTGTGATGACACTCCACCTAGAATAACAGTTAACCTTGTATTTGTGATATAATCAATTGTCAAAAATCTGGAAGCAATGTAACCAATAGTCTATTTTGTACTAGTTTCTAGGGTTAGTAGATTAGGTCTAGGTAACCTTATTACTATCTCCTAGCATGGGGGGTGGACCTACGGGTACCACATGGTTGGGTGGAACGTGCACCTTACTCCGTTGGGTCCCCAGTTGTGATTATAGCATCGAGAGCTTCATGGATGGAGAGCTCACATATGGAACTTATGAATATTTCTTCATTGTAATTTTGTATTTATGTATTTGAAAACATCCCTCAAATGTTGTGAGGTGAAAAATGTAAATGTAATTGTAATCTTTATTGAACTACCTCATCAGATGGATGAGTATTGTATATATATTATCAAATGCAATGTATGAGACAAATTTGTATTTTATGATATCTTGAATGAAATTCAACGTTATGCTATGTTCATCTTTATGTTAAATATTATTATGTGCAATGCGAAATACTTAAGTCACTTATGGAAACTCAAGTAGTGTAACGTCGCATAGCTTAATGAATGTATGCAACTAATTAACTTAATAATTAAACTTTAAAAAAAATTATTACACCTTTATTACACTATTGCAACATTCTTAGGTTATTAAGATGGGGCATTACATGCAATGTGAAGTAATTGTATAACTGCTTAGGTTGACTTTGTAAAAACTATATTGTATTTGAAATTTTTTCATCTATCAGCATCTAGTTGTTAGTTATGCAATGTGAAGTAATTCTTTGATTTTGAAAGATGTGCAATGCAATGTAATCAGCAATATGAATATAAAATACATAATATAACCATTCTTTTTTATGCCATTGTACATTGATATTTAACCATTCCTCAAGATTAAATTTTCAAAGATTTTAATCATGCACATGAGGAACAAATTAAATTTTGATTGTCAACTTTTATATATCAAATTATCTAATAATCAAGTGTATGTACATATACAAAGATGGCATCAACGCCAACTCAAACAAAGTTTTACAAAATGTGGCATATGCCATCTCGATATCTATTCAAAATTTACATGACAAAATGTCTATCCCATCTTAAACTACACGTGGATCATCAAAATGGAGCCTCTTTGAAGCACTCTTGGGCTCTTAAGGTAGCTACACAAGAAAAATTCAAACCACAATTGAGATTAGTTATACTATATAATTTAAAATTGAATAATTAACATCAAAATCAATATACATTGAATTTTAATTGAACTCTAAAATTGAAATCTTGATTACCTGAAATATATGTCTCTTCAAAGGGTCAGGAGTCCTAGAATATGCCCCTCTCAAAGAACCAACCAAACCAACTTTTGAAATTTCAATCTATATATGTGAACAAAAACATAAAATTGATCCAAGTTCGCATACGATTGTTGGTAATAGGAACATATTTACCAAATACAAAATAAAATAAACACATACCTCTTTAGGATGATCTTTTTATTTATCTCCTTTAGGTGTTTCGACACCTCCTCCTTGAGGTGTTTCAACACCTACTCCTTGAGGTGTTCCAATACCTATTCCTTCAGGCATTGTGACACTTGTCAACAATGTTGTATAACTCATAACCGCCTGTACATAAAAATGATAAGTATATATGAAACTACCAATCCATGTCGATGTATGTATAATCAATACAAGATCTTAAAAATATTAATTCAATCCAATTTGAGTTCAATTACCTTCCCCTTATCTAACTTTGTGCCTCCATAGTCTGGACAAGGTTGCACCTCTCTCACACTAGGTATTTCCTACAAGAGGAAAATAAGATAAACATATAAGTTATTATATAATTTCATTAATGACAATTCAAATGACAAGCAAGTATATAATAAAAAAATGTAAACAAGTGAGTGTGAAAATATATATTGTGTGCATGTCGAGGCCAAATGAAATGGCCCTAAGGGTGCTATCAGTCACCTGTGTGAGTTTCTCCTCAGACATCAACTATTAAATAGACCATGTAAATAAATATTAGTACTTGATACTATCTCTTATTAATATTCATTTTTAAAAAAATGCAAGTTATGAATTTACAACTTAAATCTTACATGTATCACTATTCCAATGTCCCCCTCTCTAGCAGGAGAGGACTCTATAGGGTGCGCTTCACTCTCCTGTGTCTGATCTATAATGTCCACATCATGGAGGTCATAATCAAAAGTGTCCAAGGGATGCTCAACGGGTTGTACAAGAGGACCCAAGCATATCTGGTGGAACATAGTGCAAGTATGTGGAACACAAATATGTGGACCTGAGGAGGATGATGCAACAACACTCAATCCATCACCAACATCACTAGAATGTGGTTGAGCTACTATAGAAGCATGCAAAACCAAAAGACCACTCAAAGAGTGAATAGCCTGAATAGTCTGTGTGGATGCATCCTGGATAATATATGGATGATGTACTAGAGGTGGTGGAGGAAGGGGAGGAGGGGGAACATATGGGTGCGGGACTACTCTAATTGCCCCTAGTCTATCCTGGGGCATACCTCCACCAACGCCCTAAAAGGGTTTAATGTCAAAGTAATTGACATGATGCCATAACACAAACTCAACATATAATTTTTTAATAAATTAAAATGGTATATCACTATTCTTGTTTGGTGGTTTATCAAAAGCCATACGTCAACGATCCAAAAAGTGATCTATAATGTCCTTTTTCATGCACCATTTTATAGAAAGTTTTGGTTTATTAACATTAACTGGAAAACCGGTGTGGGGGTTAACGAATAAAGAGGAAATTTGGGCTTTTGTTATTTGGAGATCTTTCACATTATCATAAGACAATCCACAAGAGTAATATTTCCTCATGGTTTCTCGCCATGAAAGAAAGCCATTATGTTGAGTGGAGAGTTTTTCTATATTTTTAATTATTTCCTCCATTGTGTTTGTCATCTGGGATAATCGAGGGATTGTCTTATAAACATCACAAATTCCCCTCAATTGCTCCAATTTTTCACCAATTAGGTCTTCAATTGATGGCTATGGAGGTGGTGAAGCATTTGGAATTTGTTTATTTTCATTCTTAGCCATAATACCTAATTAAAGTTAAAAACTAATTAATCTAATTGAAATTACACAATATAAATGAAATTATTGTAAAAAAACCCTACTTTTTAATAAAAATCCAAAAAAACCCTACTTTTTAACAAAAATCCATAACAAACTCTAGTTTTTAATAAAAATCCATAAACAACACTAGGTTTTAATAAAAATCCATAAAAAAATATTAGTTTTTAATAAAAATCCATTGTAAACTCTAGTTTTTAATATAAATAAATAAAAAACCCTACTTTTTAACAAAATCCATTAAAAACTATGTAAAATTCTACAAAATGAATAGGAAAATTAATTAAAACAAAAATAAAACCAATAACTTACCCTGGAAATCGGATATCTGCTTGAAATCAAATATTTGATTCTCAAACGTCACCCTCACTACTCACACTTAGCTCTAAAATGGTTCAAATGATTTTAAAAGCCCAATTAATATCTATTTATACATGCTTCAAATCAGATATCCGATTCAAATTAGATATCTAATATCTGATTCTTTCCTTGGGAATTTCTTTGAAGTAATGTATTGACACCCAAGCTAGAAAAAAGTCAACTCGAGATTTTCGCATTTTTTGGTCAACACAAAATGCAACTTTTTTCACATCGCCACTTTTTGGCCCATCATGATCCTGCACATACCCTTAAAAAGTTGTACATAGAAAAAATGGATACTGAGACAAGGCTCTAGTTAAACCCATTAACATCAAAAGTAAAATACTTCATACATAAGCCAAAGCATAGGCCAACTAGTCATGAAAATTAACATTTTCAGCAAGTATATTCACGAAGGTAAAACAAAATGGGACCCATCTTGAATATTGAATTGACACATGGGACCCTGGCCCCCTGTACATTAAATTCATTTAATTTCTTGATGTCATACATCCACAACAACTCCATGCTCAACTCGGCCCAAGAAACTATTTCAATAAATAATTTTGACTTAAAGAATAATGCCATGTGTCCACCATAGAGCTTCCTAATCAACCTGTTCTTAGTTCAGCTTCTTAGAGAGAATCCTTTTCCAACATAACTCGTGACTAATCTTATTGTTGCCAAGTTGGTTAGCATGTCTACCTTCAGCTTTCCTTCTCATGAAATCTGATTAAGATTCACAATTAGACATTGGTCTAATCGACCCAAAGAAAATCCCATCCACCACTAGATTAGAGATAGCATCTGCTTCGATATTGGCCTCTCCATAGATATGGTTAAGTGTATAATATTTGAAAAAAATTAAGATTTATTTAATCTTTCAACTAAGGCACACCTTCCAATCAAGATTCTTTCCTAATCTTAGTGCATTAATGGTTAGGGTCGAGTCCCCTTCAGTTTCCAACTTATTGATATTTAAATATCTACAAAATAACAATCCTTCAATGAGACCAATCATCTTTGCTACATTATTAGTTTCCTCACTCAACAGAACTGCCAACCTCCCAACCGTTTCTCTATTCCACATTCTAATTATGCAACTAGCACCTAAAGGCCGCGGATTACCCTGGGATGCTCCATCAAAGTTTAATTTAAACCAACCAAACTGTGGGGAGACCACTTGACCTAGTTTCTACCAATTGTCATATCCTTTCCTTCATCTCCATCAAAGGGGGGAATACATATTCCAAACCAATTGAATCTCATATTTCTGTCCCACATAGTGAACTTGTCCTTCTAAGTAGGTCGCCCTTTGATTCCATTATTTTTTATTTCCACCATGGCTACTTCAAATTTTTTGAGGAAGGACAATATTGACATGGATTTATTTTCAAAGATTCTTCTATTCCTTTCTTTCTAGATTCCCCAGATGAGAAGGGATGGACAAATTATCCACAATATATCAAAAATCCCCCTACCTAGTTTGATTAGCAGACTTTTGAATAGGCTCATAACGTCATTAGGTAATGCAATAATCCAACCGAGTTTAGCACATAGCCATCTCCACCACTCCTAAGAGAATGGGAAACCCAACAACAAGTGATCCACAGACTCCTCTGAGGTTCTGTAAAGCACACACATACTTGGCCCTTCAAATCCCATCTTCTTGAATCTTTCTGGTGTCAAACTCTTCTTTTAAATTATAGCCCATGCAAAAACTTGTGCTTTAGGTAGACATAGTTTGTTCCAACATAACTGAATTGGGATATCTAATTTAGCTTGGTTCTCTTGCCTTGATATTACCTTGTAACCATCTCTAGCATTGAAAAGAACACTTTTGGAGCCTACCCAAATTAACCTATCTTCACCAGATCTGAAAACTAGCTTTCTTTTTGCAAGAATTTACTATAGCTATGAGGTCTCATTAACAGAAAGAGGCAATGAGTGGAATTCCTTCCAACACCACCCCAATGTTGGATTTCCTGAATGGAACATCACAAAATCTTTGACTCTAGTGCCCCAAAGTTGTTTCAAAAGGTCTTTAGTTTGAATAATATTTATCTTACTATCTAAGCTCGAGTATCCACCCTAGGATTCTTCCTAAAAGAGAGATACTACACCATCATAAGTGTCCTAGGTAATATAATAAGAAATCACCTTTCTACATGCAAACAAAAAATTCCACTCTTGAGCCTTTGGGAGGATTAGAGACTGGAATAATGTCAAACAAGTTAACATTGTTAAGATATTTATCTTGTAAGATTCTCACCCATTTGATTTGTGGTTCCTTTATCATTTTCTAGACTAACTTTTCTCCTAGTGCTTTATTCTACCAAAGCTGATTTTTAAGACCAACTCCACCAAGCTCTTTTGGCCTGCAGACTTTTCCCCATGAAATGAGGGAAACTTTGTCTTTCTCAACCAAACCTACCAAAAGAATGTTAGAAACACAAGGGAAAACAACTAAGAGGTGGGGTGAATCATTTGTCACAAAAATTATACTGATTAAACTTATTCTCAGATCTAATAAATAAACATGAAAGCATAAACCATCACAACATAAAAAAAACACATAACACCAAAAAAATTTTACGTGGAAACCCTGTTAGGGGAAAAATCACGATGGAGGTTAGTCCACAAGATTATACCCTATTAAAATTATAAAGAATTATAAATGGGAATACACATGCATTCATG
This sequence comes from Sequoia sempervirens, assembly GCA_007258455.2. Classification (NCBI taxonomy): domain Eukaryota; kingdom Viridiplantae; phylum Streptophyta; class Pinopsida; order Cupressales; family Cupressaceae; genus Sequoia; species Sequoia sempervirens. The sequence continues at coordinate 139,502,487 of VDFB02049217.1, forward strand.
CGCATTTCCTAGAGCTCACTGCTCAATTACAAAAAGGCTTCCCAAAGGAAGTTACACTGTCTTAGAGAAATATTCAAATTACATCCAAAAGATTTTGAATTGAGAAAATAGCATCTTCTAGTGCCTTATTATAGTTCTGGTTAAGCACATAAACTCTGCTCACTCTTTTTCACACTTCCTCACACTTTGCCTCTGTCTTCAAAATATTAGAACATTATTCATGCACACCATGCCATAAAATGGTAGAAACAATCACTTATATATATCTACAACTAGGGATAAGATCATCTACATATCAACTTTAACAAAATATAAAATGTGTACAAACTGTCGGCCCAAAACATAAATAATTATCAATACAAATCAACCAATGTTGGCCACAACATAGTAAGGACCTAAAATAACATCCTCAAACATGAAACACCTTGAAAAATTATGCCTCAAAGATCCACAACACACTACAATCACCATGTTGGCCATGAACATGAAAAACATGAACACGCAAAAGAAAATCACCAATCGCTAGCACAATGATTAATGCATATCAACAACACTGATAGAGCATGATCTAGAAACATCCATAAGCATCCTGAATGACCAAAAAATCATTCGCAACAACTCAAATTACTAGAATCTTAGTATCTTCTTTTAGGAGCACCAACTAAAGAAACATAAAAACTGTCAGAACACAGATACTCATAACTCAATCAAATCTTCATGCAGATCTCTGAAACTTTATGTGGATAAACTAGATATAATAAAAAAAAAACCCTCTAATCCACAGCCTCTGATCATCAACATACTGAGCTAGCCAACATACTAAACTTCACTACATCACTGACAACTTGCAACTTATTTTATTGCAATTTTCTCATATCCTCGACATATACAACTTCTAATGTCTTTAAGGCCAATAGTGTTGACATCAATGACAACCAAATATCAACAACATCCAACAAAGAAGCTTCTCATCTTTTTCACAATTCAATGATTAACCCCTACAGAGAGTGCCAAGAAGGAGAATAGATAAAAAGGGAGAGAGGAGATTATAGTTTTCAGAGGAGATGACAGTTTTCAACATTATGATTCTCCAAGCTACCCATGACAACCAACGTCCTTTCCAAGAATTTATCCTCTTATCAATATTATCTTTTAGAGAGACCCACAACTTTATGTTTCTCAATCCTTTATCCAGAGGTAGTCTAAGATAAGAACAAGGAAATGCTCCTCTTTTAAAACCCAAAATGTTTAGAATTTTCCCTTCTAATATAATTGGAGGAGTTGACAAGATTTTTTTATTTATTTTGATTGGTTGATCTCTTGTCCCAATGCTTTATCATATAGCTTTAATAACTTCAAAAATTTCTTTTCCTCTTACTTTTTGGTTGCACCACATAGTAAACTATCATCAAAAAATTGATAGTGGGTAATAGGTTGGGTGTTACTTGAGACTCTAATTCCTCTACTCTATCTAATGATCTGAGCATTCCTTATAGCTCTCCCAACAGCCTCTACCATGATGATAAAAATAAATGGAGATAAATAATCTCATTATCTCAATCCCCTTGAGGATTCAAAGAATCCCTCTAGAGATCCATTTACCAAAACTGTGAATCTAGGGCTTGATAGGCAAGAGAAAACCCAATTGATCCATTGTATATTAAAGCCAAAAGCTTGTAATATTTTACATAAGAACCTCCAATATATTTTCTCATAGGCCTTTTTAATATCTAATTTTATCAACATTCCAGCTTTCTGTGTACTTTGGAAAGAGTGAATGATTTCTTGGGCAATGATAGCTCCATCTAGGATCGATCTCCCAAGAGCGAATCATGTCCACTCCTCTGAAATAATGTATCCTAGAAGTGGTTCCAATCTATTTTCCATTGTTTTAGTCATGATATTATAAATATTATTATAGAGGGAGATCAGTCTAAAGTCTTCCAAGTTTGTTATTTTTTCTCTTTTAGGGATTAGCACTATGAAAGTGTTATGGACTTCCCTAAGTAGGGTCCTAGATTTTCTTGTGCATTCTAGAGCCTCTGTTAATTTTGAGCCCAATATTTTTGAAAGAAGACTGCTTGAAACCCATCTAGACCAAGGCCTTGTTCGGATTAAGCTAGCTTAGGGATTTTTCTACCTCTAATTTTGTAATCTTGTCATTGATCCAAGCATTTTGTTCTTCCACTATGATGTTGGGAATAAACTGCAAAAATTTTGCTTGAGAAGTCAAATCCAATCCTTCACAATTATTCAAAATGTTCTTGAAAAATTTTACTATTAATTTTGAAATTTCATTAGGATTCTTTGAGATGGTGTCATCCAGACTGCTTATCTTGGAATCCTATTCATATTCCTATTATGTTTTGTGATGTTGTGGAAGTATTTAGTGTTCCTGTCCCTTCTATCCAAGTCACCCTTGATTTTTGTTTCCACAGGATATCTTCTTTTGAAAGGATGTCCTCATATTCTTTCAAGAGTTCTTTCTCTTTATTAAAACTCTCTTGGTTCATCTCAACTACTACAATCTCCTCATTGAATAAATCTAGCTCCTTCTCTATATTCTACTTGGATTCAAAAATATTGTTAAAATGATATTTCTTCCATTGTTTTATTTTTCTCATTACCAATTTGAGCTTAGAGACAAAGCAGAACATCTTGTAACCCTCAAAGGATTCTTCTGCCACCAAGCTTCTAAGAGATTTAGAAAGTTCTCATCTTTAAACCACATGTTTTAAAATTTGAATGGAGAGTGTGTTGGTTTCATATCTCCAATAATATCCATTATAATGGGAAAGTGGTATGACCCTAAGCATGGGAGGATGGATGCTTCTAGAGTGAAAGGAAAAATTGTGAGGTCCACCTTGAAGGAAAACCTATCCAATTTCTCTACAATATTGTTGAACCCTAGTCTTCTATTGTTCCAAGTGAAAGTTCCATTACTTAATTCTATTTCTAATAGATCATTATGAGTCACCCACTCTCTAAAATACTAATGGGATTGCCCTAACCTAATAACACCTCCTCTTTTATTATTCTTATGTAGTATGGCATTAAAGTAGCCACAAATAATAAAATGTTGAAAGGGATTATTCACCAAGAAATTGTTCAGTTCATCTTGTAGCTCATGTTTCTTGATACAATGCATAGGTCCATAAACATTAATCAATTGGATCCAAAGGTCACAAGTTAGACTTGTTAGCTTATCCCCAATCCACTACTTTCCTTTCTCTAAAACTTCAAAACATACTTTATTTTGATCCCAAAGAACTGCTAGACCTTCTGAAGCACCTTCTACATTAAGTGCCTCCACTTCCAAAGTCTTAATTCCTTTCGCAAAGAGGTCAACTTTTGTTGATGAGAACTTGGTTTCTTGGATTAATATTAACTTTTCCTTGGTAAAACCCACTCTTCATTTGACCAAGCGCCTTTTGTTAGGGGTTTTGAATCCCCTAACATTCCATGAAAGGAGCATCATGGCTCCTAGGGAATGGGATTTCCCTTCCCTAATTCAAAGATTGTAGTTATTTTGACTTGTCCCTCTACTTCTCCATCCTTAGTTCTCAATTCAACCATAGACTTTCTTCCAACCTTTTTAATTGAACAATTCCCATAGTTTGATTTCATTTTGTTGGAGGGGGTTTATTGAGTACCCATCTTTCTTACCCCTATTTTATTTTCTAATTGCTCCTCTGGTCCTTCTCTTGATGTTGAAGGAAAGCCATTTTCTTTTATTCAAGTATCCTCTCCTGTTGAGAATAGGATTTCATTCTCTTTTATTTCCATATCTCCCTCTTCTAGTAGTGCCTAGATAATAAGGCTTGCTTTTCCATATCCCTTTCTATGTTATGCTCTCCCTCAATAGCTCCCTTAGTGCATTGATTCTCTAAATTACCTATGAGCTCACAGATTTCCTCCATATCGAAGAAGTCTCCTTTGAAGCCATCTTCTAACTTCTCCTCTAGAATAAGCTTATTCCCACTAGCAAGGGAACTGTTAACCCTAATGTAACCCTAAGAATCAATATCCCCTTCTTCTAGGTCTTGTTTTGTACTTAACCCTACCTCCCCTTGACTTGGAGATTCCCTTATCTTCTTATCCTGCTCCCCGTCCTTTGAACTGTTACCTTCATTTGAGATCTCTACTAACTATTGGCTAATGTCTTTTTGAAGTGCTTTGGCTTGTTCCAATAAAAGGTTTATCTCTTTTTTTGTTTGTGTTTCCATGGTCGGGTTGAGAGAGGAGAAGGGAACGGATTCCTTCCATATTGGTAGACACCTTCCATCTAACTTCCTCTTTTTGGATCCTATTCCCTCTTCTTGGCATGACACTTTGCTCCTAGGGATGGTAGCAGTATGAGAAAACTCCTTCTAGTTTTCCTTGCTTGTTAACACTTTTCCTTCCTTCTATCCATATAGAGAGGAATTAACCATTGTACTATCTTTATCCTTTGCCACATCCCCCAAACATCCTTCTCTTATGGATTTCCTGAATAGACATTTTTTGATGTTTGATCCTTCACACATTACCACCTTTTGATGCCAGCTCCCAAACTTTGTTAAGATCTCCATATCTTTATAAATCTTGACACCCTCATCAATTTCCACAAGGATATTCACCTTCACTTCTTTCTTTCCATTTAGAAATTCTTCATCAACTCCCAAGAATACACCTAAAGCATCCCCAATCTTCACCAGGGCATCCAAACTCCAATATTCGAATGGAAGGCCTTCTAGCTTGATACATGTAGGTATTTTCTTGATTATATACTTTCATAGATCAAAGTTGGGTTCCCAATTTAAACAATGAAATCTATAACCATTTAAAAATAAGGTGTTTCCATCCAAAATTTCCTATTTTAAATTTATCTCTATGCATTCAATGAAAAAAAAGAGTTTGAGAGTTCGAAAATGCTTATCCTATTCTTTGATTTGCACTCCCACCAAGCCATGATCTCCTCTTTGGGACATCTTGGTCCAAACCATTTTGCAAAGAGAGCTCTATCTTTTAGCTGGTCTACTCTTGATGCTATTTTTTCTGTTGGCATCACAAAAAAAATTCTCCCCCCATGGCCTAGATTTCGCTCCTATATTCCTCCAATTCTCATTTATGTGGTGTCAATGTCTCCCAAACCCTTTTTTGTTTCGGCTCCAAAATTTCTTAGGGTTTTTTTTTCCTCCCTACTTGCTTCCATCCTTTCTTTCCCACATCTCTATCACCAACAGGTATGCCATTTTCTCATGTGGCAAAGGGAGGGAATCCTGCTTGATTTCCTTTCGTCCAACCGACTATTGGTTGCCTCTTTGACTATAAATTCTTATCCTATTTTTTTTCTTCCCCCTTATCTTTCCTACACCACTATGAATTTGGCTACGAGGCCATTTTATTTTTTGAATTTTTCCATCCTTAACTATATTACTAGTTAATAAATATAAAATTAAATAATACAAAAAAATAGAAAATGATAAAAATTAAAAATAAAATTAAAATAGAAGTAAAACTTGTTTTCTAGATTAATCAAAATTATGGGACCAACAATAGCCCCATTAAAAATTATGAATGAGGATGGTATACTTTTTTTGGGTGTGCACATGGGTACATGGCCTATAGTAGGCCACAACCTACATGATGTGCTTCCTTCTTTACATGGCATTGAACTTTTTTTGCTACGGTTTGTGAAAGTATTTTTCTCTATAAGGGGTGTTTTTGGTTTGTGTGGGGGGGGAGGGTTTTTTTTTGTGTAAGCAGTAGGGTTGTCTTTTTTGTTTTCTTTTTTTAGTGTTTTGGTTCATTGTTGTGCATGGAGCTAGATGTTGCTCCTAAGGGTTTAGAAATAATTTCATTCTCAGATGTAGTTATGGGGGTTGATTTATCCCCATCTAATTAGGTTAAGGCTGCAAATTTTGTGAACAATGCTTTGAATGGTGTTGGACCTTCATGAGGTGGTATTTCTCATTTTCTGAAGGTGAATGGTTGTTTGGTTAAGAGTGAGATTCACTCAGTTTTGGTTATCCAAACAAATTATATTGTGGATGATGTTGAGTATTGGAGGAATCATGTTTTAATTTGTAAGTTCATGGGAATCAAGGTCTCTCTCTTTTCCCTTGAATCTTGGGCTCATCAAACTTGGAACCCAGAGGGAGACATGGAGGTGATGCAAGCAGTGAATGGGTATTTTATGGTGCTATTTTCTTGCCTAGTAAACTCAAATAAAGTGTTTGAGGGAGGTCCCTACTTCTAGAATCAAGTGGAGGGTGTGTGCAAGAAGTTGAGTCCAACTTTTGGCCAAAAAGTGGAAGTGTTTTCCTTGATTTTCAGAAATTTTCACATTTTCCCTTAAAATTTGAAGCACTTAGAGATGGAATCTTACAAAAATCCACTGATCATAAAATGTAGTACTCGGAGTCTAGTTTCTAAATATGTAATTTATTTCAATACCTAGATGATACAAATTGATTTTCAATAGGAATTTCTAAAAGCCACTATTTGAAAGTCACTTTGTTTTTTACCATACCATGCACATGTACGTCATTCATATTTTGACCTAAATAATTGTATTTTTCTAAATCCTTTTGGGAAAATATTTGTAACTCACTAAAGCACGTTTTTGATAATTTTTTATTGAATATTTTTTTGTTAATTTTTTATTGGCCATATTTTTTGTTTTGAAAAATCATGTATGTCATGTGTAAGATGACCTAAACTTATCAGTTTTTGATTTTTTTTTAAATTGAAAAGAATTTTATGAAGTACATTTTTGTACAATTCATTTAAAAAATATATGTTTTAATAAAAAGTTATTAAAATACTAAAACCCCCTGATATTTCAAGTTTATGGACCAGTTTCATCATAAATTAATTAAAAAAAAATCCAATTGTAAAAAAATTAAATATTTGGAATATACACTATCTCATCTATAATGGTTTTAATTTCGTTAAAAAAATTTGCAAAAAAGGTCTTCAGACATATGTCCAAAGTCACTATTTTCTTGTGACATTGACATGACCTTCAAGTTGTAGGTCAAACCAGGTCAAAAGGTTAGGTTCAGGTCTTGAAGCATTTTCTTGAACTGAAAGACAAGAAAAAAACCCAACCAAAAATTCAAATTTTAAGAAAGGGGATCTCGTTTTGTAGAAACGAGATCTCATTCTAATATAGGATCTCATTTTGAAAAGTTTCCAAAATGGAAAGTTTTCAAAAACAAGATCCCATTTCATAAAATCATAAAAAGGTATTTTTTTATGAAACGAGATCCTGATTTAAAAAAAATGGATCCCATTTTAGAGCAGGATCCATTTAAAAAAAAAAAAAAGATCCTATTTTTGGCTCAGGGCCCTGAAGCAAAATGAGATCCCATTTGTTAAATAGAAGGATCTCATTTCATTTTTCCTAATTCTGGGTTTTTTTCTAAGTTTGAAACTTCCACCTTAAGTGGACTCAACTTTGTGCTTTCACCTAGAGTTGTTCATTAAACCCTGATGTGTTGGACTTAATCTGGATAAAGAGATTTCATCAAGGGTTCTGATCAAGGTGCAACTTCCTGGGCTCTCGGTTGAGTTTTGAAGAATGACATTTTGCACATGATTACTCTTTTGTTGGGTAAGTCGATGGGGCTATCACAATAAATGTTGGAGAAGACAGTTATCTCTTTGGCCTATATTTGTGTGGAGATCAATTTAAACAACCAATTTCTAGATTCATTGGAACTTCAAGTCGAGTTTACTATTGTAAGTATGTGTAGTTGGTGTTATCATTTATGTCAACAAGCTTTGGTTTTGTCATTGGTGTCAATTGTATGAGAAGGATTTATTTGCAAGAATGTGTAGTTGGTATTGAGTTGGTGTTGTCTCTGATGATGCTTTGATTGGTTTCATTAGGTTGTCATTAGTAAGCTACTAGTGTCAACCTGTAGTGTTGCTTTGATAATATTTTTTTTATGGATGTATGGTTGAGTTGTTATGTTGCAGTCAGCCTGATGGTGATGAGGAGTATTGAAGACATTTATGATGAGTTTTTGGTGCTTCATTTCCAATTTATTTTGAGAAAATTGAATAAAAAGAGGAAATAGTGGGTTGATGTGTGTTCTATGTTGAAGATTATTGTTCTAGTTTTTCTCTCCAGTTCTTTTGGGTTGAATATTTTCTTATGTAGTTTGAATATGTTGATCAGAGGTGTTCAGAGGTGTTGCATTTATAATTTGGTATGTTGGATCATTGTGAAAAAGAAGTGTGAACTATATATTGTAGAGGTGTCTAAGAGAAATGTTCTTGCTCTACATTTCTCTCCAGAGTGGTTTTAGGTCTTGGAGATCTAGAAGGGTGCTTATAGTGTGTGTATCTTTCTTCAGATGAATATTTTCATGGTTTGGTGCTTTGGAAGTTTGTTTCTTTAGTTACAATGTATGAGAGAGTTATTTGAGTGTACTAGGTTTGTACATTCTTCAAGTGAAAGTTGCAAAGGAATTTGTTGGTTTCTAGGGTATTTGTCAAATATTCTAGATCATTTTCAAGGTTTATGTGGTGTTCTCGAGTCTTCTTTGGATTTGATGAAGTGTATGTTTATGTGTTAATGGTGTTAACACAAGTTTGACCAACCTTGGGTGTTTACACTACTTGAAAAATTTCTTTGATGTTTTTGTAAGCATGGTGAGGTATGTATGAGTGGATTTAGGCCCCCCTTCATTCCTTTCCATCATGGGAATGTTTTGGTGTTGACCTAATTTGAATTTACACGGTCGAGGTGCATAGTTGACCTTGGATATTTTTTTCAAGGTTGAAGATGATATAAATATGAGTTGAGTTGTTGAGTGATGATAAGGAAAGATGAGTATGATACAAGTAATGTGAATTATAGAGTTGTAGGGTATACATTTGAGAAGTGCAGTGCAAGATTTCATATGTTAGATTATTGTATATGATGAGCAGAAGGAGTCTACAATTCTTTAGAAAGACTGTGAATGTGTTGGTGATGCTATGGTGGTGAGACCATATTTCTTTGATGCATTTTTTTTGAATAGCTCATTGCCATAAGAATAGATAATCCTCTTTAATCAAATAAAATCATTTTAAGGTCTTGGATTTGATCGCAAAATATAATCCCATCCTCCATATTCATCCTTAGATCTTATTCTTCCAATCCCCAAGTTCATTTCTAATCCATCATCCTAATTTCCATCCTCATTCAAAATCAATACCAATCTTTCTTCCAATCAAACCTCCACCGTGCATAACCATCTAATATACCTTCCATCTAACCTAATCTATTCTAATCCAACTTCATCCATTCCCACTAACCCCAACCATATCAATGATGATGAGGATAGCCTTTTTGACCAACTTGAATATAATCCCAATGTTGACAATGAGAGCATTGTGGATCACCTTGAATCCATTTTCAATAGACATAATGCTCCAATTTTCCACCAATCCCCCATACAAATCTCCCCTCAAATCCCATCCATATCATCCCCATCCACCACCACTAATTTTATCCTCACCTATTACTTCCATAATTATAAGGATTTCATGCTTATATGTCTCCTTGGAATTGGTGCTAAGATTCCATCCTCCCTACCTTCATCTAGTCCCAATCCATCTCCTCTTTCTTATCCTTCCCCTTCCTTTGACAATGGAAACCAAACCTTTAGCCAAAATTCCCCTCAAAATACATTTTAAGGTCCTCATCCTCATCCTTAATTTACCTCTTATTCCACTTGTTCATATCTCACATCCTTAAAATCCACATCACCCCACTCTTACCAAGCAAAGTCATCCCATGTCTCTCATAAAAACTTCCTCAAAGGAATATTTGCAAAGGTAGTTGTTTCCCCATGCAAAAAAAAGGTGGTGCAATCTTCCCATATCATGCATCCACCTTCATCACCCCCACATCAAGATAAAACCTAATACCATAAATCTTAAATGAATCTCCTATCAATCCATCTATCCAAGTTGAAGAGACTATAAAAACTTTCTCCCTCATCACAACATCGATATCAAATGAACTATGTCCATCTCCCAATCCAAAACATGCTAACATAGATTCCCCTCCATATAATGATCAAGGAAACCCTTCTCCTCCATCATATGATCCCCTTCAATCTCATGATCCCATTTCCAATCAAGAATATCATATACCTTATATCTCATCTAATGATATCTTTCAATATCAAGAGAGAGATATCCCTTCATCCCCTTCTCACAATCCCCTCTCCTCCACTTCATCTAATGACATCCTTCTGTGTCCATTTCAAAGTACCTCTTCCACTCCATTGTATGTCACTCTTGAAATTTTGTCTCAAAGTACACCTTCCACCCCATCTAATGATCCTCTTCCCCTCATGATCAAAACATGCCTCCCTCTTCATGGCATGATCCCCCTCCATCTCATAACGAAGACCACACTATACCATCCACCCTATCCCAACATAATAGCACAGAGAAGGAAATGAATTTTTTGAAAAAAATTATGAAAGAAATGTGATCTCATGGTGATTGAATGCCATGAAATTCAAACTTTTCATGGCATTCCATCACTATGAGACTGCATTTCTTTTAGGCATTTTTTTGAATAGTTCACTACCTTCTCTATGCTACCACATTTTTCATGCATTTCTATTAAATCATTTTATCAAACAATTCATTGCATTTCTGCTATGGATAAAAGCATAAAACAAGTGCTTTCAAAAAAGGTATGGATAGGGAAAATAGTAAGAATAATAGTAAGAAATATACAATTCAATAAGTACTCAAAATTTTGTTGATTATCTGATATATTATAAGCCATGATCTACATCACTATTCTAGTTTTTGTGATTGAATAATTTGTTGTTTTATTTTCAAATGATGGAAGAAAAAACACCTCTCGATGTTGATAGGGAAATGGAGCATGGTGTATCTTTTGTAATAGAAAACTTGATGGCTCTCATGGGGGTATGAGGAAAATTATTAAATTTCAAATTGCATTCATTGTTATAGTTTTTTATTATTGAAAAAACAAATGATTATTGATTTGTAGTTTAATTTATATTTGGATGGTTTCTATAGGACTTTGGAATGCTAGAGCCTAAGCATGCAGATCTTTCACTTGAGGAGAGAGATTGTTTGGTAGTGGTAAATGATTATTTTGTTAAATATATCATTTTTTATAATTTAATTTCTATATATTAATGTCTTTACTTGTTACTGTAACAGGTGAAGCTTGATCTTGAACTAAATAGGAGAAACCCTCAAATTCAAAGTAAATGAAATTCATATGCATCGCCATCCACCTAACTAACAAAGGCCACCCGTTTGTTTCCTTCACCTAGAGGGAAATGAATTTTGATTGGGGTCCTTTATTGTATGCCTATATGTTATTTTTGCACATATTTTGTATTGCATATACTTGACATTGTATGCCTTCTATGGAATTCTTGTAAATCTATATGGCTATTTTGTATATATTTTATACTTATATCGATATATATTGATGTATGCCTACATTGCTATGTGGATAATACAAATCTCTTTTATTGATAGTGTCCATATTTGCATTGTAAATCCACGCTTCAATAGATATTTTTAGATGGTTTACTTCAAATATTTAAAATCCAAGTTTTTTCCTTACACTCTTCTTTTCTATAATTGTAAATATATAATAAAGTTTGAACATTATTCTCCTATAAGATTATTGAACATTAAATCAATCATATGAATATAGTAATGCTTCATGCTTCATGTGCTTCATAGAGGAAATTCATGTGTAAGCTTGATGCTTGATGCTTGATACTTAATATCATTGAGGAAGACATCTACCATTCCATGTGTATTCTTCATGCTACTATTCACTTGTATGCTTCATGCTTCATGTATTACATAGATAAAGAAAACATCATAAAACTATTGACAAAAGAAAATGGAAAGTAACAACTAATCTCACAAACAAAAACTCAAGGAATGCAAGTCTTATTAAAGATCATAAGGGCATTTGATTATTGAAGATTAAGAGACCATGAATCAACCTTCCCAACAACAAAATTCATAGATATTCATTCTATTTTTAAACATGAATTTGAACAAAATGATTAGAAGAATGCAACTTTAAAAGTTAAAATTTCATGCTTACAATAGTCAATAAATAGCTTCAAGAGACATGCATGACAAAAGAAGAACCAACTGAAATTTCATAAATCTCCTTTTCCCCATGTATATCTAAAAAGTTGCAAATAAATCAATCTAGTTTCTCACAAATAGTGCTGATATGAATTTGGTTGTGACTTTTCAAAGGTGAAAAGTTGTGACCCTTTGAATAGGAAAGACTTTCAACCTTTTATAATGAAGCATGGTGACCATGCCTAGTGTAGATGTTCCCACCTAGATGTGTTGTCACTAATTGTTTGGCCCCATGAAGAACATAACAAAAATTAGCCTACCTTGCAACTTTACACTACATGCAACTAACCTATTTTCCATCAACTGAAATCTATTCACCACAAGAAAACAACTTAGAGATATCAAAAATTGAGAGAGGTTGTTGTAAAGTGGCCCTACAAGATCTTGTAGCCTCAGATAGAATGATTCCAAGTGCCACATTTTTTGAGTAATCGCTCGTCAAAGTTTTTTTCCCTTTTGCACTTTGGTCTCTTAAGAGATTTCACTAGTAGAATGTGGCTCAGGCTATTTCAGTTTGTTTGGGTGTGAAAGAGGACCTTTCCTAGCATAAAACCACCCATATGGACACATTGGGATAGTTGATTTGGGCATATGACAAACAAAATGAAAGCTACACCACTTTCCAACTTTACACTACATGCAATTGACTCATTTTCCATCAACTAAAATCTATTCACCATAGGAAAATAGCTTGGAGCTATCAAAAATTGAGATTTTGTTGTAGAGGGTCCCTACATGATCTTGTAGCCTCATACAAAAAATTTCAAAGTGTCATAGTATCTGAGTAATCACTCATCAAAGTTTGTTTCCCTTTTGCACTTTGGTCTCTTAAGAGACGTTGTCTATATAATGTAGCTTGAAATTTTTTGGCATGTTTGGGTGTGAAAGAGGACCTTTCCTAGCATAAACACACCCATAAAGATGTGTTGGAATAGTCAGTTCAATCGTATGATGAATAGAATAAAATTTACACCACTTTCCAACTTTACACTAATGTAACTGACTTGTTATCCATCAACTAAAATCTATTCACCATGGGACAATGATTTGGAGCTATCAAAAAGTGAGATAGTTTATTGTAGAAAGGACCTACATGATCCCATAGCCTTAGACAAAAGTTTTCCAAGTGCCACAGTTTTCGAGTAATCACTCGTCAAAGTTTTCTGCCCTTTTGCACTTTGGTCAAGAGACTTGACTAGTAGAATGTGGCTCATATTGTTTTAACATGTTTGGGTGAAAAAGAAAACCTTTCCTAGCATAAAATCACCCATATGAATGTGTAGGAATAGTCAGTTCTGTCGTATGAAAAATAGAATGAAAGTTACACCACTTTCCAAATTTACACTACATGCAACTGACCTATTTTCCATCAACTAAAATTTGTTCACCATGGGAAAAAAACTTGGATATATCAAAAACCAAGAGAGGTTATTATAGAGGGAACCTACATGATCTCATAGCCTCAGAAAGAATTTTTCCAAGTGCCATGGTTTCTAAGTAATCACTTGTCAAAGTTCCTTCCCTTTTGCACTTTGGTCTCTTAAGAGACTTCACCAATAGAATGTGGCTAAGACTGTTTTGACATGTTTGGGTGAAAAAGAGGACCTTTACTAGCATAAGCCAGCCCATATGGACCTGTTGGAATAGTTGGTTTGGTTGTATGATGAATAGAACAAAAGTTACACCACTTTCCAACTTTACACTACATGTAACTAACCTATTTTCAATCAATTGAAATTTGTTTACCATGGGAAAATGAATTGGAGCTATCAAAAATAGACATAGTTTATTGTAGAAGGGCCCTACATGATCTTGTAACCTCAAACAAAATATTTCCAAGTGTCGTGGTTTCGAAGTAATCACTCATCGAAGTTTGTTGCCCTTTTGCACTTTGGCCTCTTAAGAGACTTCGCTAGTAGAATGTGGCTCAAATTGTTTCGGCATGTTTGGATGAAAAATATGACCTTTCCTAGTATAAACCCACCTATACAGACATGTTGGAACAGTTGGTTTGGTTGTATGATGAACAAAAGGAAAGTTACACCACTTTCCATCTTTACACTACATGAAACTGACCTATTTTCCATCAACTAAAATGTGTTCACCATGGGAAAATGACTTGAAGCTATCAAAAAATGAGAGGTTATTGTATAGGGTCCCTACGTGATCATGTGGCCTTAGACGAAATGTTTTCAAGTGCCATAATTTTTGAGTAATCACTCATCAAAGTTTGCTACCCTTTTGCACTTTGGTCTCTTAAGAAACTTCATTGGTAGAATGTGGCTTGGACTATTTCGGTGTGTTTGGGTATGAAAGAGGACCTTTTCAAGCATAAACCCACCCATACAGACATTTTGAAATAGTTGTTTCAATCGTATGATGAACAAAGTTACTCCACTTTCCAACTTTACACTACATGTAATTGACCCGTTTTCCATTAAGTAAAGTTTGTTCACCATAGGAAAATAACTTGGAGCCATCAAAAATTGAGAGAGGTTATTGTAGATGGGTCCTACATGATCTTGTAGCCACACATAGAATGCTTCCAAGTGCCATGGTTTTTGAGTAATCACTCGCCAAAGTTTTTTGGCCTTTTGCACTCTAGTCTCTTACAAGACTTCACCGATAAAATGTGGCTCAAACTGTTTCAACGTGTTTGGGTGCTTAAGGGTACCTATCCTATTGTAAACCCACTCATACTGATGTGTTGGAATAGTTAGTTTGGTCATATGATGAATAGATAAGAATCAACACACATACCTTCCTCAATTTCTCGAGAGTAGGAAGAATCTCTTCATTGAATACATTACGTATCTCATTCAATTTGGTTTGCTTCTTTTTCAAGTGTTTTTAGAGTAGACTAGCATACTTTTTATTGATGATAAAATATTCTATTTTTCTTTTAATTCCTTTTCTAAGTGGTTAATTTTAGTCTTCAATTGCTTCACTTCAATTTTAACACTTCCAACTATTTCCTTTACATCTACAACTATTGTTATCATCTTTGGAAGTGTCTTTCTAATTACAGAATGAAAATGTTTCTTTTAGAAAGTTATTTACAAAACTTCTCTACCTTTATAGATAATATTTTTATGTGTCCACCACACTGATTCTCTTTTTTTCACTTACATTTCATATTTCTTCTTCCTTATCATCTATTTCTAGTTGCATTTTCTTCACAGAAGTCTTAATGGTGCAGGGCACCATAGCTCTTAATATGAAAATGTTAAAAATGTTAGGTTTTTGGTTAGTTTTTTGTTTCTTTGATGTAATAAGGTCTTTAAGACCATGAATAAGGTCATTATTTCCCAGTTTGGTCATTGGGAGTCAATTTTGGTTAGTATTGTAAAAGTTGCTCCAATTTGCTAAAAGTTGCTAAGCAACTTTACATTTTGGGTCTAATTGGGAAGTTGAATAGTTAGGGATTTAAAAGTTAGTATTAGGAGGTTGGTTTTGGTTGGAAAATAATAAATAAATCATATAATGGTCGAATACAAAGTTCTGAGAGTTGATTTGGAGATTGAACATAATAAAAACCTTATTTTTTGCATTTTTTTAAGGCAAATATGCTGCTACAAAAACTTGTACATTTTTGTACAGATTTTAGGTGATCTCTTGTGGAATGAAATTGATGAAGGGATGAGTCAGATTAATTTTGGTTTTGGTCTCATAATATTTCATCAAGATTTACAGATTTTATAGTAGATTTACTAAAACTAGTTCAGAAAACCTAGGTTTTGGGGTTTTGAGAGAAAAATAATGGAACTCTCACCATCTCACTAATGAAAAGCTTTGAGAATAAGTGGAATGGGGTTAGATAGGGTGTATTTTTATTTCATGGTGTTGGCAGGAGCAGGGGAGGAAGTTTGATGAAGAATAGGTGATGCCCTAGGGTGAAAACCTCTTGTTTTTGGGTGAAAAAGTTGCATAGAAGTAGGGTTTTGTAGAAGAGTTGTTTGGAGACTATTCTAGGTGATGGGAATTTTTTTTTCAGACCATATATAACATTTATAGTATGTTGGTATGAAGATTTTGGGTCTGGGTTTTGAAAACCTTGTTGGGAGTCATTCAAACAAGCCTAATTAGGCATTTTCAAAGTGAAGCAACAATTTTTTGGATTTGTCATTCCAAAACAACCACCCCTAATTTTTGGATATGTTTTTAAAGGGATTAATGGGTATCCAAAACAGGTTTTATGTTGTGGTTTGGAGGTCTTATCTGAAATTTATGGCTAAAATACCTTGTATGTTGTGCTACAAGGCATAGTGTCAAGTTGTGAAGGAAATCATTGTGTTTGAGGTGTTATGACTTAGTCAAGGGTTTTATTGAGTTAGTTTTTTTTTTCTCACCCTACTCTTCATCCCTTAAGTTCAAGAATATTTTACTTCATTTGTTGATTTATCAATTTTCCCATAAATATTGGAATGATTGCAGAATATGCACAAAATGGAAAATGTATGGAAAATGTGGTAGCATAGACAAGGCAATGAGCTATTTGAAAAAATTCCTTAATGAAATGTGGTCTCATGGTGATGGAAATCACAATGAGACCACATTTATTTGAGGCATTTTTTCAAACAGCTCAATACCTTGTCTATGCTTTTGCTTACTATTATCCTTTGATAGATTTTTTCCATGCATCCATAGTTTGGTTGAAAGCACATGTTTTAGGATTTTAGCCATAGTAGCAAGGGGGCCTTGGAATGGGGTATTCCATATATTAAAAAATAAAAGGGGGGATTTCCATGAGTGTTATGGTAGCAATTTCCCTAGCAAACACATGTGAAATGTGGATGTATAGACAAGGCACATTAACTATTTGACAAAATGCCTCAATGAGATATATCCTCATGGTCAATGTGGATGCATTGACTAGGTAGTGAGCATTGTAAGAAATTCCTCAAAGAAATGGGGTCTCATGGTGATATACATCACCATGACACCCCATTTCTTTGAGACATTTTTTCAAACAACTCACTACCTTGTCATTGCTACCTTGTAGGAAAACTAATAAAAGGAAAATATGGGAACAATATAGTCAAAGTTATAGTTTATATTTATAATGTAAAAACAATGTATTTATACATTACTGAATTTAGGAAATTAATTAAAATGGTATAAAATGTAAGAGGAAAGGGTACAAACATACATTTTTTAAGAGAACAATCAAACTAATTTTTTAAAGGATGTATTGCTAGTGGTTAATCATTGAGTAAAAATATTCATTCTCACAAAGGTATGCCAAAATCAATAAAATGAATGATAGAATGAGGCGATGAATAAAAAATCAATTATTTAAAATTGACTACTTAATCAGGTGGACCAACTTCTATTGAGTCAAATAATGAACTCACAACCAATGAATTAGTAGCAAGGTCACCTATCTATAAGTGGGGTTAGAAGGAATATTGTTTGAAATATTGAATAGAAGGTAGTGAGTTGTTTGAAAAAGTACCTATAAGAAATGGGGTCTCATGGTGATATGGTGTACATCACCATGAGACCCTATTTCTTTGAGGAATTTTTTCTTACAATGCTAACTACCATGTCAATACATCTACATTAACAAGGTAGTGAGCTCACTACCTTGTCTATGCTACCGCATTGAACCAAAACATTTAATCTACCCAATATTCATATGTACATCACTAGGAGACCCCATTTCTTTGAGGCATTTTTTCAAATAGCTCACTACCTTGTCTATGCTACCGCATTGAACCAAAGCATTTAATCTACCCAATATTCATATGTAAACTTGGAACCAAAACATATGTAAAATTGAAATATAGAAATGAAATGTCTAACTATCAACTAACCTTGGTCTGCATACTTAGAAATTTTAATACAAATTAATGTGCATACTTAAAAATTAATCCAATGAACCGTCTGGGTCTGCTCTACTCTTTATTGTGTCAATAATTTCCTCATGGTAAGATTCATGCACCTTCCACAAGGTCTTGTTCAAAGGTCTACCTCCATATTTGATCCAATGAACATTGGTTGCCATGACAAGGTTTGAGTAATGAAGAATCTTCCAATGCATGTCAAAGTCCTAAAACATCCAAACATTAACACTCTTATGTGGGTACCATCTAAGCCATGTTCTAGTAAGAACGACCAAGCCTGTAGGGTATTCAATGTTTTCTCCATCTATAATTGGGGCCTCCAATTTATTTTTTCCTCAACACAATGACACAAGTAATAATTCATTCCCTCTTCATTGTCTTCATCTGCAATAACTGTATAAACATGCCCTACATTGATATGTGTAGAAAATTAGATGAAATAAGTCATTACAAAACACTACAAAGTAAGATAATAATAGGAATTTCAAAAACTATACAAGTAGATATATTACCTAGTTGAACTAGATCTTATATGTGGTAAAAGTCAACTGATGATTCCATCTATAGTTGGTATGAGTTTTCCATGGTCCATGAAGTTAAAAATTTAGCTTTTGGATTCCATCTGTGTCAATTCCAATGCCGTCGGGGGTCGATATGTGTGAAGTGGGCTAAGATAACTTAACCACCATTTTTCAACCCTCTCCTTTGACTCACACTCATTCTAGGCTTGAATTGTACGTGAACGAAAGCATAACATCTTCCATGTATGGATACTCTATGAACCTGTACTTGAGCTAAGAAAAGAGTGTATCTCACTTGATCATGTTAATATATAACAATCCTCATATGGTGCAATGTTAGTATCATCTATCAACCAAAAAAAATATGAACTAAAGACTTACCTTCATTATCTGGACCCATCAAAGCATTACACCACTTAATGATTGATTTTTCATTTGTCAATTTTGGATTGTCTTTATACTTTAACTCTTCTCGTGCTAATATTATTTTCATACATGTTCATGCACCATCATGCTCCCCTTTTCTATGCCTATCCTCACAAAAGTTCCACATATTATGAACACCTACAATAACATTCATCATGTTCAACCAATAAAACATCCATGAGTTCTTGAATTGTGATGCATAGTTGTCCAACCATATTCTATGTTGATTGTATGCTATTCCCCTCCTAGCCAAATCATTGTAGAACAAATGAAAGAAAACTTGCAAAAACTTTGTAGAATGTGTGTGATCATCACTAATGTAAAATTGGTACTCCCTCAATTAATTTTCGTTATCCTCTATACTATCAGTTGTATAAATGAATGTTATGTGCACAAATATAGAAGCCTGTGTGGACTTGTAATATTGTGATTACAACTAATAGAGTGTAGTTCTCTGTAAAGTTCATGACTAAAACAATGCTACCAAGTGGAAAGGTTTCCTTGCATAACTTGAAGTGCAAGTCCAACCATTGAGCTCTATGGGTATGCCTTGCATACTCATACACTATACTATCACAAAATGTAGACATAAGTCGATACATTGGAATCTTTTGAATAACCAAAACACACATTTTTTCTTCTTTACCATATTTTGTATTTTAGGCCACTATTTTATACTTTCCAAGCTTTACTAGTTCCTTTCCAATCACACGTGTGCTTTCCATATTTTCACATATTGGCATATGTTGCAATCCAACACAATGCTGACATGTTCCATCCAAGCATAATTCCCTGTAAAATATTTGGTCATCCTCTCTTTTACATAAAATTGTTAATATGAAGTCTCCAATTGAAGATGTTGGTGGGGCATGCATGCCACAATCCTACAAAACATTGTTAGTATACAAATCTAAACATATAGAACAATAATTATCAAAATGGTTAGAAAATTCAATATGTAATCTACAACAAAAAGTAGTGTGTGTGTGTGTGATTTATCTTGACATAAAAAGGTTTTATCATTTCAAAATATCTTTGAAATTTTTTAATTTTAGGATACTCCTCTAGAAATTTATGAAAAAGATATGTTTGAGTTGTATCCAAAAAATGTTTTGGATGTGGCTCACGATTTCGACTACTAATTCTCCTTCTTACCACATCTCTTTTATTTGGAGATACCCTTGTGTTATTCTTCCAAAAGTCTTTAATTAGTGATCGCGATGCTTCAAAAATTTGTTTATCTTTTTATGACCTAGTCTTCTCAAGAATTTCCATAATTCAATCGAATTGGTATCCCCAATGCTTTGGTGCCTTTGAATGGCTCTTGATAAAGTTTTCCTGTTAATTCTCAATTCTTGACTCATCTTTCTAATAAGACAAGCTTTCTTCATTTGATTACTTACTATTGTCGATGTAATGACATGTCATGTGATGTTACTATCTTTTGAGTGTGAGGTCTTACCCACACTCTCATATGGACTCATTAGATTCTTGAAAATATTTTTTTCAGTTGAAGCATCTAATGTGATCAACCCAAGAATCTTCATGATGGGCCCATACTTTATACTTCACATCATTTCAATAAATAGTTGACATCTTGCGGTCTCATTCAACTTTTCAATGAACACTCTCCAAATCTTATGAGCATGTCTTCTACAAAGTGCATCTAGAATCTTACCTTCCATTGGCTGAAAAATATTCTCATCAATATTAAAAAAAAAATTTAGCTTTCTATGTAAAATTCTAGGTGGTGTTCTCAAAGGTAAATTATCTCAACATTAGGAATTTCATCAATATTTAATTTAAGATGGGCTAGATGGCGTACCTTCAATCGAGGATGGAATAGTTGTTGTACCTTGAGGTTGAGTTGGGAATGATGGTGTAACTCCTTCTTCACATGTGAGTGATGATGTACTATCAACTTTAGATGTGGTATATGGTGTCCCTCCATCTTCACTTGTAGCAGAGGGTGTGTCTCCAACTATGGTATTCAAATTTATCACAACACAAAGGTTTTGCATTAATTCCCTTTGTGCTACTAGTTCCATATCTCTTTTTGATGGTTGAGTTTCCTCTTCAATTGGCATCTATTTGATAATCATTTCCAATTTCTTATTCTCATGATGTTCCCTCATATATGTTGCTTTCTTTGCATTCATATCTTCTATCTCTTCCTGTGTTGGTTTAATCCTTGATCATTTCCTCGGCATGATGGATAATTTTATGTGTAGCATGATAAAGAGACAAATATTAGTTCCTAAAAATTGAATCCATACAAATAAATGAAATATATGTCATTCAACCCTTCATACAAACTACTTACAATCATCCTATAGAAGATTAAATGTCACTCAACCATGATGAATAAACAAATTGAATATGAACACAAGGAAAATGGAAAGCTAATTTCTTTTGAAGTGTTTGTACCTTGAAAAATGTGGTAGCATAGACAAATCTCACATGGATTTTTTGATGGAATTGCTTAAAGAAATGTGGTCTCCTAGAATGCCATGATTGCAAGATAGGCACAAAATGAATTTTTTAAAAGACATTATAAACTTTCAAGAAAATACAATTGTCTTGACTATAAGTCCAAATTTCGTAATTTTTGTAAACATCCTAACTTTGGAACAAGGTATGGGCATCAATCAAAACATTGAATGAAAGGGGAATTTTTCTCAAATTTTATAATTGCAACTCCCTTAGCAGCAATGTATGAGAAATGTGGAAGCATGGAAAAGGCATGCCAATTGTTTGATAAAATATTTTGGTAGACATGTATGCAAAATGTGGTAGCATAGACAAGGTAGTCAGCTATTTGAAAAAATGCCTCAAAGAAATGTGGTCTCATGGTGATGTGAATTACCGTGAGACCACATTTCTTTGAGGCATTTTTTCAAACATCTCACTACCTTGTCAATGTGGTAGTATTGACAAGGTAGTGAGTGAGCTCACTAGCTTGTCAATGTGGTAGCATTGACAAGGTAGTGAGCTGTTTGAAAAAATTCCTCATAGAAATGGGGTCTCACAATGATGGTACATCACTGTGGGACCCCATTTCTATGAGTAATTTTATCAAATAACTCACTACCTTGTAATGGGGACCTTGGAATGGGGTATGACATCTATCAAAACATAAAAAAGGGGGATTTTTATGAGTATTATGGTTGCAATTTCCTTATTAGACACATGCAAAATTTGGATGCATAGACAAGGCACATGAACTATTTGAAAAAATTCCTCAATGAGATATGTCCTCATGGACTACAATGATTTCAAGATATGTACAAAATGGAAAATGTATGGAAAATTTGGTAGCATAGATAAGGTAATGAGTTTTTTGAAAAATTTCATCAAAGAAATGTGGTCTCATGGTGATGTCCATCACCATGAGACCACATTTCTTTGAGGCATTTTTCAAACAACTTGTTTCCTTGTCTAACATGTTTGAAAAAATTGTTTGGTAGACATGTATGGAAAATGTGGTAGCATAGACAAGGTAGTGAGCTATTTGAAAAAATTCCTCAAATAAATTTGGTCTCATGGTGATGTCCACATGCTCACTATGAGACCACATTTCTTTAAGGCATTTTTTCAAACAACTCACTACCTTGTCTATGCTTTTTCTTTATATTATGTTTTGATAAAAAATTTCCATGCATCCATAGATTGGTCAAAAGAACATGCTTTAGTATTTTATCCATTGTAGCAAGGGGACCTTGGAATGGGATATGACATCTATCAAAACATAAAAGGGGAGATTTTCATGAGTGTTATGGTTGTAATTGCCTTAGTTTGAAAAAATTCCTCAATGAGATATGTCCTTGTGGACTACAATGATTGTAGGATATGCACATTTCTTTGAGGAATTTTTTAAACAAATCATTTCCTTTTCTACTATGTTTGATAAAATGCTTTGGTAGACATGTATGGAAAATGTGGTAGCAAAATGTGGTAGCATAGACAAGGTAGTGAGTTGTTTGAAAAATTACCTCAAATGAATGTGGTCTCATGGTGATGGAATGCCATTCCATCACCATGAGACCACGTTTCTTTGAGGCATTTTTTCAAATAGCTCATTGCCTTGTCTAACATGTTTGATTAAATTCTTTGGTAGACATGTATAGACAAGGGACATGAAATGTTTGAGAAAATTCCTCAATAAGATATGCAATTTCTAGGTGTAAAACAAAATTCCAAAGCATTTTACAACATCCCCCATGCCTATACCAAAATGGAAGCTTTGGAAAGGTGTATGCACATCCATAAAAAAGGAATGAGAAATGATGTATTAAATTACATAGTTATAACTACTCTCGTAAATGTGTATCCAAAATGTGGAAGCATACACAAGGTAGGTCAATTTTTTAACAAAATGCTTCAAAGAGATGTGGTTTAAAATATAATTAGCAAGTGTAAAGAATTGTGCAGTTTAAAATGTTCCAAGAGGGGCTAAGGTTATAATGAGAAACAAAAAAATTGATGAACATGGAATATGCATAATAACAAAATCAAAGCATTGTATTAAACATGTATGATAAGGGATGATAAAGAAGCCTAATAAAATTAAGGAAAATGTAAAGAAAATGTGTGTAAAGACCTGACATACCTAAAAATATTAGATTAGAATGGAGGAACTACCTAATTATGTAGTCTTTTTTTCTTCTTGAATGAAACTCCTCAACAATTTGAGTTTTTCACAAGCTTGCTTCCTTTTCAACGTTCAATTGTATATCACTTAAATAGAATTACTAACAACAATACAAATAACCAATGTATAATGTTAAATTCCTACAATTCAATCACAACTAACATTGCAACACTACAAAAATTGAGACTTGAATTGATATATATCAAATTTGATGTGACAGTCTATTATTTCCTCCTTCCTAATTTGGAAAGCCATAAAAATGTGGTGGAAAGTTCATGCAAAGGTGGTAGAATGTGAAAACTTTGCATGTGCACTTCACAATAGCATCAAAAAGATATTTTTTGTTAGAACACGTGCATAACTAGGAGAATAATAGAACATGTGGGCCTAGATCATGGGTATGCTGACCTTTTTACCATTTTTAGAGTAATCCAAAATGCGCTCGCATTATAACATGAGTAGGTTTTTACTTTCTATACAAAATGGCTATATCTCAACTTCTTCAAAACATGCACGAGTTATGAAAATGATGATTTTCTTTCTTAAGGTTTCCTCTCTCTCTCCTTAGCTATCTATCCCTTCTTGGCCATCTAGGTCTCTCACTTAACCTTAAACCCTATCCCTAAACCCTCAACCCTAGACACTAATCCTTAAACCCTAATCCATCAACCCTAATCTCTCTCTCCCTCCTCTCTCTCTCTCTCTCTCTCTCTCTCTCTCTCTCTCTCTCTCTCTCTCCTTATCCATCTAGGTCTCTCACTTAACCCTAAACACTCAACCCTAGAAACTATGCCTTAAACCCTAATCCCTCAACCCTATACCCTTAAACCCTAAACCATAATCTATCTCTCCCCCTATCTATCCCTCTCACCCCAATCCCCTCTCTCCCACTCCCTCTCTCTCCCTCTCTCTTAGGTCTCTCCCTCCCACACTCTCTCCCTCTTTCAGGTCTCTCTCTCCAACCCCCTCTCTCCCTCCCATCCCCACTCTCTCTCTTAGGTCTCTCTCTCTCACTACCTCTATCTCTCCCATCTCTCTATCTACCACTCCCTCTCTCTCAAGTCTCTCCCTCCCACCCCCTCTCTCTCTCAAGTATCTCCCTAAGTCACCCTACCTACATAACTAGATAACTCTCTCTCTATCCCTTTCTCCATCCCACCCCCTCTCCCTCTCTCAGGTCTCATTCTCTCTCTCATTCCCTGTATTTCTCTCCCACTCCCTATATCTATCTCCCACTCCCTCTATCTCATGTCTCTCAATCCCACCCCATCTTCCTCTCTCAAGTATCTCTCTCTCTCATACTCCATATATCTCTCTCCATCTCTCTTTATCTCTCTCACTCTCACTCACTCACTCCCTCTTGAAAGGAAAGCAGAGTGTGGGAAATTCCTAAATCTAATCTTCGGGAGACAGAAGTAAATAAACCATTTAAAAAATTTACAATTGTAATTCATTTAAGATGCACATATATGAATAAAAATAAAAAATAAAATAAAGAATGAATACCATATTTACGTGGGAAAACCCTCTCAAGAAAAAACCCACACACCAAAGCAGAGATTTCTTGTATTAAAGCAAACACAAATTACATGCAAGTCATAGAGGTATTCTCTTTCAGTTGTTGATTCATAGTATGAATCTGATAGCATTACATTACAATTTATTTGAGCATTCACACACTCACAATTCCTTTAATTCACAATACAATGCACTACGACATCCATACAAAATTCTCAAGCATTGTCATTTCAAATTCCATACTGAACTAAATAGCTATCGCTTCTCCTACGAAGCTCTTTTGGAATGTTGAAGAGACCTAAAATCCCATCTCTCTGAATTCTCATTGTCACTCTGATACAAGTCCTTCACAGGTGTTCATCACTACCAAAACCATCCATTGAGATATCGAAGAGACCACATAGCAACTCCTTGTGATACGAAAAAGTATCAATGATGAAGCTTCTAGCCTTGATCAAGTGG
This sequence comes from Sequoia sempervirens, assembly GCA_007258455.2. Lineage (NCBI taxonomy): Eukaryota > Viridiplantae > Streptophyta > Pinopsida > Cupressales > Cupressaceae > Sequoia > Sequoia sempervirens. The sequence continues at coordinate 139,528,064 of VDFB02049217.1, forward strand.
TCCCCACCACCTATGCATCATCCAAGTCACCACCGTACAACTGATGTTATCCTTCATGTCATTCAATTTCCTAATTGGCATATCGAAGGAACCATCATCTATGTCCTAGTGATGTCCATCATTCTCACCAATGAAGAGATCCTGATAGTCCATCAAGATGTCAAAGGGACCACTTATTATGTCCCATCGACATGAGTCCATCTCCCTGGTGAATCTTTACCACCAATGCAAACTCCGAACACACTTGGCAATCAGCCAAGCTTCCATCAAGATTTTGAGGAGACTCATTTCTAAGTCACGTCAACTTATGACTATCAACCCAAAGAAGCACTTAATGCCAACTTGTGAAGAGCTTATTGGGATGTCGATGAGACCTATCACTCCATCCTGTCAACATTCAATTGTCAATTTGATAAAGCTAAATCCAAAACGCCAATAGTTTAAGACATTTTTCTCAACATTCTCCCTCTTGATGAAGAACTTACTAGCTCCTTCCAACACTTGAAGTCACTATACATTGTAGGCCCCAAGGCCCATCGAACTAGTGCACCATTTGAACTCATCCATGCTCACAGGTTTCATTAATGCATCAACAAAATTCGCCAGAGTATCAACCTTTTCTAGATTAACCTTTACATCCTCCACCATAACACGAACAAAGTGGTACTACACATCAATATGTTTCATCTTGGCATGGAAAGTTGGATTTTTTTCCAAACAAATAGTACTCTGACTATCATAGAAAATTACAATTTTCCCTGCACCAAAACCAACATTCGAACACAATATTCTGAGCCAAATGGCTTCCTTGTAGGAGTGAGTTTTTTCCATGTACTAAACTTCAGTAGTGGATAAAGTGACAACAACCTACCACTTGCTCATCTAGCTAACTACACCACCAAACAACATGAATAAATATCCATTGGTGGATCTTCTACTATTAATGTCCCCTACCTAATCAGAATCCACATATCCATGAATGCTAACTAAACTCTAAGATCCAGTAGAGTAACCATGATAACATAAGGAATACTCAGAAGTACCCTTGAAACACCTAAAAACTCTCTTCACAACATCCCAATGCAACCTTCCTAGATTAGCCATAAACCAACTAAGCACTCCCATTGCTTGGGAAATTTCTAGCTTGGTACAGACCATTGCATACATTAAACTACCAACTACACTTGCATAAGGTACCCTTTTTCAACAAAGTGATCTAGCTAGGACATGTAAATTTCTTCCTTCAAATCACCATGAAGAAACAATGTCTTCACATCCATTTGATCGATCTCTAAGTCATATGCAGTTGCAAGTGACAACATAAATTTGATAAATGTCAGATTAGCTATAGGAGAAAATATTTCGCCATAATCAATCCCCTCCACCTAGGAATATCCTTTTGCAACCAACCTTGATTTATGCTTCTCAACACTACCATCTAGACCAATCTTCTTCTTGAACATCCATTTACATCCAATAGGATTTTGTCCTTCAGGAATAGTTACCAAATCCCACATTTCATTCTTCTTCAATGATGCAATTTCTTCATTCATGGCTTCCAACCAGGAATCTAAATCAGACATACCCATAGCATCTCTAATAGTCCTAGGTTCATCATTGTTAGAAATCAAAGCATAGACACAATTGGAATCCAACATAGAATAACCAAACCTTTCAAGTTGCTGCTTCACACATGTAGACCTCCTCATAGGATAAGGTTGAGGTTTTTCTTCTTGATCATAATTTTTAGAGCTACTTTAGTTCTCCTCACTAATAGGTCCACTAGGAGTACGTAGTTCATCCTTATCTAGTGTAAGAGGAATTTCAACTACCTCTTTTTCTATTTCTTTCACCTTTGGCTACAAATCAACTGTAGAAGGTTTTAGCTCATGGAAGATCACACTTTTTCTATACAACACCTTCTTTGTAACTGCATTCTAAAGCTTGTACCCTTTCACACCAATTCCATAAGTGATGAAGATAAATTTTACTCATTTGTTCTCCAATTTAGATCTTTTTTCACTAGGCACATATGCATACACCTCACAACCAAAGACTCTAATGTGTCTCAACAAGGGCTTCTTAAAAGACCATGCTTCCATAGGTGTCTTGTCCATGAGCCCCAAAGTGGGAGATCTATTGATCATGTCATAGCTACAACATCAGCCTAGAACTTTTGTTCAAGACCAACACTACTCAACATACTTCTCACCCTTTCCATCAACATTCTATTCATATTTTCTCCAACTCCATTTTGTTGTGGAGTTTAAGGAGTTTTTTAAGCCTTTTAATTCTATAGTCTTTGCAAAATTTATCAAAATCTACTTAACAAAATTCACCACCATTATCTGTCCTCAAACATTTTATTTTCCTACCAATTTGATTTTCAACCAAGGTTTTCAATTCCTTAAACTGACTGAAAACTTCAGTTTTACTTATGAGAAAATAAACAAATTTCCTCGAATAATCATCTATGAATGAAAAAAAATACACAAATTTCAATAACGAAGGAACATTAACTGGACCAAACACATCAACATGAATATAATCTAGAATTCTAGAAGATTTATAAGGAATAGAATAAAATGAAACCTGGTGTTTCTTTCCATATATACAATATTCACAAAAATCAAACTCAAGATTACAATCATCAAGCCCTCCAACCAAGCTTTTATTTTTTAAATCTTTTAAGCCTTTTCACCAATGTGGCCAAGCCTTTGATGCCACAACATTATTTTATCTACTGGGAGCTTCATCTCTAAAGAGTTTGCACCCTCAGGAACATCACGTCCTTTCTCTACATGATCATATTTACTTGACTTCATAGAATCACTATTACACTGTATTTCATACACATCCAACTTATACAGAATGTCAATTTGTGGACCCTTAGCTAGCACCATAGAGCCTCTAGTCATTCTACAAATTCCATTCGAGAAAGAGACTTGCACACCAGCATCATTAAGCTTACTTATAGAAATTAAATTTTGAGCTAGACCTAGTTTATGCATCACATCATTGATTCCCTTTATTCTTCCATCAGGAAACTAAATTCTGACTCTTCCATGGCCATAAATTTCTAGGTGAGAATCATCACCCAGATACACCCTTCCACCAACATACTTTTTGTACTTTGAGAACCAACCTCTATGAGAGGTCATTGAAAGGATGCACCTAATTCAATTAGCCAACCATCATCTGATGCCTGAGTCACCAAGGCTACTATGAAGGCATCTACATTACTTTGAGAAAATTCATTTTCTGAAGAACTATTTTTCTTTTTCTTCTTCTTCTCCTCTTTATAATCTTTCTGGATGTGTCCACTCTACCCACAGTTCCAACATTTCACCTTGGACTTTTTACCAAGAGACTTTGATCTCCTCCTTGACTTGGATTTAGACTTCTTGTCTTTCTCCTTTGATCTTCCTCTAAAAACAAGGGCCTCCTTGGCCATCTCAGAAGACTTCCTTCACATTTCCTCTGACAGCAGTGAAACAACCACATCTTCCATCTTGAAATTGGTTGTTGTACTCCCAATAGCCATTACTAGGTGTTCCCATGTTTCTAGAAATGAACACAATATGAGCATGCAATGATCCTCATCATCTATCTTCACACCAATAGACCCCAACAAAGAAATGACCATGTTAAATGCATTCAAATGATCTATAATAGATGTTGCTTCATCCATCTTCAAAGAGTATAACTTCTTTCTTAGGAATAGCTTATTTACCAGATATTTCCCCTAATAAATGTCACCAAGATTCTTCCACAAAATTTTTACTATCTTCTCTTCATGGAAGTTCAAGAGAACTGAATCAACTAAGCACAGTTTGATCAGACCATTGGATTTTTGGTTCATTGCATCCCAATCATTTTATGAGGTTGATGATGGTTTTTTAGAAGACACTACATCTCATAACTCTTGATCCATAAGCAAATATTATATTTTGAGTTTCCACAGCTCAAAATTTCCACCATTGAACTTCTCAATCTATATTCTTCTAGATGTGCTTGCCAGATTAAATCTACAATAAGATTACAACAATATTTCTCTAAAAACTCCCACTGAACAAGATCAACATAAAAAACTTGTATTACCCACAAGGACAACAAAGTTGGCCAAACTCTAATACCAACTAAAAGGAAAGTAGAGTGTGGAAAATGCTTTCCTAATGCTAATCTTCAGAAGAGAGAAGCAAATAAACCATTTAAAACTTTATAATTATAGTTTATTTAAGATGCACATATATGAATAACAGAATAGAAAATAAAGAATGAATACTAGATTTACATGGGAAAACCTTCTTGAGAAAAAAACCACACACCAAAGCAGAGATCTCTTGTATTATAGTAACCACAAATTACATACAAGTCACAGAGCTATGCTATTTCAGGTGTTGATTCATAGTATGATTTTGATAGAATTACATTACAATTACTTCGAGCATTCACACACTCAAAATTCCTGTAATTCACAATACAATGTACTACAACATCCATACAAACTCTCAAGAACTATCATTTCAACTTCCATACCAAACTGAATAGTTATCGCCTCTCCTACAAAGTTTTTTTGAAATGTTGAAGAGACCTAAAATCTTATCTCTCTGAATTCTCATTGTCACTCTAATACAAGTCCTTTGCAGGTGTTCACCGCTACCAGCACCCTCCATCAGGATATCAAAGAGACCATGTAGCAATTCACTCTGATATAGCAAAGTCGCGGTGATGAATCTTGTAGCCTTGATTAGGTGGTCCCCACTGACTTCACATCATCCACGTCACCACCATACAACTAACACTATCCTTCATGTCATTCAGTTTCAAAAATAAAATATTCATTAAAAAATTATCAAAAAAATCTGGCATAAACTACATGTTAGCTAATTTCTCATTGAAGTAATTTTAAAAATACCAAAAGAAAGTTAACCTTTGGAGGGAGCCACAAAAGTCACTATGTTACATTTTTTAACAAAAACAACACCAATTTATGTGGATTCCTCTTTTGAACCCCTTAATCTCTGCCATTTTAAAAGAAAAATAGTAGTTTAAAAAGTAGACTTGAAGCACTATGATCCTTGTTTTTGTTGCATCTAAATTTTTTGAGTGTAACTATCCTTAATTTCACATCCAAGGTCAGTATTTCCTAATTTCAAAAAAAAAAAAGTGGTCAAAAACAACATCATGCTATCCTTCATGTCATTCAAATTCCTTATTAGCATATTGAAAGAACCATCATTTATGTCCCAACGATGTCCATCATTGTCACGAATGAAGAGATCCTGAAAGTCCATCGGGATGTCGAAGGGATTTCTTATTATGTGCCATCGACATGAGTCTATCTCCCTGATGAAGCTTTGCCTCCAATGCAAACTCCGAACATACTTAGTGATCACCCAAGCATCCATCAAGATTTTGAGGAGACTCATTTCTAAGTCTCATTGACTTATGACTATCAACCTGATGAAGCACTTAACACCAACTTGTGAAGAGCTTATCGAGATATCGAGGACACCTATCATTCCATCCCACTAACATTCAACTATCAATATGATGAAGCTAAACCCTAAACGCTAGTAAGTTTGAGACATTTTTCTCATATAGTTGACTCTATCCTTCATTTCATTTGGTTTCCTTATTAGCATATTGAAGGAACCATCATCTACGTCTCAGTAATGTCCATCATTCTCACTGATGAAGAGATCTTGACAGTCCATTGGGATATCAAAGGGATTGCTTATTATGTACCATTGACATGATTGTGTCTCCCCGATGAAGCTTTACCACCAATGCAAACTCTGAACACACTTAGCGATCACCCAAGCATCCATCGAGATTTCAAGGAGACTCATTTCTAAGTCCCATCAAATTATGATTGTTAACCCAACAATCCACTTAATGCCAACTTTTAAAGAGCTTATCAGGACGTCGAGGACACCTGTCACTCCATCCCACTGACATTCAACTATCAATCTAATGAAGCTAAAGCCCGAACTCCAATAAGTTTGAGACATTTTTCTCAACACCTCTATCTCTCTCCCACTCCCTCTCTCTTGCACTCCCTCTATCCCTCCCTATCTCTTAGGTCTCTCCCTCCCACCCCATCTCTCTCTCAAGTCTCTCCCTCTTACACCCTACCTAGGTAACTCTCTCTCTCTTTATCCCTCCCACCCTACCTAGATAAGTCCCTCACTCCAACCCCTCTCTCTCTCTCCCCCTCTATCTATCTCCCACTCCCTCTCTCTTACTCCCTCTCCTCCCTCTCCCTCTATCTCCCTATCTCTCAAGTCTCTTCCTCTACCACCCTACCTAGATAACTCTCTCTCTCTAGTCTCTCCCACTCTCTCTCCCTCTTAAGTCTCTCTCCCTATTAGATCTCTCTCTCTCTCTCTCATGTCTCTCCCACTCCCTCTCTCTCTCTGAGGTCTCTCCCCCCTCTCTCTCTCCATCTCCCTCTCAAGTCTCTCTCCCTCCCCCATCTTTATCTCACTCTCTCCCTTCCCTCTCTACTCTCTATCTCACCATTTTCTCTCTCCCTCTATCTCTATCTCTCATTCCCTTAATAATTATCTCTCTCTTTTTCACTCAGGTCTATCCCTCCCACCCTACCTAGACAACTCTCTCTTAAATTTCTCCCTCCCTCTAAATACATACATACATACATATAAGAAAACATACATACATATAGGCATACATATATACTAACATACATACAAGCATACATAAATACATACATACAATCTTTCATACATACATACATATACATACATTGATACATACATACATACATACATACATATAGACATGCATACATATAGGCATACATACATACATACAAAGCATGCAAACATACATACATACATAAAAATATATATAAATACATTTAATAGACTAGAATTTAACACAAATAAAGACATAATGCAAGTGCGTTATAATGTGCTCGCATTATGTCTTGCTTAGGAAACTCTTGAGCACAAATACAAAAAAAATGTCAAAACCATGAAATAATGTGAGCACATTATAATGCGCTCACGTTATTTCTTGATTTGGGAATCCCAAAGCCTTAGGCTTGGTATTTGCTTTGGATTACCAACCCAAAGGCTTGGAGTGCCTTCCCAACATCCAAAGACATGTTTTTGCATATGCTACAATATTTCACATAATCTTATTTGTGCTAACTGTTAGGTTTGCACGTGTTTCAAGGTCAAACAAATCAAACACTTGGGTATTGTTAGTCCCTCTCTTAGCTATTTAATGAAGTAATTTTTTTCATATTTTGAGAATGTTAAGCCTTTCATCTTTAATTTATTTTTCTTGTGTGTCTTTTTTTTGGCAAAAACCACTATTTAGTATTTTTTCGTTATAAATTAACTGCCCATTGACATTTCAAATAAATTACATTTTTAGAAACTAGACTCCATTCTACACATATTAAAAAAAAAACATTTTCAATCAATTTTCAAATTTTATAGGGGTAGCATGGCCAAAATTCTATTTTTTAGGATGTGTCCACTTTGAAAATGAGTAAAAAATTAAATATTCATTAAAAAATTATCAAAAAAATCAGGCATAAAGTACATGTTAGCTAATTTCTCACTAAAGCAATTTTAAAAATACCAAAAAAAAGTTAACCTTTTGAGGGAGCGACAAAAGTCACTAAGTTATGTTTTTTGACAAAAATAACACCAATTTATGTGGCTTCCTCTTTTGAACCCCTTAATCTCTACCATTTTAAAAGAAAAATAGTAGTTTAGAAAGTAGACTTGAAGCACTATGATCCTTTTTTTTGTTGCATCTAAATTTTTTGAGTGTAACTACCCTCAATTTCACATCCAAGGTCATTATTCCCTTATTTCAGAAAAAAAAAAAAGTGGCCACTTAAGACCGCTTTTTGGCCTCCCATATTTTTGCACCTACCCCACTTGGATAGTGAGTCCACTTGGTAGTAATCCTTTCTGTAATATCTTATATCTGGATATAATATATTGTGAGATAACCCTAACCATGGTTTTTCCCATTTTGGGTTTTCCACGTAAAAATATTGATGTTCATGTGTCATGTGATCTTGTGGATGTCTTCACATTTTTATTCATTATTGCAATTATATTTATTATAATAATTGGATGGCTTACATTTAATTGGTTTAAAGGAATACTGATTCACCCCCCCTCTCAATATTTTGGGTGTTCAACAATTGGTATCAGAGCTTGGATCCCTGGAAGGAGCTTGACTGCTTTGGGAAGATCTTGGAATTTGAACACATGGATGATAGAAAGTATCATATTCCTTTGGAAGAGGTTCCTGCTATTAAATACATAGAATAAGATTGCATGATTGACAAAGAAGAACTCAAAGTTTCTCTTGAAAATATTAACAAAGTTGAAGATGAAAACAAAGATCTGAAGGAGAATCTTAAAGAGGCAAATGAATGTATCAAAAAACTAAGAGAGCCTATCTATAAATTCAAATCAATGCATAAGGAAATTAATGAACAATTAAAAAAATCAAATGAGGATATCACTAGATTGAAAGTACAAGTGGAAGAAAATAAAAATATAGAGGAATGTCTAAATGAAATGATAGAAAGAAAATCTAATGAATGCATGAAGCTTGAAAAAGAAGTGGTAAATCTGAGATCAAATTTGGAGAAGGCAAGAGGCTATGAGGAAAAATTCAAGACAAGTTCCACAATGCTTGATGAGTTGATTGTAGGATAGAAATCATCTAAAGAAAAAGGTGGTTTGGGACTTGAAAAAGGAGATAAAGCTAAAAAGAAAATCAAAATGCAAAGAAGATTGAAGACAAGAAGAAGAATGGCATTCTGAAATCAAGGAAACAATACTAGAAGACCTCCTAGCAGACAACCAAATTCTCAAAGGTACTCATATTTCAATGGTGCTTTCTATTTTTGAAATAAATTTGGACAAAAAGCAAAGGAGTGTAGAAGCAAAATGAATTAGGACGTTTCATTATTTATTGGCCATTGCTTTACATGAAAAAAAATTAGACATAAAGTGAGTGAATGCAAAAGTCAAATGATGAATGCATATAACAATGGTAGAATGATTCAATCTTTCAAAGGTTATTGTTATACATGTTATGGATTTGGACACAAGGATAACCAATACAAATCTCAAATGAATGAAAGGAATAATTATCAAAGGTATATCATATGTAACAATTGCAAAGGCCTGGACATATTGCTAAATTTTGTAGAAATAAAAGCACAAGGAAGAATGATCTAATGAATAGAAATGAACCAGTTAAGAAGATTAATCTAGATGAAGTAAAGAGGGAAATGAAAAAGATATGGAGAAATAAAGAAGAGACCAAGGGTAAGGGAGAATCTGTACCAATCCTCGGTGCATATGTTTCCTCTAATAACTAGGCTTAGAGCTATAGCTTAGGGGGAGATTTAATGAATATCTTATGTCCCTCAGAAGAAAAGAGGTGCTTGAGATATGGCATGAAGATATGTGTTGAAGAATGAAATTCTAATTAATCTAAGGAAGAATATTACAGAAGAAAATATTATAATGTTGCAATTTATGGAAATTGGAAAGTTGACTGTGCATACAAGGTTTTAGGGTTATCTTCTTTTTGTTTGAAGCATTCATTATTGAAATGGGTCAAATCAGAGAGTTAAAAGCGTGCTTGACAAGAAAAATACATCTCATTAAAATTATCCAAAGAAGAATAGAGGAGAAATAAGTGATTTTAAAGGGTCTAAAGCATCTCCAAGTCACAAAATTTGAAAACCCTACTTCGTCGAGAAAGGGAAAAGGGTATTTAACAATCACTGCACATTCTAATTTTTTGGAAATATCAGTAGAAGTTGAATGAATGGAAACACTGGAAATTGTGGAATTTTTAGAAGATGATTCCCTAGGTGCATTTTCACATATACCTCTTAGAGTTGTGCCTACTAAAGATATTAGGGCATATATACATGAGAGTATGGAAGAAAACACCTATAAAAAAATATTCCATATATGGGTAGATGACTTGGTCAAAGAAGTTTACACTTTGAAACTAGAATATAATATCTTGACATAGAAGAAATTATATGTGTGGCATTGGTTTCTAAACTTTAGCAATGAAGAGAAGTGTATTAGAATGGAATTGAGTTGATCTATTATTAGGATCTATGACAAATTGCTTAGTGAATGTTAATTTAATGTAAATGAGTAATTGAATGTATTAAGCTTAATTTCTAGATGTTTTTAAAAAAAGACATAAAAATTATTAGAACAATAGAAAAATGAGAACATAAAAGAGAAGACGAAGACACAAATTGATAATGGAGTTTTCCAATTGGCTAAATCTCTGGGTCCCCATCCAACAGAGTGACCAATCCTTCAATTTGCTCCAAAATCCTTTACAAAGTCTCCTTAATCGATGAGGAAAATGAAGAAAAATTCTCTCCTTCAAGTACAAACATTTTGGCATTAGCCTCCTAATTCTTCCTACACAAATTTTTTTCCACTTCCTCTTATTTTCTAATTTTCTCTAATGCTCAAGTACAAAACTCCCCCCTTTAAATACAATTTAATATTCCATTTAGGGTTTTAACTAAAATATTTCCCAAATATTTCTATATCTTCAATTTGAGATCAAAAACCTTTAAAATATGGCTTACACCCAATTAGCCATATTAAGCCCTTAAAAACCCTTAAAATCTATTTAAACTCTTATAAAAATCCTTTAAAAATCTTAAAAACCCCTTTAAAATCTTATAATATTGATTTAATATCTAGGGGAATTAGCTTAGTGCTATTTTAAATAAGACTGTTGTTGTTTTTCTCTCAAACCCATGGCTTGGTGCAATGGTAGGAGTCACTATTTGGGAGAGGGGAGGTTGGTGGTTCAAACCACCTCCCCTCCAAATTCACCTTTAATATTTATTAAATAATTTTTTTCATAAATTGTATACCAAGAATATGGGATGGTGTGTTGGTGGAGCTTAAAATTAGGAGTGAGGAGGTCAGGGGTTTGATTCCTCCAACAATTTTTTTAAAAAAAAAACCTAATTCATGCATCCAAGAGGTGCCACATGTCAACTTGACTTGCGATTGGTCTACTTTGGTTGTTGTACTGCCACATGTCAACATGTAATTCGTTGTTCATTGCCACATCACTTGCCACATTAGATGTCATGTGTCAAGATAGGATTTTTCCATGTCACCTATACTTGCCATGTCAGCATATTGACATCATGCTGATGTCATCATTGTACTACCATGTCATCATGTTGACATTAACATGGTCAACCCTTTTACCATACAACTTTGATTGGTTGTAACTTCTACATACAAGCTCCATTTGAGGCAATTTGAGAGATGTTGGATTTGTGTTGATGAGCTCTTCAGCGTGATGTTGTTTTTGACCATTTTTTATATGATCAACTTTTTGACCTAAAATCCTACATTTGGTACCCTTGTTTTGACCAAACTTTGACCGACCATATCTTGAGAATATGAACTTCTTTCAAGACAATTCAAGTTGTGTTGGGTTCATGTCAAAGAACTCTTTAACATGGTGTTGACTATTGGAGCATAATTGAATTTTTGGTGAACATATCCACCTGGATCAATCCTCCCCACTGGAGAGATTTTAGACCTCCGAAAGCTTGATTACATAGAAAGTAAGGGTAGAGCTCCCTCACTTTTCCAACCTCCATCCACTTTTCTTTGCTATGATTCATCCCTTTTAGTCCCACTTTGAGATACTCAACATCTCCTCTTCGTGAAGTTTTGACATTCCTATCTGGGATGACATCTTCCTACAACTCATTCATGTACTTAGGTAATAAATCATCAATAGAAGGAACTTGAACAACAACCTCCTCATCTAGTATCATTGGAGGTTCATAAAACTTTAAATTCTCAACATTAACCACTGAGTAGATATGCATATATGGAGGTAGATTTAGGTAGAAGGAATTGGTACTAGTCTTTTCTAGGATCTCAAAGGGACCATACCTGATCAGCTTGAGCTTCTTACCTTCACCTTGCATTCTTTCCTTGTTGTTGAGTAACCAAACTCTATCACCAACCTGCAATTGATGATCAACATAATGCTTATCATGCTAGGCTTTGTACTTTTCCTAGCTTTTCTCCAATGTTGCTTCAACTTCCTGATGGACTACTTGGATCTTTTGGATAAGCTTTGAGGCCTTGTCTGCATCATGATGTCTATCTTTAACATCTTCCTTCTTGAAAGAAAAATCCATATGTGTCCTTGACAAATAATCGAAACGAGTATCAAAAGGAGATCTTCGAGTAGAAGAGTGTGTTGCATGGTTGTAAGCATGTTGTACATGATATAGAATTTCATCCCACAACTTAGGATGTTTATTATAGTAACCTCTGAGAAGATGCACAACTGGACCTTGTTCACTACCTTTGTTTATCCATCAATCTGTGGATGGAAAGCTATAATTTTATTCAATCTTGTTTCCATGATTTCCAACAATGTTAACCAAAATTCCCCAAAGAATTGAGAATCTCAATCTGATACAATAGAAGTAGGAATCCCAAAATGAACCCATACAAATTGAAAGTAAAAATTTGTTGTCTGTTCAGCTATGACCTATTTTTTACAAGAAATTAGAATGCACATTTTACTAAACCTATCCACTACCACAAATAGATAATCATGCCCTTTCCTAGACATTGGTATCCCCTCGAAAAAACCAATTGAGAAACTCTCCCATGGATGGGATGGTATAGGTAGAGGTCTGTACAACCCTAATTTCATATTTCTAGGTTTACTTGTTGCACACATTACACATCCTCTAATGTACTTGGATATAGTTTATTACACATGTGTGCTTCTTTGATTACCCATGCTTGTTCATCTTGTGGAATACATAACTTCCCTAAGTGATTTAATAACTTTTCCTACACATAGTAGTCTTTCTCTTCTACATGTTTTCCTTGAATTAATGTTGCATAAATATCCTTAAAGTCTTTTTCGTTAGCATATTGTTCTTGATAACTTTCATGTGCCATTGAACTGCTTTTAAGAATAATTGTAGCATTTGCAGTTAGAGACCTAGATAGAATATCATCTACTTTATTCTAAACCCCTTTCTTATATTTTATAACCAAATGAAACTGATGTAGAAACCCCATCCACCTAAAGTACTCACTTTTTTGCAATTTAGATTGTGAGTAAAAATATTGAAGTGGTTCATGATCTATGTGTATTATTGTTTCTTTACCCAATTAGATAATGTTTCCACTTCTTTACACTTTGAACTAATGCATACAATTCTTTATCATACGTGGGATAGTTACTTACTACAATCATGAACGTTTTAGAGTGAAAGTAGATAGGTTTACCTCCTTTCATGAGTACTACTCTCATGGAAAACCCACTAGCATCTGTCTCAATTTTGAATGGTTGTCATAGATCTGGTAGAGCCAAAACTGGTGTAGTGTTGAGCTTTTCCTTTAAAGTATCAAAGGCCTTTTGTTGTGGACCTCCCCACTAGAAAGACTTCTTAACACTTGTGAGTGCATGCAATGGAGATGTTATGTAGGAGAAGTTAGCTATGAACTTTCTCCAATATTGTACTGCACCTAGGAAACTTTTGACTTTTGTAACTGTAATTGGCTTAGGCCAGTTTACAATGACTTCGAACTTGGCAGGATCCACTTTCAAGTGACCTCTTGTGACCTCCTCCTACAATATAGCCTAAGTACACTAATGATGTCTTTACAAATTCAAATTTAGACATCTTTACATACAATTTTTCTTTTATCAATACATCCAATACTTTATTTACATTTTTTACATTGTCTTCCCAAGTTTGACTAAAAACAAGTATATCATCCAAATACACTATGAAAAAATCATCTATGAATGGATGAAAGACATCATTCACGACTCTCATAAGGGTAGCTGGTGCATTACAAATTCCAAAGGGAATGGCCAACCACTCATATAGTCCTTGTTTTTTCTTAAATGTAGTTTTTCATATATCATTATCTGCAATTCTTATGTGGTGATATCCACTATGAAAGTCTAACTTAGTGAAATAAACTACATGTTTCACCTGATCAAGTAAATCATCTATTCGGGGAAGAGGATACTTGTTCTTTACTGTTATCTTGTTTAGGGATTTGTAGTAGATACACATTCTCCATGACCCATCCTTCTTTGGAACCAACACAATTGGAGAACCACAAGGAGAGGTACTTGGCTGAATAACTCCTTTCTCAACCAACTTGTGAACCTGCTTCTTGATTTCATCATTCTGCATAACTGATAAATGATACATGTCAATGTTTGGAAGAGGAACATCCTACTGTAGCTAGATTTCATGTTGTATCTCTCTCTTTGGCAGTAATCCCTTTGGCTCCTGAAATAAGTCATCATAGACGAAAACTACTTTGACCAATTCAGCTTTATGCTCTAGATCACACCCTTTGAATTCCTTGGATTTATCATCTTCTTTGTCTTTTACAATCATCAATACAAAGTTATTACTAGCATTGACTAACCTCTTCATTTGACCAGTATTCACCAATGTTACATTAGTCTTAATCTTGTGTGCCCGTACAATGAATTCTTTACCATCCTTAAAAAGGTGATATTTGTTTTCCCCCTATAAAATATTTCCTTTCAGTCATAAAGATAGGGACTCCCTAGTACAAGACCACAAATATCTAAAGGAACCACATGAACTTCTACCTCATCTATAAATTTTGTAGTGATAGAAAATCATAACTTACATTACTTCGTTACCTATAACTATGCATCATCACAAACCCATCCAAGTGGATATGGCTTCGGATAAGGTGTTGTAGCCAAGTTAAGATTCTTAAATTCTTTAGATATTAGATTTACTTGAGATCATGTATCAAACAAAGTATCAACCTTAGTATGCTTTGTTACAACCTAAATGTGAAATAACTCATTTCGATGCTTATCAATCTTAGGTGGAGAAGATTATTTACTTACACTTGCACTTGCATTTGAAAAACTTGTATTAACAAAAAGAGGTATACCTTTTCCTTTACCTTGGATCCCGACAACAACAATCTTTGTCTCATCCCCAGAGTTAGATCCAAGATCTTGTCGCACTACAACAGTAGTCTTATGGTTTTCCTTTGTTTCCTCCATAGTTTTTGGGCCTTAGTTCTTGATGCAGCTTCCAACACTTTGAGTTATCATGCCCCTCCTTGTTGTAATGGGATCATGTGGGCTTCTCACCCTCCTTCTTAATGGTTGTTGTCTTTTTCCCATTTTCTTTTCCTTTGCATTTACATTTAGGCTTAGATGGCTTCTTATCAAACTTTTGATCGAAAGTATTCTTACCTCTTGACTCCAAATGTGTGTCTTGTACACATACTTCATCCAGATTATTAGGGTATAAAACCAAAATAGTATGCCTTAAGTAAGATTGAATACCACCTATATACTTGAGAAATGTGTCCTGGGTGTATAATGGAAAATTAAGTGAAATATCTGGCTTTCTAAATTCATGAGTATAGTCTTGGATAGATTGACCCTTACCCTGCCTAAAATTTTTCCAGTTCATAGTTAACTGTTGCATATGGCCTAAGAGATAAAACTATTTTTTAATGGAAACTTTAAACTCCATCCAAGTTAAATTGACACTACCATGTCGAGCAATTTCTGCCTGAGTTTTACCTTCCCATCAGGTGAGATTAGTTCCTCCCAACTGAAGAGTAGCTAATTAGATCTTAGAAGAATCATCTAAAAGGCCTTGAATCCTATAGTATATTTCTACTTGTTGAACCCAATAGTCTAATTTCTCAGCATTTAACTCTCCATAATATTTAGGTAGTTCAAATTTTACATCCAATTTGATTGCAGGCTTGTGTGCATTTTTGAAAGGATTAACAGAAGAAATAGAATTAGAAGGAAGAAGATAGAGAAGATGGAGAAGATGGAGATGGAGGAGTTTTTGGAGGCTCATCATCACCTTCTTCTCTTTTCCCTTTTTCCTTCTGATCTTCATCATCCTCATGCTTTTCTCACTTTGATATTCCTCCTTTTTCACACTTCTTCAATTCTTGCTTTTCCTGATAGAGCTCTTCCACCATAGCCTTCATGTCAACAAAGGCTTGTTGAAAGCTTTTCTCATCAAGCTCAAAACTTTTCCCAGCTTATGTTTCTTCCATCTTTGTTGATAGAAAATTTCTTCGTTTACCAATCTTAGGATTGAATTATGCAAGTGTGTCTTCACTTCACTGGCTCCTAGATGGCATTAACATCCACTTCTACAAAAACTACTCAAACAAAGCTTTGATACCAACTTGATTTGTTATTAGTATTTATGTTAAATTGCTTAGTGAATGTTAATTTAATGTAAACGAGTAATTGAATACCTTATGCTTAATTTCTAGATGCTTTTAAAAAAAACATTAAAATGATTAAAACAATAGAAAATTGAGAACATAAAATATAAGACGAAGACTCAAATTGATAACGGAGTTCGCCAATTTTCTACATCTCTAGGTACCTCTCCAACAGAGTGACTGATCCTTCAATTTTCTCCAAAAGCCTTTACAAAGTATCCTTAGTCGATGAGGAAAATGAAGACAAATTCTCTCCTTCAAGTACAAACATTTTGGCATAAGTCTCCTAATTCTACCTACATAGAGAGTTTTTTCCACTTCCTCTTATTTCCCAATTTTCTCTAATGCTCAAGTACAAAACTCCCCCATTTAAATACAATTTAATATTCCATTTAAGGGTTTAACTAAAATATTTCCAAAATATTTATATATCTCCAATTTGAGATTAAAAACCTTTAAAATATGGCTTACATTCAATGAGCCATATTAAGCCCTTGAAAACCCCTTAAAATCTATTTAAACTCTTAAAAAAATCCTTTAAAATACTAAAAACCCCTTAAAAATCTTATAATATTGATTTAATATGTAGGGGAATCGGCTTAGTTCTATTTTAAATAAGATTGTTTCCTTTTATCTCTCAAACCCATGGCTTGGCACAATGGTAGGAGGCGTTGATTAGGAGAGGGGAGGTTGGTGGTTCAAACCACTTCCCCTCCAAATTTTCCTTTAATAATTATTAAATAGAATTTTCCATAAATTGTATACCAAGAATATTGGATGGTGTGTTGGTGGAGCTTAAAATTAGGAGTGAGGAGGTTGGGGGTTCAATTCCCCCAACCAAAATTTTAACAAACAAGCCCTAATTCATGCATCATTGAGGTGCCATGTGTCAACTTGTGATTGGTCCACTTTAGCTACTACACTGCCATGTGTCAACATGTGATTCATTGTTCGTTGCCACATCACTTTCCACATGGATGCCACATGTCAAGATAGGATTGTTCCACATCACCTGCACCTTCCATGTCAACATGTTGATGTCATCACTATACTGCCATGTCATCATGCTAACATTAGCATGGTCAACCCTTTTACCATACAACTTTGATTGGCCATAACTTCTACGTACAAGCTTCGTTTGAGGCATCGTTAGCAACATTGGATTTGTGTCGATGAGCTCTTCGATGTGATGCTATTTTTGACCATTTTTTAGATGATCAATTTTTTGACCAAAAATCATGCATCTAGTACCCCTGTTTTAACCAAACTTTGACTGACCATATCTTGAGCATACAAACTCCTTTAGAGACAATTCAAGTTGTGTTGGGTTCATTTCAGAAAGCTTTTTAATATGGTGTTTACTATTGGATCATCTAAAATAATTTAATTTTTGGTGAACATATCTCCCTGGATCATGAGTAAAATATATGATCAATTCATGTGGATTGATGGTCCCCACATGATTACCAAAGAAGTGATCATAGAAATCGCTAGTTAATGGTCCACTAGATCAATTCCAGTCCAAAAATATACCAAAAACAAAGACATAATGTTGCAAATGGGTACTACAATAAACCTTATTAGAAATCCAACAATTCAATAAACAACAATGGTCATTAGACATGTGATTTAAGGAGAAATTTGGTTTCGGCCACCGCAATTCATGTGGCAGTGGATATGAATAAGAATAATGGTGAATATGACCTTTTTGAGTTACTTCAAAAACAACTGATGGAGAACTTGAAAGAAATCAAGAAGAAAAAGCATGTATTCAAGTATGGTACATTGATAATTCGTTTATTTTCTACTTTATGAAGGAAGTTTCGGTAGTTGGAAAGGTTGATTGGCTGAATGAAAATCCTTTTGCTCATCGAACAAGAGACTACATGATAAATCTAGGAGATTTGGATGCTCAAGGTGATTCCCTTACAACATTCTTTCCAATGTTTCAAAGAAGGATGAATATGAGATAGAGAATTTTGAGAGATGTGATAAGGAAATACATGAATGACATTACATTTTTGGTTTCCACTAATTATTGCATAATGGAAGCAATTGAACCAAAAATGTTTGGGTTCTAGAATTTGGTTATGAAGTGACAAAAGAAGTAGCTACTGGCTATGTTGAAGTATTGCTAAATAGTCCTAAGGATCCTACCAAACCAAGATTTGGAAACTCTAGAGAGAATGTAAAAAGCCTAGTGTTTGTCACAGTAAAATTTCCAATGTTTTCACCTTAAGTGAATAAATCATGACACCATGACATAGCAATAAAAAAAAATCTCCCAATAATATAAATTACATGCTTAATTGAAATAACACAATTCCAATTTGTCATTGCAATTCAAAGTAATTTTACAAATCTTCCCAACACATAGATATCATATTGAACAAAGATGGCATACAATATTCAATAGATATTCCATTCTAATATGATAATTTCACAATTTGCAATATTCCAAGAATGTACAATATTACATACATAGCTCCACCGAGCTTCAGAGCATAAGATATAGATGGTCTAGGATTCTTCCTTTCAAAACCTTGGTCTTTTGTGGTCTACTGAGGAGAAGAAGCATCACTCAAGCACTTTTCCACCAACCACAAACTCATATGTGGTCCCTTGCACATCTATCAATGATAGATGGCCCTACCCTTCAATGAAGGTATTGGTTGGGTAACCCTGTATGACATGCCACTCTCAGCTTAGTGTGGTGCCCTACATGACTAGGATTTATAACCTACACTAGGTACCCTTCATGTAATTAAGTGGACATGGTGAACTGATAGTGGAGTCTCAAAAATCTCACTATCTATAGTGGATTCTCGAACAATCACACTACTTTGGCTAGAGTATTCTCACTTAGTACTTCGAGTGAAGGTCTACCATTCACTTACGCTATAGCAAGCTTGTTTTGACTTAAGGAAATTATATCTATGCTTAGGAAATCCCTCTCCACAAGAAAGCTACTCCCCAAGATAACCTTTCTCTTTAACACAACCTAAGACATCGCAACTCATGAAGTAAAGTACTAGTTCTTGTTGATGGTGTTTATAGCACTGCAACAACTCATACAGAATACAAGTATCATATCTCTCTTGAAAGGTAAATTTCTATCAGCAAGCCTCAAGAAATAACCCCAAGGTCTCTAATGTTAGGTCTTGACAATGCAACAAATGACTCAATGATAATATGTGATTTGTTGGTAATCACAAGGGACCTTACAAATAACAATGTTGGAAGTATACTTATCATCAAATGTAATAATGTGGTGATGATTTCAAACCTAAAACTAACCCAGATTCAAAGAAATAGCAAAAGAGATAAGGGTTGAGGGGGATCCTATTCTAAATCCTAAGGTCGCTCACAACAATGATGAATGCTACAGACAGACACATCCACAATAAGTAATCTCTGCTTGATCAAGGTCAAGCATACAACTCCACATAAATAGTGTAGTCTTCTAAGGTAGTTGAATATTTTCAAACTATGAATATTCATCCACATACCCAATTACTAGTGCAATGTAAACAAGCATTCACAGTTGAACTTAGCATAATCTATGGCTCAGACTAACTTCACACAACAACTTACAATCAACAAATTGCCTAAAGTATGAGCAAGAGATCAATCAAACATCATTCACATTTCACCATCATTGAAAAAGAACTGAAAACTAATATCTAACAATGAGAATCAAGAACAAGAAACCATAAAATTGTTGAAGCTAAACATGAAGTTTTCCAAATCAACAACTCAATAGCATTAACTTCTCCAGTAATTACATAACAGTCTCCAACTCTCTTTCCTCTCCTACAACTACTTGCAACAAATGTAACTTGCTAATTTTGGCTTTCTAATTTTACTATTCTAACCTTCTAACCCCCGACAAATGAGAAGGCACAACCTTTTATAGATATTACATTTCAGAATTAATGGGAAGGATTAAATTAATCCAAGGGCTCAAATTGCACTTCTAGAAGCATCTGGTAGTTACATTGAGTTTGGAAAATGGGATACATCATCATCAAATCAAATAATTCGGTTTCATCTTGGAGTAAATAAGAAATAACTAGCCTTCCATGTAGCTCATAATAAAATTTCTGATTGGAGGAGAAAACAACTCCACATGTGATCTTGGTCTTTCCAAATGTCTTCTCTAGCTGGCACAGTTGTGGCATAGATTCTTATGCAAGCCCCACATTTAATATTTGAGGTTACATTTAATATTTAGTTACAATATTTTCTAGATTTTCCTCTTGGCACAAATCCATATGCAAGTCTCCTTTTGATTTATTTAAGTCTAAAAAATTATAATCATTAATAGCTCACATGTGAAAATCCAATCCATGAAACATCAAAATTAAGCCTAAAATAGTCCCTTGGAAAAATTAAATCCATCATAAAATTTCAAAAATTTCTTAGGGAAAATCCGCCCATGAAGGATTTTTGAGAAGAATTGGACTTGGGGAAAATCCGCCCATGAAGGATTTTTTAGAAGAATTGGACTTGGGGAAAATCTATCCATGAAGGATTTTTGAGAAGAATTGGACTTAGGGAAAATCTGCCCATGAAGGATTTTTTTTGAAGAATTGGATTTGGGGAAAATCCGCCCATGAAGGATTTTTGAGAAGAATTGGACTTGGGGAAAATCCGCCCATGAAGAATTTTTTAGAAGAATTAGACTTGGGGAAAATATACCCGTGAAGGATTTTTTAGAAGAATTGGACCTAGGGAAAATCCTCCCATGAAGGATTTTTTAGAAGAATTGGACTTGGGGAAAATCTTCCCATGAAGGATTTTCCCGAAATCCATGACAAGTCAAAATCCCCTAAACCCCATAACTTTTTACCAAGAAGGAATTTTTGAAAAGTTCAAAAAGCAACCCAACCTAATTTTTCATTCTCCATCCATGGGTGCAAAAAAAAATCACATATTACATTGAAAATTCACTTAAAAATCCCCATTTCCAAAATACGTAATAGGTGGATTTCTCTAAAACCCTCAAGATGCCTTAAACTATTGCCTTCATCAAATCAAATATGGAATTAATCTCAAAATAAACTCCCAAGAAGAGAAAAAATAAAATTGAAAAAGCCAATATGTGGAGATGCAAAAAGAAAAAAGGGGGTCCCTGCCTTCAGTGGGGCGTGTGTGCAAAAATACACAACAGTTCCCTCCCTTCATTGGACTACAATCCCAAGAGCAACATACTAGCCGTCTAGCATAATTAATTATCTAACTATGAGTGTTCCTTAATCTTGTCTATGTTTGAACATATCTAGTATAATAGTTATACCTATGAAAAACATTCTCTTTACCCATGACTACACATGTCTAGCATAATAATAATACCGATGACAAATAGTCTCTCCTATCATGGAGTATTTACAAACATTACACAAATAGAGTAAATAGTTTTCTCTTTTCTTCAAAGAAAACAATACTTTTCCCTATATGCAAAAAACATAAAAGACTAGTTAAAGCAGTCATAAAGTAAATCATTTAATACTAATCCAAATAAGGGAAGAATTTCCTCATGCTTGTGATAAGATTTCCAACCAAATGGATGCAGTCACAGTACTCCCAAGTTAGCAAATAGCTTGGTATTGATCCTTCAACAATGACTCAATAAAATTTTTCTCTCAAGTTGGAAAATTCTCCTCTCAAAATAATAATAATCCAACTCTAAAACTCAATACTCTCACTCATTGTTATTAGCAGAGTATTGCAAATAAAATGTATACAAAATGTAGTGACTTTGCACAAGATATATGCATAGAAGAATGCATCATATCTAATGAACTTGCTCCTCTATTTATACAACCTAGAGATTGTACAACCTTTAGATTAGGCATGTATAATGACAAGAAATTGCATGCACAATAACACATCAAATTCTACTAAAAGGTGGAAAATATGAAAGCATATAGTTAGGTCAAACAACAACAGATAGATTGGGTTAAATGACAGTAAACAAAGACTAATTCAATTCTCTATATGATAGAATTTAGTTTGCATCTCAAAGCAGACTTCTACTAGTTAAAGGATTCAAAGGTGGCAACAATAATTATTATGCTCTCTCATAGTTGGTGCGGTTTTTTCCTTTAGAGAAATACTCAAGTTAAAGTATTGACTAATTCATCCTAAGTGTCGATTCACTCATTAAATTAGTTTAAACAAAATCATCAATTTATTTTCTATGCTTATACAGTTGTTTGATCGATGCTAAATAACATGGAAATACAGTTTACCAAGTCCATGGTTTCCCTATTAAAAAGGTGTCGACTTATTCTCTTCTTCAATATTGACTTTATGGTTGTGTTAAGTTTGCAAATCACAAACTCTTCTATCATCAATAGCAAGAGCATAAAATGTGGCCCAAAGAATATGGTCATACTATCACAAATTCAGCCTCTAAGTTGTTCAAGACAATCGACTTCAAAAGTCATATATATAGCATTATAAATCAGTTGATATTCATTGCACTAGATATTCAATCTCAAAGCAAACATCATATGTTCATGTATAAATTTCCTTCAAAGCATAGTCCTATTCTATGCACATTAGGCTCACTCATACATGTCATTGAGTCCCAACACTCATCACTTTGAATATCACCTTATGTTAGGTTAACAAAGTACATACATTCCACGTGGCTTAAGCATGGCTTAAGTATATTTCCATGTGCTTAGTTTGTTGCAGCACTATATACACCTTGCAATGACTAATGGTATGCTTCTTAGAAAATATATATTATATATATTTATTATATAGACATGCATATATATACATTTGACATGTTCCTTAAATATATATATATTTATATTTATATAAATATATATATATATATATCCCCTCAAACTTATCAAAAGTATTAGCTGTTGTTTAATGCATGAATATAATCATATTTATTCGATTTCGATAATTTCCAAATCAATAAGTATATAAACAACCACACTTACATATATATATACCAATTCAAGTATGTATCCATTTGATATTCAAATAAATACAAACAAGTTAACATTCACATAATAATAGCAATATTATATATGTGTGTGTGTGTACACACTCCTCTATTAAGTATGTATGCTTATGTGTGTATTGTATTTATATAAAACATATATATACTATATAGCAACATGATATTCAAGTGATCCATTCAATAACCGAATGATCATGACCATGTGATTATATTAACACTAGCATCATTATAAGCATTTATATAGATATATGCATATCTATACATATGTCATCATACTCATATGGACATCCCATTATATCCATCATATGTGTATGTCGATATATGCATATATATGCATATGTGCATATATCCCAATACTCAATCAACCACACAAACAAACACAATAACATGAGGAAGGACTCACAAGCTCAAACAGATAGGCATCATCCAAGCATGCATTTAGTAGTAAGAAAGACCCTTATTGATGTAGACACATTTACACTAAGGATGACTTACCTATTTCCCAAATGATAACCCAACTCAATTATTCTACTGTGGTGTGTGTAAGCTCATATAGGTTATGTTATTGGTTACCCGACCAAGACCTCTTGAGTGATACTTCCCCTCTACCTGGAGGAATGAACATATAACTACATCCACATTCTCAAAATATGTCCAAGGTAGTCAGCTATTCAACAAAATATGTATTACACATAATACATCTCATAGTTAGAATATTAATTCAATAACCATGCATTTATTCATATGACATTAATTGAAATAGCGTTCATTCATAATGCATTGATAACATGGTACAAGAACATTTTATTCACCATGTCCAGATACAAATTACAATGACATTTACCCTACATAGTAATAGTAAATAGTAATTACACAATTTGGGGTGTAACATACTTCCCCGCTTGTGAATCACCATCCCCAATGATTTATAGAACTTTAACATACCAATAAAGTCAAATTAAGTTTTACTTACCATTCTCAAAATACATAAGATTTATAAAACATTCATCCTATGTAGCATCACTCCTTACAACCTTTTCCTTCCTGTTCCTTGCATCGAATGTCCTTGCTATTGCATAGGGAAAACTTGCATGTATCAAACATACCTATTCTCTCAAAGATCTTACATGTTGTATTCACAATATCTCTTATGTACATCCCATGTACTATACTTTCTAAACAACACATGACACCTATACTATAGTGACTAGAAAGAACATTCTCATTGGCTCATGAATTTATCCTTAGTATAATCCAAACACAAAGGAATAATAGTGCATTGTACACTACACCATGGGTCCCATCCTTCCCTTTGGTATTTACACTTTCAGATAACTCAGAAGCCAAGTTCGACCATCTCTTACCTTTATATTTACTTTAGCCAAAATTAATGCTCTTTGCCACTTTCTTATCTTGAGCACAACATTTCCTTTGGACATCTATCAATTCTGATACTGCTTCATACTTAAGCTTTGTATTGACAAAGTTTCTTTGATCTCTTCGATCTATTACTCCTTTTTGAAAAACTATCAAGTCTAAGGTTAACCCTATTTCATAGCCTATTTCATTCTATTAGAGTTTCCAACCTCCCTTTCCATATAACGGATCAAACCTTGACATTAGAAGTTTACAAGTACTCAAAAAATCATTCAAGATTTGGTTTTCTGCTTTTGCCTAATTGGCTACAATAATATATTGTGCATTCATTCACTAGAATGTTCATAGTATGATCATCATCCACACAACCATATTATTATTTGCTTGTTCTCAACTAAGAAAACCCTCTTAGGAATACTAAGCAACTACCTTACACAATATATTATTTAGGACCAAAATCCCATAAGTCAAGTTTCCAATCAACGTTGATTACCTTGGTGAGTTTTTCTATCACAACATTATGCCAATTCTGCTGACTTAGAAAATTTAAACTATCTTGCATTCTACTACTACCCCTCTAGAATCTCAAGAGAGTACACATGTCCTACCAATGACGACATCTTGTCTTCATTTCCTAGCACACTAGACATTATCTTTCTATGTACTCAACAACATCTTACTCCATCTTTTTCCAGGTTTTAGTGATTCCTTACCTGAAAAATAACTCTGTCACCCCATTTTCCTACCTTTGACATTGATTTCCTCATTTCATTCCTCAATTCTCCAAAATTTTGGGTACATAGGCTCTTTTACATATTCTTTAACTAAGTGAAAATCTATTTTCTGGACTCATGCCACATTTAACTCCCAACTAATAATGGTTAGAAACTTTGTAGAGGTAAATCCCATTTATCTTAGGACATCCATACCGTGGATTTCTTCTATCCTTCGATTATTTTCAAAGATGTAATCCATCTTTTAACTCAATATAATTTTCCATAAGAATTGGTACTAATTTTGATTATTAATCCTCATTCAATCACATTGGTTCCTATAAGATATCAAATTTAATTTCATACCTAATTACCAAGCATGAACTTTTCTTGTTAGTTCAAGTGATTTACTTAATCACATAGATGAGCCTCAACCATAGTATACCCTAATATTTAGATTAAGTCATCAACCAATGGCTATTCTAATTATATAGGTTACTCTAACCCTATATGTTCCAATCAAGACCAAATGTACAACTCAACCAAGTAATTTATTCCCAACCTATAGGTGTTAATGAGTAGTCCAGTACATATTCCAACTCAATAGGTGAATCTTAACCTAAGGTTTCTCTCTTTAATCAAATGAACTTCTCATCCCAAATAGGTTATTCTAAACCTATGTTTTCATTCGAGTATAAAGCATGATCAATAATCATTCCAATAAAGATTATTGATGTGGTTCACATAACATCACATCGTATCTTACATCCCTTTACTTTTGCAATACTAACCCTTATCATTCCCAAGGTTCCTTAGAATAGTAAGCTGCAATGTCAAGTTGCTTCACAACATGGATATATTTCATAATATGTAGTATTACTACCTATGTATAGAAATAACATCATTATCTAATTTTCCCATCTAAGGTATATAGGATTTTAGAGACACTTTCTTCCAAATCATGAGTAATCTAGATCTTTCCTTTTCTATCCTATTGGAACCAAAATTTTCATAAAAATTCTAAGTATTTTATCATTTAAAATCCAAAATTCCCACTCTTATTTTCATAACAAATCACATTATCGCCATTCACAAGGTCATTTTTACCCTTTACCATGTTACCGCTATCACATTAGCCAACCCTCATAGCACCCATACTACATCTCTCTACTGCACCTCATCCCCAAGCAATTCGCGGTAGGATGGTGAGGGCAGCCACTATCATATACCACACCTTTTGAACTATACTGCTATACCTTGGGGGGTCAAGACACGACCAATGATAGAGAGGTACATTGAAGAAAGGTGTTGTGCAATTTTCGCACACACGCCCCACTGAAAGCAGGGACCCTCTTTCACTCTGGTTTTTGGTGTCTTGGCCCTTTCATTTTGAGGTTTTATCTTGCTTTGGCATGTGCTTAAATATTTTTTTTGATTGCCTAAGTGATTTCCCTAGGTTATGCATTGAAGATCTTTATTTTTGAGCTAAGTTCGGGTTTTCACTGAAGTTCAGGACTTTCCACCCCACTTGGATTTTCTTGGATCTTGCTCAGATTCTGACTGAATGCTATGGTTCAGGGATTTTCAGTCTTCGCAAAATTCTGCGTGGTCCAGATTTTTTCAGATTTCGTCTTGTTGTCAGGTTCTTGGATTTTCCTGGCTGTCTTGTCAACTACATTAAATGTCATCTGTATGAGCTTTGAACGATGTATTTAACTGATCTTCGATGACTTTTGTGCCATTATGCTTTATTGTTTGTCATCGTTTGAGCTGAGGATTGCATTCTTAGAGTTTTCTCTTTGAGTATTTGATTGGATTTGAAGAGTTGAGTTTGAATTGTTTGATTCAAGTGTTGATTTCTTGAGCATTGTTGTTGATTGTCTTTGATGGGCGCCATTAAACTGGTATTTGCTGCCTCATTCAAATTTTTTTGCGTCAAATGGTATGTATTCGATTGACCTACTTTAATTGACGATTGTGGATAACGATTTGATGTTATAGAGTTTATTGGGGTTCAAATTTCCTCGTGTTTGAAAGTTTGATGCTAGGGTTGCATGATATGGTTTAATTTCTAGCTTCCCAAGTAGTTTCTATGATTGTTCGTTTGCTTGCATTATGAGAAAACTTTCTTGAGAGCCATGATTTCCCCCTAGTAAAGAATTAGTAGTTGAAATGCCTGAATCCTGAGCTTGCTTGTGCATTAATGGCGGATTTGTAGAGTTGGATTTAGGGCATCACCATTTATCTTTAGTATGCTTTTGAATTGGCCTAGGATTCTAAGAAAACCTATGGAAGGCCCATATCAAACTTGTCTCAGGGTTAGATTCTTGAAATTTATAATCGATCCATCGGTCTAGGTGAAAACGTCATTTAGTGTCGAAGTTCGGGTTTCGTCCTCAGTCTGGGATTTTTCGTCTCTGGCAGATTTTCCCGATTTCCCAGAATCCGCATACATTTAGAGTTTTTCCTTATCCGTGGATTTCCGTCAAATCCATATTTTCCTGAAATCCTTGGTTCCCTATTTTTTCTGAAATTTGCAAAGTGTCTCTACCTTCGCAGAAATCTATCTCTGGCGGATTTTCTTAGAATTTGATGAAATATGAAGGAATATGAAATAGCATGATGTGTTAATGGATGACTATGCATTTTATGATTAATTCATGCTATCTTTAGATCTCACATGTTGTTTATTGATTAATAATGATGGGATTGAATTGCTAATAGGTGTTTTCATGATTATTCCGCTGGAATTCATCTAGCCCATAATTTTTTGAAATTCCTCCCTGGCTTGGATTCTGCAGATGGTCCTAAAACCTGAAGTTTAACATGATCATTCTATATGAGGCTTAATATGATTTAATGATGATTTTGATTGGTTAACCTTTGTTGGTGTGATCTTTATTATGTTTCCCTTGTCAAGTGCAAGCTGAATCTAGCAAGGTAACAACTGGAAAGGCTAAGGGTGACATGGAGGGATCTTCCATATCTGAGGCAGAAAGAATAAAGATGGACATCAATAGAAATATTCTAGAGAGTAAGATCAATTTTTTCTGGTCAGAGGTAACTGATACCAATTTTGGACTATGGGACTATAAGGAGTTCAAAGACAAAATGGCAACACAAGATCTTCCCCTAGTGCCTAAGAGGATGTTAGAATCAAGATTGGTGCATGTAGTTGGTTTCCCCTCCATAGTGCAGTGTTATGAGTTAGTCCTTGAGTGTGCCAAGCACTATGATAGTGATACACAGAGACTTATTGGTCCTCAAGGGAGGATTTTGGTAAATCTCAACCCTGTTTCCATTGCTCAGACTTTTGATATGCCAGATAGATCTCATGTGGTGGCATTCAACATGAAGGAAACTCAAGAATACTATGAAGAACAAACTATTAAATCTCAACAGCTTATCAATTCCTGGCTGGAGAAGCCTAAGTCTCATTATTCCAAACTGCTTAAGCAGTTATTCAGGGCAAAGTTCAAAAAGGAGTATTATGATGTCATCACTCTTCTTAGCAGGATGGTTGGATTGAAGAATGCTGGTATGTTTGAGAATTTGATGTGCCATGTGATTGTGAGGATGGAACAAGAGAAGACTAACTACCATTGGGTAGGTGTCATTAGTAGAGTGATTCATAAGCAGTTGTCCAATGTACTGTAGACCAAGACCTTCACAATGACCTCGTACTTAGTCTATGCTCTTGCAAGGTTTCATCCTTACAAGGGATTGAGTACCAGGGGCACCTTTGGACAGGATATTATTTATGAGGTGTACCCTCAGTTGCATTTGGGAAGTTTGAGTTACAGGAGGGTGAATGATGCATTCACCATGCATATCACCAGGTTGCTTCAGGGAGTAGAGAACACAAGGATTTCTAACCAAGCCAAGGAGTTAATTAAGAAATATGGTGCTTGGTTTATTCAGTTCCCAACCTTCTCATACATCCGGGTTGATGGCTATCAGAGGGCTCCATATAGACTTCCAAGGTATCCCACTAATCATATCATACTTCTGGAAGTCACTAGATAGATATGTGACTTTGATGCCATTGTTAAAAGAGACAAACATAAGACTGGTTTTGGTGGAGACTTCCCCTTGAGGATTGGCATATCCTTCTATTATTTCTACCCAAGCTTTAGAGGAGTAGATGAGTACTCTTGGCTTATCTTTCCATTCCAAGAGGTCCAGATTTGATATCACAAGTGAAGCCCAAAAGGAGGCCAGTAGAGAGTATAGCCATAAGGTTGATTTGGAGGACTACTGGGCCAATTGCAGTGATGAATTTGAGGTCAGGAAGAAGAAATTTTCTTGACTGTCGGTTGACTCAGTCTGACTATATAATGTGAAGGCAGTCCCTAATCAACTTGAGGATGGTGGAAACCTGATTCAAGATCATGCTTATGAGGCAATAAAGGATAGGCCAATTGGTCATGTGGATTTGTTAGAGGAAGAAAAGATAGAACTAAAGTAGTTAATGGATCTAGTAACCAAGTTCACCAGAATGTGGCTTAAGCATAAACTGTGGTAGTTGGAAAATGAAGGTGTATCATGCACCTATGATCTGATGGGAGATTGGGACCCTCACTCCACTTCTGGGGAATCAACTAAGCAAGATCCTAAGGGAAAAGGTAAGCTAGATTCTCCTTTCAAGATTAAGATTAAAGGTGTTCAGGAGGAGGAAGTCCAAGAAACAAAAAATCAGAGAAAGCCAATTGCTAAGAAAAGGTCAAGGACTAAGAATTCTAAACAGAAAGAAATTGAAAAGCAAGGTCCTAAGGTTGATGTTCCTGTACCTAAACAAAGGAGAATTGTGAGATTATCACAAAAGGCAGGCTCCAAGGTGGGAGAGGAAGGAGTTGCTCCACATGTGGTAAATATAGAAAGTTCAGAGGAGAAGGCACGGGTCTACACAAGGAGATCAAGGACTCCTTCTCCCAAGAATAGTGTGCCTAAAGCAGGTCCTCCTCCAGTTACTTCTCATAAGGATTAGCATGATGATATTCCTTCTTCTCATGAAGATCAAAGCAAACCAGGTGAATCTAAGAAGGCTGGAGATCATCCAAAAACTGAGGGAGAGGAATTTCATGAGCGTGACCATTTTAGTGCAGAGGCCGAAGTTGAAAAGGTAATGCAGTTTCCCTTGGTTGCATATGCAGAGTCACCTATTGGAACTGAAGAGGTTAAATCACCTCTAAGAGAAGAAGAAGCAGAAAATATTCCATCACCTGAGCACAAGGAGGAACATGCTGAAGAAAAGGAGAGTAGGATGGAGACTCCTGAGAAGCAGGGTTTGAATGAGGAACCACCTAAGGGCCAACAGGAAGAGGAGAAAAAAATCAAAGTGCAGTTGGACAAGGAGATAAAGATAAAACAAGTTGTTGTGGAAGATACTCCACTAAACTGGGATGAGTTTTTGGCCAAGATTGGAAAGGACAAGGGTAAGAAGAAGGCTAAGGTCATCTCAAGGATTGAAAGAGATGAGGCGAGTAATAGAGTTGTCCACATTGCAACTCCTGCTCCAGATAAGAATAGAGATGAGGTATATGCAAAAGACTATAATGTGCAGACTTTCAATTTGGGGCCCACTTCTGTTGAGCAGGATATTGAAGATTATCAGGGTTCTAGCACAGTTATCCTAGGGAGATTGAGGAAGGAAATTCAAACTAAGCAAGAGTTGCAAAAGGAAAATGAAAAACTCAAGAAATGTTTAGAGGATCTGATGAAACCCTTGCAATCTATTAACCCCTCGATTTCTACTGCAAATCCCTTACCCCAGGAAACTATCACCGAACTTTAGAGGATGAAGGCTTCCACTCTTGCTACTGCAAATTGGCTACAAGGGGTACGAACCAAAGGGAATGAGGCTATTAAAGACATTCTATCAACAAGGAAAGATGTTATGAGGTAAATTGATTGGTTGAAGGAGGTGTTGGCTCAGGATAAGGAAGATACAACTCTCCTGATGCAGAAAACCAAAACTATCATGGAGTACACCAAGGATAAGCTAGTAAATGATAAAATTCTCCCTTCCTCCGGAGCTACTGAACCTTGGGAGTGGTTTGAAGCATTGCAAATTAGGCAAAAGGTTCTAAAGAAGATTTACAAACAAAGGAGGCAGATTGATGATACCCTAATTGGTGTGTATAATGGATCCATTGCTTTCTTTGAGATTATGACAGGGAGAAGGAAGATTTCCCCTAAGTATTTGAGTTTGGAACAATTGAGAAAGTGGTGGCATAATGTTTATGCCCCAATTAATGATGATTCTATTTCTGAGCACCAGTTGGATGATGTGGCCACCTACATTGTTGTCATTGACAAATACCTAACTTATAAGGTGGAGTGGGATAGGTCAGTAAAACAATCAAGGGAAGAAATTGCATCAATTGAAAGACAACTTAAGGTTTTTCCTTTACCACCTGTGGCTGACTTGGATAGGGTGCTTTTGAAAGATCATGAAATGTTGGATCGGAATAAGGACAAATGGGAAGGTAGTTAATGATTGGCTACATTGAGATTTGTGCTTCCCTATTATTTTTCCATGCATTGGTCTGACCTGCATTGGAAATCCCAGGCTGACTTGGATGAAGTTCATGCATTTAATGCATATTTTATCTCATTTTGAATTTCTCTTGGCCGACTGGTTGTGCCTAATTATTATTGTAAAACCCTATCTAGGCCGACATGTTTTGAGGGGTTCTATAAATATGGAATTTTTCCTCTTTTGTAAGGGTTAAGAAGTTATAGACATAGACAAATAGAGAGATATTTAGAGCGAATTAAGTAGAGCAAGAGTTAGCAAGTAGTTGTTCTCAAGCAAATATTGTAACAGAAAGCTGGAATTGTTGCTACAGTGGATAATTTGATGCAAGTAATGACATTGTGATTTGGTGCCATACTTGTGTTCCTCTTATCTTGCATGGTTCTTGTTATTCTATCTTTATAATTGCTTTGAGGAAAATTGATATTTAGATTACATTTGATTCAATGATGTTTATGGTTTGATATTTGAAGTGTTGCAGCAATCCCTAGTCCATACTTTTCACAACCAACTGATTGTTAGTTGCTTTGCAAAGTTAGCCTGGATTTTATATTCATTGTGCTTAGTTCAATTGTGAGGGTTTATTCATTTCAATTTCAATAGGGTTGTTTGAATGAATGTTCATGATCTGAAAATCTTAACACCTTAGAAGATTGCACTATTTCTATAAGATTGCAGATTCATCTAGGTCAAGTAGGATTGGTCCATTTCAAGTGTTTTGTCATTTGCATTGTTAATCTTAGGAGTAGTATTAATCTAGAAATCTCTTTGAAACCCTTATCTTTTGTTATTTCTTTGATTATTGGATTAAATTTAGGATTGAAGTATAATCATACTGTTAGATCTGATAAATTGAGATTCAGTATTTTTCTTGTAGTAAGGTCCCATTGTGATTACCAACATTTTCACATTTATCACTGAGTTGTTTATGCATTGTCAAGACCTGACATTAGAGACCTTGGGGTTATCTCTTAAGGCTTGCTGATAGAGATTTACCTTTCAAGAGAGATAGGATATTATATTCTATCTGAGTTGTTGTCTAGAAAACATCATCAACAAAAGGTACTAAAGACACACTGCAATACCATGAGGGAGCAAAAAATGACATGAGGTAGTGCAGTAACCAAGTCGTTGGGTCATTTAAAACACACCAATCACATCAGTCAACATCAAAATATAAAATTGAGCTCAATACAAAGATTTAAATTGTGCAAATTTATGAGTCAGGAGTAAATGCACCTTGGTGTTGAAATACATGAAACAAGTTGAGTTTTTTCACTCATAACAGCTGAAACCAAGTTGTAGATGAGCTCAAATTGTGGGAGTGAAGGGAATTCTTCAAAGCATTTTTTATTCCTGAGTAAGCTTTGCTCATCATTTTCTATGAATTTTATAAAATGGCACCAAAGAAGACTGTAGTAGGAGTTAAAAGGGATGAAACCGATACCAGTAAACCATCATTGCAATCCCCATTACTTTCCTTGTTGCTTAGTTCAGTGGAAAAAGGTCCTAAAAACATTTTTAGAGACTTAGATAAAGGTTGTAGAGACCCTATTATACCTCAGTCGAGTAGGAACCTTTACTGGTACATCTATCAAAATAGGAATGACAAGGTTCCGACATCAAACCCATGGACCCAAGATTTGGCTAAATTGATTTTCCCTAATATTTTCATTGACATTGAGCTAATTAAATCCCTTTCCCACAGCTACCATGCCCCAACCAAAATTGTTAGGATTCCAAATGATGGGTGCTTAGTTGATGTCACAAGAGATGCTATTATAAAGTGTTTCAACCTGAATAAACAAGCTATAATAGAAGTGAATTTAGTGAAACTAGAGTAGGAGTATAAGAGGTTGAGAACATATCAAAGTGATTAGATTTCCCTACACATGAAGAGGGGTGATGATAACAAAAAACTCCCCATCCCTTCCTCTAAAATGAAACCTTTCCAAGTCTCAAAATTTCAAGTTTATTTCAGGAATACTTATCATGCATTGTGTCAAGTCTTGGGGATAGATGCAGAGGAACATATGCCAATAGGATTAATGAGAATGGCCATGATTATTCAACATTCTGAGTTGAATGTAGAGTTTTATTTTGCATCTATAATTGAGAGAAAAATACATGAGGGCTTGTTGCAAGTTAGGGAAGCTAAGGCCCCCATGACTTTTAGGAAACATTCTCTATTGTGTCACTTAATCCTATATCAGGATGAAATGAAATGGACTAAAAGAATGAAATTGTGTACACCAAAAAGTGGAGTAAGACTCCCTATGCAGAATTGGTGTTACATCTAGGATTGAAGATGTATACACTGTGATTTTGTAGTATTTTGAAATGATTTTGTTGTTAGATTGATAGCTGCCCTTAGTTACCCAACACCAAGATTTCCTGAATCATTGATGAAAATAATGAGTCCCGTATAGTATAGGCTAGACCAAGGCTATACCCATAACTATGCTGATTGTTTTTTTATGCCTCGACACACAATTATTAGAGTGTATGGATGCAACCAAGCACCACATATTTTGCCTAAGTTTTTACCTACAAGGGTATGTTTTCTGGAGTTTATGTGGTAGATGCTTTGGATGGAGCATGATTTGATGAGAAATCAAGGGAAAAGCACATTTTTACATGACTTGACTATATTCGAAGAGTAGGCCATTGGTTCTAATATGCTAGAGGAACTGCAGAGGTTTTTAAAGGTTAATTATCCCCTCAAATCTAGAAAAGAAAGAGTATGTGACCCAAGGGGTCATATCAACATGATCAAGAGAACCTTGTTGGTAAAGAGGGCCATCTCATATGAGTTTGACCCTGAGGAGGATGTTATAAGAAATTTGGTGTATTTTGTTGATGTAATGCAGACTAGAAAAAGGTGGATAACAATGATGAAGTGGGAGAATCATAAGAAGGAGAAGGATAGAAGTTTCAGAGGATTTTTTTTGGATGAACCCAACCTTCTAAAAAGGATGTAGTGATCCTTAATAAGTTTGATGAATTATACAAAATGGCCCAAGATGAGGGGTTGATCCCACTTCCCTCACCTCACCAACCACCACATGATGTATCCACATCACATACACCACCCCCATCACCTACACATCCATCCCCTCCATCTCCTACTCATGAACCACGGGTTAAAAGACAAAAGACTAACCCATTGGTTGAATATGACTCAAGTGATGATGAAGAAAAAGAAGCAGTCCTAGATTTGACTAAAATAAAGGAGGCAGTAGAACAATAGAGAAGTCAAAAGCCTTGTGATCCTAAGGTCAAGCTTTCAAAGGAAGGAGCTGATGAAATTCAAGAAGATTAGAGGGTAGTGGCCTCTCTAAGATTCATGGAAGATGATAATTTTATCCACACCATTGAATTTAAGGATTTTTGGATTAAAATGAAAATGAAACAATTTGATGAAAGTTTGAAGATCAATATTATAGGAGCTAATGAGTCAAAGCAAGTTGAGATCCAGGATCAAACATTTGCAGAGTTAAATGTTGATAGCATTAATGTCACCCCCCAGAAGGTGAGAGAAATGGTATTGAAAAGTGATATGTTAATTATATAAGGGATGGAGCTGTCTAAAATGTTTCTTCTAGATTAGATCAGAGAATGGGATGACCCCATGTTGGTAGCAAAATTTGATTCCGAAGAAGGTGTCTCAGGAATAGGGTATAATCCTACTACCCAAACACTTGCTCTATGGACAAAACAAAAAAATACAAGGAAGCCTATACTCTTGGATGCAGTACAGGAATTGAGGGGGTCAGCTATGGTCAGAAAAATGAGAGACACAACTCCCACAGAGGCTTCCACTGTGACCATGCATTCTGTAATGTTCACCAAGGATGTAGTAGAAAATATGGAGAAGAAGATTAATGACTATGAGAAGAGACTGAAGGTATCGAATGATGAGGTGAACAAATTTTTTATTGAAAATGTAAAGCTAAAACATCAATTGCAACAAGCCACCATAGTGAGAGGAGATGAGTTAATTGTCTATCACCCACCTGTCCAAGCAGAAGATCCACAACTACAACAAATGAGAGATGAAATTAATAAGGTAAAGAAGCATAATATGGATGATGTCAAGCATCATATCATAATGACTCTAAGAGGGATATTAGAGCATAGAGTTAAGATATTGAAGGAGAAGATAAATGGAGTACATGAAAACTTCAGCAATCTAACTAAAGCTTTAGAACATATAAACACTAACTCCCCCATAATTGAAGAGCTCCAAAAGAGGTTGCAACCTACTTTCCACATACTGATCACTTTATGCAAAGCTACACATAGGGATCCAGAGGCCTCATCAAGGCTTAAACCTACACAAGAGATGGTAAAAGGTGTGATCGATGAGTATAAGTATCTGGTGGATATAAGGAAGAAAGTGGAAAGTAGGAAGAGTGCATTTGAATCCATTAGATACCTCTTCAGCCCATCAATCCTCAAAGATGACAATCAGTTGAAAGGTATAGATGAATGGAGAGAATAATTTGATCAGATGATTCCTAAATGCTTGGAATATATGTAGGATGATGGGGAGATTAATCTCAACAAGTTCCATACTTTACTCGATGGCATCGTCATGCCAGATAGTGGATATACAAAGTTTTTGGTGGATGTCAAAAACCTCCTAGATAACAGATGGAAGAGTCACCTTACGAGCTTCACAGCTACATATGAATTCAAATGGCCAAGCGACCTGACAATTAATAAATGGCAAGAAAAATACTTGGGCTCTGAAGAAGATTGATTACATACATCATGGAGAGGAAATATCATACAGTAAAAGCTTTGAATAGGTATTAGATGACCACAGGTTTTTACTCAGAGATTAACAGATTGATACACATGTTTATGATTAAGTTTCTTTAGTTATTTTTAATTTCAAAATCATGTTTTGTTATCAAAAGTTATGTCCTTTGGTCTGAAGCTTGTTGCCTCTCGTATATATAAGAGAGACCAGGACCAAAGGAAGGTGTTATAGATAGGAAAATATAGTAGTAGAATAGCAGTGATAAGTAGATAGCATTAGAGTTTCATAATGTTTATATCTTGAAAGACCATGTTGCAAGCACAATTTTGAAGTTAATGAAAGACCTTTGGTTTGGTGGTGTTATATTGGTATCAATTGTTTGTTGAAGTTATTCAATTATCTAGTTGTCTCCATTTTAATTCTTCCTTCTTATTTAAATTGATATATCAAGTATATATTCAATTTATCAAAGCACATTTGTTGTACTTGTGTGATATGATTAATTGGTTTCCCCAAAGGAATTAAAAATCATTTGAGTCAATCACAGTAATCTAGAAATGTTATTTGGATCAATAAGAAGAACCATATAATTAGGATTGTCAATCTATATCCAATTTGGTGTTATTTGTGTTCTTTCCTAATTTATTCAATTGGTTCTTGGGTAT
Organism: Sequoia sempervirens; assembly: GCA_007258455.2. NCBI lineage: Eukaryota > Viridiplantae > Streptophyta > Pinopsida > Cupressales > Cupressaceae > Sequoia > Sequoia sempervirens. The sequence continues at coordinate 139,565,450 of VDFB02049217.1, forward strand.
GTGTAGGATCATCATAGAAAAAACAGACCCTTAAGTGGCAAAAAAATAAAAAAAATCAGAGTTAGACAACTTGACATAAAAATTTGAATAGGTTATCTATATTATTTCAAAAATATGTAAGAATAGAATCTATATAAAATTGAATGTAGTTTCTAAACTACTAGGTTTGTTTAAAAAAGAAATCTATTTCAATTGAAAATTTGAAATTTCAATGCAGGTACTTAAATTTCAGGGAAAAAATAAGTAGGTGATTGTCTAACCACCCTAACCACAATAAGATGATAAAATTATTTTATAATATTTTAGATATAAGTATAGGACTCATGTCCAGATGTGATGCATATTTTTTTGTAATTTTTTTCCAAGTAAATAATTAATTATGAATTTTTTATTAGAATTGTTAAAAAATATAAAAAACTTGTATGTCTGACCACCTTAACTTGGTCAAAACTTCATGAAATTCATTTTTTCTGTTTTTACTCCTATAGTATGTGAAGCATAGAGTGTGATGCATGTTTTGGATTCAAAAAATGTGATACCGTTTGAAAGCTATAGATGTTTTTCAATCAGTCTATCAATCAGGACTTTAGTCGTAATTTGAATAGAAAATGAATAATAATTACTTATTAAATTCAAAGTAAAGCATAATTTATACTTGTGGAAATTTGAGAATCTCCTATAAAAACCCTTTTCATTTCATCAATTTTGGGTAAAGAAAAATTCATCAACCACATACCTATCATATTGCCACTTTTTGGCCCATCATGATCTTGCACATACCTCTTTCAAGTAAAGATTAAAATCCTTTTGATAAATTATAAGTAACCTAGTTGTGTCAATTGGATAAGTAATTAGAGTTTGTGAATCACTTTCCTGCATGTTTATACAAGTTATAAACTAATATTAGTGTTCCAAATAGTTAGAGTTATTACCAAATACAAGCCACTTATCTTAGAATTTCATTTGACTCCATTTACTCAATAGGGCACTAGTCTTATCCATCTCATCATTTAGTTTTATCAAATTTGTTTCAAAATATTACATTTGTTAACTGAACATATTCATAAACTTCACCTTGGCATTGATTATATAATTTATACCAAATTAGGTTTGCATCTCTCCACTTCCAATTTCCATTGTGGATAGATTGCTTAAGTAGGAAACACATAGTTTAAGTCTGCCTCATTTACATAGGTATACCCACCTAGGTCTGGTAGAGCCTAAAGAGAAGAAGGTTCAAATACATTATGTTGCCTTGTTTGTTAGCCTAAAATGTACCAAGAGCTTGGCAACCTCTTGTGGTTTCCCAACCAGCGTTTTGGAGAACTAACAGATTGGCGACTCTACTAGGGAAGACTTGAGAAAATTTGGAAGTAGGCAGCCTTACCTTATAGAGTCATAATTTTTTTTCAAATCGGGTCCTCAACTAGAGATTTATAATTGTGTAGTTTGCAATTCACCATCTGAGTCACGCAACTAATAGATTGGCGACTCTACTAGGGAGTCAAAGATGAATCTAGGCTTTCATCATAGAGTCAATACCTTACATAAGACTCTGCTGGGAACAAGAAATTATAAAATTTTCTCACTTCTCTAAAAGTGAGTGGTGACTCTGAAAGAATAATTGCATGAATGGAAAGATCAAATACACATCAATGAAAACAAACCCCAGAATTTGGACTATTAAAACATCCTATGAAATGAATGGTAGGAGATCCTTACATTAGGAGAGCCCAAAAAAGAACAATGGTAGGTTGAATGATAAGCATCAGTCTCCTCCTTTAAAGATTGGTACAAACAAAAACAAAGATAAAGTAATAGATGAAGGCATGAGGAATTCATCAAAACAATTCCTTACAATGAATAATAGTTTTGATCTGTTGCATGCATCAGAATTCTATGGTGATGATTCAGGCTGAGACTCTCATACTCCTTTTGAACAAGAAAATGATGCTCATCATTGTTTTCACTGGAAAGAGGACCCTATGAAAATAGAGGAGTTAAACGCCAAAATTGAGGCTAAACGAGTCCAAATACAAAATGAATATGGTTATAACATGTCATCACAGCAAGGAGATGAGAACCATGAGGGGTTTTCTGATTATGATACTGGTAATTTTGAAGTCATGAAAAACCAAGAATTTAAAGCACACTTGGAGTGGAAAAGGAAACAACTCATAGAAAGAAAACAAATGATACAAGAGGCCCAAGAGATAGACTGACAAATGGAACAATTAAATATTCAAGCACCAAAGCCACCCAGTATGTCCCTCCACATAAACATGGTGGTAATCTCAATCCATAGGGAAATTCTCAGAACATAGGTGCCCCAGGTACTTCAAAGGTACCTCACAATATAGGTGGTAATCCTAGGAAGCACATCCAACATAATGTACCTCCACAAGGGTCTCAACCTCCAAATACTGGTTACACCCCTTAGCACAATCCACTACCATACCAACAATATGCTCCAACACACCAGCAACATATATCACAACAAAATGTCCATCCTCAACAACATGTCCAGTAAAATTTTTATCACCAACCTCAATATGGACATCAATACCCTCCCAACCCACCTCCAAATCTCCATACACAAAATCCTATGAACCCATGTACACAATTTGACCTAACAATGTATCAATTGTACCCATACCTAATGGATAGTAATTGGAGGAATATGGTTCCCAAGTTCATTGGAAATAATGGGGTATCAGCGGAGGAACATATCAAAAATTTCAATGCCTTTGTTCAAGACATTGGTATGGATTACGAAGATGTAAATATTATATTTTTCATGATGTCTCTAATAGAAGAGGTGAGAGATTGGTTCAACATCCTACCTAATATTTCAATTAATTCTATATCAGATTTCCAAGATCAATTTATGGAGCAATATGGAAATCAGTGTGCACCTGAGTTTTCCTTGCATGAACTAATAAGTATCCAGAAAAATCATAATGATTCAATTTATGACTTCAACCAAAGGATCTCCAAGTTGCTTAATAAGATACCACCTGGGTCCAAATTGATAGACCCTACAGCATTGAGCATTTGCTTAAAATCATTTTATCTGAAGAGAGGATCTGAACTTAGAAATAGGTGCCCAAGAAATTGAACTAAGGCACAAAAAATAGCATTGACCATTGAGAACAATAGAAAGGCTGCTGGAATGATTAGTAAAAGAGATAATCTCAGGGTTCCCCAAAATATTAACAACCCTCAAAAACAGGCAAGAGAATACATATAGAAATGAGAGACCTAGGTTGCATGATATTCCATATAACACAAACTAGAAGGATGGAAGGCCCATAATTGATAGGCCTATGAATAAGGAGACTCTTGATCCCTTAAAGAAGAAGGGGGCATACATGGTTAACAATAATCCTTGGTGTCAATTTTGCAAACAACCACATTCTCTTGATCATTATGTTGTATCCCAGTCAATACAAGGAGAAGAAATACTGGTGGACAATGAAGAAGAGGATCATACAATATATTTAACCTCTCACACCCTCCATCCAATTGAGTAGGAATATTCATCTTCAGAAGAAGAGGGCTACGAGTATGATGTTGATAACCAGAGGTACAATGTCCATATGGCAGAACAACAAGTCTTTTTTGATTATGATAAAAGTGATGATGAATCATATCCTTGTACACTATCTCAATCAAGTAAATGTAGAATAAGGAGGCCTACTAAAGAGGAGATAAAATAATTAACTATTGTTGCAGTGGAGCAAGCAAAAAGTAACTATAGGCTCAAAAACATAACAATAAACATAGAAGGGGGTTCTCCAAGAGGGATATTTGTGAAAGATAAAGGAGCAATGTAGGGAACACCAAAAAGGACAAAAAATAAGCAGCCTAATAAGAATTAGCAAAAACATGTTCAGAAAGAAGAAAGCAATGAGTTACATAAAGATAAACAAAAGCCTGATGACACAAACAAAAGAGAGAAAGAGGGGAACAAAGAAGATCCACTTGAGCAAAAGAAGAAAACCAAAACAAAAAATACATCTTTCGACTTCACACAGGCCTTGTCTCAGGTAAAAATGTCTATGTCATTATTAGAAATGATGAAGATAAAAGAGTATAGGGACAGTGTTATTCAATTAATATCTAATGGAAATGATAAAAGCACAAACTCTGAGAATAAGGGGACCACCAAGATCACTAATAAGCAGGAAAAGGTAAAGGTTCCTAAGGTTTGTCTAGGTGATGCATTGATAAATCCTCAACAAGTTGATCCATTCTTTACTACATTACTCATAAATAATAAGTTGGTAAGGAATTATATGATAGATTTAGGTGTTTCTATCAACATCATGCTAGTAGGGATCATGAAACAACTTGGCATGTGGGTAGACACTACTGATGGAAAATGCTATGCTATGGATAGTAGGCATGTCCCAGTGATAGGAATTATGAAAGATGTAGAGGTGAAGTTGGCTGCTTATCCACAAGCAACTTATAATATTGACATAACTATGATTGATACACCTCCTCATTTTGGGATGCTTTTTTCAAGACAATGGACTACAGCAGTTGGAGGAAATGTACAGTTTGACTTGTCCTATGCCACAATACCAGTCAATAGTGAAGAGGTCAAGTTATATAGAGAGCCAAGGATGAACCAGATTGTTGATTATGTTGCTTAAGAGTAGTTAAATTGCTTTTCTGATGTGAATTTTGGGAGTTTTAAGATAGAGCCTTCCCAACCTGAATTAGTGAATACTGACCCAATTGATAAGCATGTTTCTAAACATCAGCAAGGTGTTTGAAAGATGTATTTTGATGGAGCATGTAGTTAGTAAGGAAATGAAATAGGGGTAGTATTTATCTCACCTGAAGGTACTACATTCAAGTATTCATTTTTTCTGATGTTCGAGTGTACAAATAATATAGCAGAGTATGAAGCCTTGCTAATTGGTTTGAATATGGTTGTCAAATGCAAGATCAAACTACTAACTATTCTTGGAGAATCTGAGTTGGTCATTTCACAAGTTAGGTCAAAATATGCTGCAAAAAACAAAAGCTTAAAACAATATAGAAATGTTGTGTGGGATACAATTGAATTATTTGATGCTTTTTCCATTGAATGGATAGAAAGGTCCAAAAACTTGATGGTAGATTTCCTAGCCAATATAGCCCTAAAAAGAGATGATATCACCTTGGTCGGAGTATCTCAAGTTGAATTCAAAACAAGGCCTATTGTCCTTGATAATATCTACGATTGGCATGTTTTCAATGATCACACTAATCTCATAAAGTTTCTCCATTGCATAGACTAGTATGAAGCCCAATAGATTGACTTTAATTCTTTTTTGGAAGAAATAGATGGCAAACAAATTATGTTCAGAAAAGAAGTTGTCCAGCTCAAAACCAACAAACTTCCTAAAGGGATTGTGGTGATAGAAATGGTATTTGATGGAAATGATCATGCTCTCATGAAGAAAACACCAGTAAAGAGAGAATATGTTGAGGAAATCAATTTGGGGACTAAATTAGCACCAAAAAGAGTTTACATTGGAAAGAAGATAAGTCCAACAATTAGAAAAATGTTGATTGCATTGTTAAGAAAATAAAAGCATGTTTTTGCATGGTCTTATAAAGATCTTAATGCATATAGAGAATATTTGTTCCAACATGAGATTCTATTAAAACCAAATGCAAAACCATTTAGGCAAAAACAAAGGCCTATTAACCCTACCTTAGAGCCCAAAATGCAAGAGGAACTGGAAAAACTCAGAGAAGGAGGTATTATCAAGCCCATTAGACATTCAACATGGGTCTCAAACTTGGTCCCAATAAGAAAGAAAAATGGGGGTATTAGATTATGTGTAGACTTCAAATATTTAAATGTTTCCTCCCTTAAAGACAATTACCCTCTCCCAAATATGGAGGTCGTATTGCACAGAGTAACAGGATGTGAGTTGTTGTCAATGATGAATGAATTTTTTGGGTATAATCAATCAAAGTTAAAGAGTCTAAGCAATACAAGACAACATTTACTACACCATGGGGGACATATGTCTATGTGAGAATGCCATTCGATCTCACACATGCAGGGGAAACTTTCCAAAGGGCCATGGATGTGGCATTTGGAGATTTAATCAATACTATAATGGTAGTGTACCAGGATGACCTCACTACTTATTCCAAAAGGGAAAAAGACCATGTAGAAAACTTGTAGAAAATATTTATCAGGGCTTTGGAATATGGTATCAGTATCAATCCTAAGAAATGTCACTTTGTTGTCACAAAGGGTAAGCTTTTGGGGCATATTGTATCAAAAGAAGGAATTAGAATAGACCTTGAAAGAGTAGAAGCCATAGACAAAATCCCCATTCCAAAAACTATCAAAGCCATTCAATAATTGTTTGGAAAAAATTAACTTTGTTATGAGATTTGTGTTAAATTTTACTTAAATTATTAAACCTATATCCAAAATGTTGAAGAAGGGAAAAAAATAGATTGGACTACAGAAGCCCTAGAAGCTTTAATATCCATCAAGAAAGCCATCAAAGAAGCCTCTATTCTAAAATATCTTGATTTTTCCAAACCTTTCCAAATATTTACATTTGCCTCATTCCACACCATAGTAGCTGTTATGTTACAAAAGAATGATGAAGGGTATGAGCAACCTGTATCCTTCTTGTAGGGGTTGAAAATAAAGTATGATATTATGGAGAAACAAGATTATGCATTGATCAAAGCAACAAAAGATTCTAGACCATATTTAGTTGGAGCCAAAGTGATTGCATATGTACCACATGCAGCTATGAAAAATATTTTGGTACAAATAGAGGTGACAGGGAGGAGATGTAGATGGATCAATAAGATCCAAGAATTTAATATGGAAATTCAGATTACCAAGTTAGTAAGGGGACAGGGTCTAGCCAAACTAATGGCAGAAGCAAACATTGAAGCTAACCATTTATGTAATGTGGAGAATGAGGATGGTACAATTGTAAGCATTGGACATACTCCTTGGTACACAAACATAGTGTATTATCTTAGAAACATGCTGTGCCCTGAAGGATTGAACGATAATCAGAGGAGAACTCTAAAGTTGCAGGCATCGAAGTACGTATTCATAGAAGGGGATCTGTTTTGGAAAAATAGGGATGGAGTGTTATTATTCTGTCTAAATGAATCACAGGATGAACATGTCTTGAGGGAGATGCATGAAGGAGTGTGTGGAGGTCATTATTCTGCCAAAACTATTGCACATAAGATTCTTATGGTGGGCTATTACTGGCCTAAGGCTTTCAATTATTCTTTTGCATATGTAAGGAGGTGTGAATCTTGTCAAAAATTCTCAGGAAAGATGAAATATCAAGGAGCCCTACCACTTATACCTTTACAAGTAGAAGCCTCTTTCCATCAATGGGGAATTGATTTTATTGGGGAATACATGAGAATTCAAGTGGAGGACATAAATGGATATTAGTGGCAACTGATTATTTCACTAAATGGGTGGAGGCAATCCCAACTAAACAAGCAACAAGCATGGTGGTAATAAATTTTCTGATGGAGAATATCATAACTAGATTTTGCACACCAGTAAGGTTGATCACAAATAATGGGATGTGTTTTAGGTCTGATGTATTCAAAAATTTCTACAACACATATGTCATTACTATTTCTTATGCCGCCCTTTACCACCCACAAGCAAATGGTCAGGCATAATCCAATAATAAAAGTCTTTTGGAAATCATAAGAAGGATGTTAGATCAGAACAAGAAGGCATGGGACTCAAAGTTGAGAATGGTTGTGTGGGTGGATAGGATTATTGTAAAGAAGGTGATTGGAAAGTCTCCATTTGAACTGGTGTATGGAACACAAGCTAGGATGCCATTGTAGAACCTTTTTCTAGTTTACAAGTTCATCCTTCAAGAAGACTTAGATATTCCAGAACCAATGGAAGAGAGGATGGAGCAGCTTGCAGAACTTGATGAAATAAGAAGAATGGCCCAAAAGAAAAAAATAAAGTTGTAATCGGAAATGGAATATCTTTTTGATAAGAAGGCCAAAGATAGAAAATTTGAGGTGAATGATTTGGTACTAATGTGGAATGCTAGATGCCAAGAAAAGGGAAAGCATGGAAAGTTTGAAGCCTTGTGGTTAGGTCCCTTTGTTATCATTGGAAAAGGAGGTGAGGAATCTTATTATTTCCAAAACATGTCTGGAGAAGAACAAGAACTGTTAGTGCATGGACAGTTTCTAAAACTTTTATTTTCATAAAATCACCAATTCCATGCACAGTAATATAAGAGGATTAAGTGTTGCCAGTCCATGTACAACTCTTAGAAAACTCTCAAAAATACTACTATTCATTCCATGCATATTAGTTTAGGAAATCAAAAGGGACTAGGACTTTCTAGTACATGGACAATCCTAGAATTCCCTCAATAAAAATAAAGTTTCTTTCCATGTACAGTAGTATAGGATCATTTCCATTTCCATCATTTTCACCTCCATATCCATCTTCATTCCATCCTCACCACAGTTCCATTTTTTCATATCCTCTAAAAACCATATGAAGGGGAAACCTGGTCTGCACCTAGAGATATTTTGGATTCTTGCAATGATTGGAAAATCATTCATCCCCAATTGGAGCCACTGTTGGAACCAAAATTTTCATAAAAAATTCTAAGTATTTTATCATTTAAAATCCAAAATTCCACTCTTATTTTCATAACAAATCACATTATCGCCATCCACAAGGTCATTTTTACCCTTTACCGCATTACCACTATCACATTAGCCACCCCTCATAACACATACTACACCTCTCTACCACAACTCATCCCTAAGTAGTTCACAGTAGGACGGTGAGAGCAACCACTATCATATACCACACCTTTTGCGCTATACCGCTATACCTCGGGGGGTCAACACACAGCCGGCGGTAGAGTGGTACATTGAAGAAAGGTACTTAAGACACACTGGAGTACCACAAAAGAGCAGAAAATGACACGAGGTAGTGTGGTAACCAAGCCGTTGGGTCATTTAAAACACACCAATCACATCAATCAACATCAAAATATAAAATTGAGCTCGATACAAAGATTTGAATTGTGTGAATTTATGAGTCAGGAGTAAATGCATCTTGCTATTGAAATACACGAAATAAGTTGAGATTTTTCACTCATAACAGCTGAAACCAAGTTCAAGATGAGCTCAAATTATGGGAGTGAAGGGAATTCTTCAAAGCAAGTTCTATTCCCAAGTAAGCTTTGCTCATCATTTTCTATGAATTTCATAAAATGGCACCAAAGAAGATTGGAGTAGGAGTTAAAAGGGATGAAACCAATACTAGTAAACCATCATTGCAATCCTCATTTCTTTCCTTGTTTCCTGGTTCAATGGAAAAAGGACATAAAAAGTTTTTTAGAGACTTAGCTCAAGGTTGTAGAGACCCTATTATACCTCAGCCAGGTTGGAACCTATACTGGTACTTCTATCAAAATAAGAATGACAAGGTTTTGACATCAAATCCATGGACCCTAGATTTCACTAAATTGATTGTCCCTAATATTTTAATTGACATTGAGCTAATTAAAGCCCTTTCCTACAGCTACCATGCCCCAACAAAATCTATTGGGCTTCCAAATGGTGGGTGCTTAGTTGATGTCACAAGAGATGTTATTATAAAGTGTTTCAACCTGAATAAACAAGCTGTAACAAAAGTGAATTTAGTGAAACTAGAGTAGGAGTATAAGAGGTTGAGAAGAACATATCGAAGTGATGAGCTTCCCCTACACATCAAGAGGGGTGATGATAACAAAACAATCTCCATCCCTTCGCCTAAAATGCAACCTTTGCAAGTCTTATAATTTTAAGTTTATTTCAAGAATGCTTATCATTCATTGTGTCAAGTCTTGGGGATAGATGCAAAGGAACATATGCCAATAGGATTAATGAGAATGGCCATGATAATTCAAAATTCTGAGTCAAATGTAGAGTTTGATTTTGAATCTATAATTGAGGAACAAATACATGAGGGCTTGCTGCAAGTTAGGGAAACTAAGGCCCAACAAATACATGAGGGCTTGCTGCAAGTTAGGGAAGCTAAGGCCCCCATCACTTTTAGGAAACATTCTCTATTGTGTCACTTAATCCTGTATCAGAATGAAATGAAGTGGACTAAAAGAATAAAACTATGTACACAAGAAAGTGGAGTAAGACTCCCTATGCAGAATTGGTCTTACATCTAGGATAGAAAATATAAAGTTTGTGATTTCATAGCATTTCGAGATGATTTTGCTATTAGACTGATAGCTATCCTTGGTTACCCAACACCAAGATTGCTTGAATCATTGATGAAAATAATGAGGCATGTACAGCATAGGCTAGACCAAGGCTATACCCATAACTATGTTGATTGGTTTTTTATGCCTCAACACACAATTATCAAAATATATCGATGCGACCAAGCACCACAAATTTTTCCTAAGTTTGTACCTGCAAGGGTATGTTTTATGGATTTTATGTGGAAAATGCTTTGAATGGAGCATGATTTGATGAGAAATCAAAGGAAAGGCACATTTTTTCCTGACTTGACTATATTCGAAGAGTTGACCATTGGGTCTGATATGCTAGAGGAATTGCAGAGGTTTATGAAGGTTAATTATCCCCTCAAATCTGAAAAAGAAAGAGTATATGACCCAGAGGGTCATATCAACATGATCGGGAGAACCTTGTTGACAAAGAGGGCCATCTCACATGAGTTTGACCTTGAGGAGGATGTTAGAAGAAATATGGTGTATTTTTTTGATATAATGTAGACCAAAAAAAGGTGGATAACAATGATCAAGTGGGAGAATCAGAAGGAGAGGGATAGAAGTTTCAAAGGATTTTTTGTGGATGAACCCGACCTTCTAAAAAGGATGCAGATGATCCTTAATAAGGTTGATGAATTATACAAAATGGCCCAAGATGAGGGGTTGCTCCCACTTCCCTCACCTCACCAACCACCATATGATGCATCCACATCACAAACACCACCACCATCACCTACACATCCATCCCCTAAAACTCTGACTCACAAACCATAAGCTAAAAGATAAAATATTGAGCCATTGATTGAATATGACTCAAGTGATGATGAAGAACAAGAAACAATCCTAGCTCTAACTTTAATAAAGGAGGTAGTAGAACAATTGAGAAGTCAAAAGCCTCATGATCCTAAGGTCAAGCTTTCAGAGGAAGGAGCTAATGAAATTCAAGAAAATGAGAGGGTAGTGGCCTCTCTAAGATTCATGGAAGATGATAATTTTATCCACACCAATGAATTTAAGGATTTTTGAATTAAAATGAAAAATGAAACAATTTGATGAAAGGTTGAAGATCAATCTTATAGGATTTGATGAGTCAAAGAAAGTTGAGATCCAGGCTCAAACATTTGCAGAGTTAAATGTTGATAGCATTAATGTCACCCCCCAGGAGGTGAGAGAAATGGTATTGAAAAGTGATATGCTAATTATACCTGGAATGGAGCTGTCTAAAATGTTTCTTCTAGATCAGATCAGAGCACAAGATGACCCCATGTTGATAGAAGAATTTGATTCAGAAGAAGGTGTCTCAGGAATAGGGTATAATCCTACTACCCAAACACTTGCTCTATGGAAAAAACAAAAAAATATAAGAAATCCTCGACTCTTGGATGTAGTAAAGGAATTGAGGGGGTCAGTTATGGTTAGAACAATGAGAAACACAACTCCCATAGAGGTTGCCACTATGACCATGTGTTCTGCAATGTTCACCAAGGATGTAGTAGAAAATATGGAGAAGAATATTAATGAATACAAGAAGAGATTGAAAGTATCGAATGATGAGGTGAAAAAGTTGTTTATTGAAAATGTAAAGCTAAAATACCATTTGCAACAAGCCACCAAATTGAGAGGAGATGAGTTAATTGTCTATCACCCACTTGTCTAGGCAAAAGATCCACAGCTACAACAAATGAGAGATGAAACTGATAAGCTGAAGAAGCATAACATGGAGGATGTCAATCATCATATCATAGACTCTAATAGGGATATTAGAGCATAGAGTTAAGATATTGAAGGGGAAGATAAATGGAGGACATGAAAACTTCACCAATCTAACTAAAGCTTTAGAACAGATAAACACTAACTCCCCCATCCTTGAAGAGCTCCAAAAGAGAAGGCAACCTACTTTCCACATACTGACCATTTTATGCAAAACTACACATAGGGGTCCAAAGGCCCCATCAAGGATAAAACCTACACAAGAGATGGTAAAAGGTGTGATCGATGAGTATAAGTATCTGGTGGATATAAGGAAGAAAATGGAAAGTAGGAAGAGTACATTTGACTCCATCAGATACCTCTTCAGCCCATCAATCCTCAAAGATGACAATTAGTTGAAAGGTATAGATGAATGGAGAGAAGAATTTCATCATATGATTCCTAAATGCTTGGCACATATTCAGGATGATGGGGAGGTTAAACTCAAAAATTTCCATACTTTACTCGATGGGATCGTCATGTTGGACATTGATATACAAAGTTTGTTGTGGATGTCAAAAACCTCTTGGATAACAGATGGAAGAGTCACCTTACGAGCTTTGCAGCTACACAGGAATTCAAATGGCCAAGCGACCTAACAATTAAGAAATGGCAAGAAAAATACTTGGGCTCTGAAGAAGATTGATTATGCACATCATGGAGAGGAAATATCATACAGTAAAAGCTTTGAACAGGTCTTAGATGACCACAGGATTTTACTCAAAGATTAACAGATTGATACACATGTTTATGATTAAGTTTCTTTAGTTATGTTTATTTTCAAAATCATGTTTTGCTATCAAAATTAATTTCCTTTGGTCTAAATCTTGTTGCCTCTCATATATATAAGAGAGACCAAGACCAAAAGAAGGTATTATAGAAAGGAGAATATAGTAGTAGAATAGGAGTGATAGGTGGACAACAAGAGAATTTCATAATGTTTATATTCTGAAAGACCATTTTGCGAGCACAATTTTGAAGAAGTCTAATGAAAGTCCTTTGGTTTTGTGGTGTTATATTGGTATCAATTGTTTGTTGAATTTATTCAATTATCTGGTTGTCTCCATTTTAATGCTTCCTTATTATTTAAATTGATATATCAAGTATATATTCAATTTATCAATGCACATATTTTGTACTTATGTGATATGATTAATTGGTTTCCCCAAAGGATTTAAAAATCATTTGAGTCAATCATAGTAATCTAGAAGTGTTATTTGGATCAGTAAGAATAACCATATAATTAGGATTGTCAATCTATCTCCAATTTGGTGTTATTTGTGTTCTTTCCTAATTTATTCAATTGGTTCTTTCAAGTAAAGATTAAAATCCTTTTGATAAATTATAAGTAACCTGGTTGTATCAGTTGGATAAGTAAGTAAAGTTTTTCAATCACTTCTCTGCATGTTTATACAAGTTATAAACTAATATTAGTGTCTGCAAGTGTTTTAGTATCTAAATGTGCAAGACTTAATTAGAAATGCAAAATGAAATAACACAAGACCGCCTCAATGATTATCCCAAGTTAAGCACAAAAGAAAGATAAAAATGAGAGTGATTATACATTTGCTTGTGCTAATCTCCTTGGTTGGCCCTTGATGCAACTTGATGTGTATGCTCCTTTGATGGAAATGTGATGGGAAATGGATGGAAGGTGATTAAAATGCAAGATGAGAGGGGTATGTGATAAGAAAGCAAGAAGGATGCAAATTCTTGAATGCAAAATGTGCTCAATGTTGACTTGAATGTCTTAAAATTTTGAGAGCATAAGGGTGCTAGAATGCCTAAGTTGTGTGAATGAATGAAAAGGGGGGGGGGTATTTATAGAAAAAGTTGGATTGAGCCACCATAGCCAAGATGAAAGGCTATGGCAAGTTGAGGACTCACAATCCCTCACATCTTGACATGTGGAGGATGAAGTGTCTAAAGGACATGGTGAGAAGGAAAGGGTACAACTAATGTGGAGGAAGAACAAGTACTTTGGAAGTACATTGGGAGATGAGAAGATTTCCTCAAAAAGGAACTTCTTGTCCCCGAGTGAGAATGAAAGTGACATTTGAGGAATTTTAGTATTCCTCATAAATCTCCATGGGGAAGAGGAAAGTAGTTGGAGAAATATATCTAAATTAAAAATTCGCATGATTGGAAGAATCTTGTGCATAAGACAAGGTTCTCAAAAAGGTAGGATTTTGACACATGTGAGTGATGTGACAAGTCAAAGATTCTAGAAGACTTGGACACATGTGAGTGATGTGACAAGTCGAAGGTTCTAGAAATTGTATAGGAATAAGAGAGTCTTCGAAGGATAAATGTGAATTAAAAATTCACATGGGGAAGAGGGTCAATGCCAAATGTGGAAAATGTGAAGGTTGACCAAAAAGGTATGCTAAATGAAGCAAGGGGATTAGATTAAGGTTGTGCAAATACATGATTAAGGAAAATTAATGAGAGATTAGAAGCAAGTGGGAGATTATGGAGGATGTGACATTAATCCTGATTAAGAAGTGCACATCCTAATAATGGATTAATTAACTTAATCCAGATTAGAAGGGGGGTATGGAGTATGTGACAAGGAGAGAGAAAAATGAAGAATTTAAAATTGATTTTAAAAAGGTCAAATGACTAAATTAAATAAATTGATATGTTTATTTAATTTAGAGAGGAAAAGGTGTAAGGTGAAGTATTTAATTAAATACTTTAGGGACTTTAGGCAGAAAGGTGAAATATTAATTAAAAAAATTGTTTAATTAATATTGAATAAATAGATGAATAAAGTAGATGGGTTTGACCATGTGGGAGTGGTCAAATTTAGATGTCTACATTTTGCCCCTCTTCGAAATATTGTTAGAATAGTAGTGTTTTGAAAAAAAGAAAATGCAAATGACTCTATAGAGGAAGCGACTAGAAAATGATTCCCCATCATGGGAGGAGATGCATGAGCTGCCAAAATGGAGGGAAATGGAGGGACATGCGCACATCTTGCAAGGGAATGACCATTATGGAGAAATGGGGAAAATGGTAGGATATGCCCCCTTGAGAGAGTGGTTGGCGAAGAAAAAGGGGGCCTTGGGCGATGTCTCGATACAAAGAAATAGAAGGCACGGTTGGATAGAGAACAAAAAACCAGGTAGGTTTGGATTTTGAACTGAGTCGAACGGAGATACGATTTTCAAATGGCATCCCTAGGAAGTTAGGGGATTAGTTGAATTAGAAGAATTTGAAATAAAAGGGAAAAAATTACCCTTCAATTAAAAAGGGTAAAAAGGGAGGCAAAAGTTATATAAAGTAATTTAAGAAATTACCACTCCTCATTTGCACAGTGGTAGTTGAGTGAGAGAGAGAGAAGAGAAAGGAAACAAAGAGAAAAGATGTCAGAGGACTATGACTTGGACATTATCCACCGAGGAGATGAGGTACAACGGTTTTTTTGTGAGCAAGCAGTTCCACACTAGGTTAGATTCAAAACCCCCTTTGTGATTTTAAGCATTTTGTATGTATTTTTTAATATTTAAGCTTATTTGAAAATCTAGGTTTTGTTTTCGGGTTAGTTTAGAAAAAAGGGTTGGGGGAAAAATTTTTATTTTTCCAAATGGGTAGGAAAAACCGCCTATTAGAGGCATAGGAAAGGGAGGGTGGATTTTCCCAATAAGAGGGTAGATGTACCCCAGAAAATAAAAACAAATGCTCAAAAAGGGAAGAGGGGCAAGAGGGGAAGGTGGGCTTGCCCTGGGTCAGGAAAAACCCACCAAAAAAAGGGAGAAAGCTATCAAAGGGGCTGCTCTGCCGAAGAAATGGGCAACCCCACCCAAGGAGGGGCGACCCCACCAGGGTGGGTTCACCCATTCCAGGGGTGGGTCTGTCCCTGGTTGGTTGGGGCTACCCCAAGAGGGCCAGGTCTGCCCCCAGCTTGGGTGGGTCCACCCCCCGATTCGGGTGGGTCTGCCCGAGCTCAAGGTGGGTCTGCCCCTAGCTCGGGCAGGCTCACCCACTGAGCGCGGGTGAGTTCTCCCGAACATGGGATAGGTTCACCCTAGGCTCGAGCAAGCTCACCCCGAGCTCAAGGTAGGTTCATCCATCAAACAAGATAAGGTCACCCAGGGGGAAGGGGAAGGAAAGATAGAAAAGACAGTCCAAAAAAGCAGGAGAGGAAAAGATTAGTAAACGATATCCTGGGGTTGGGAGGTAGAAAAGATAAAGAGATGGAAAAGATAAGAGGGCTGACATGTGGGGCTATGTGGAAGCATAGTTTTGACTCACTACGGATAGGCAAGAGAAACTAAGAGTTGTTGGTGGCAACGATGGCTGCCATGACCGGAGCAGATCACCATGCCTTGGAGTTGGCAAGATTGATTCATCTATTAGGATACCCAATGATAAGAGCACATCGGGCTATGCTGATAGCATTGATAGAGTGATAGATTTAAGCGACGTCAACATTCCATCTTCTGAAAAGGGAGATGACAGTGACATTGGAGGACGTAAGGTGGATTTTGAGGTTTCCCATAGCAGGCCATTTGTTGAGTGTGATGATGTTGAAGGGGGAGGAGTTGGATCACACTGTGTGGGTGTTGTGTGGGTGAGATGACCTACTTGTGCAGAGGGGGAGGTTGGATGTGCATCAATACTTGTCGTTGAGGGTGCCATCATTACCACTATATCTATGTGGGATAATTAATGGATTACTGCTGCCAGACCGAAGTGAGCGCTTCTATAGCTTGAGGTTCATGGAGGTGATTCAACACATTATCGAGGTGAGAGAGGGGAAGTTTGCATGGGGTACATGCATACTAGCACAACTTTATAGAGACATACATGTCATCTATTACCTGGAGGTGCTTAGTGTGACACATATGACATTGTTGCAAGTATGGGCTTGGCGACACATCAGTGTTGCTAGGCCAGGAGTAGTGAGGGCAGGACAGGCGGATGAGACACCACCTGTAGGTTGGTGGTATGATTAGGATGAGGGTTGGGTTTTGCATCATGTGGGCCAAGGGGATTTAGATAGATGGAGGACTTTGGAGGACTTCCAGGAGGAGCACATAGTGTGGCAGCCATAGATGTTTCAGTGGTTTACGAGATGGAGGGGGGATGAGGGGAGATAGCGAGACTACTTAATGAAAAAATGATTTTTAGTTGGGAGGGAGCCCTGCATAGTGGAGGTGCATAGGCCAAATAGAGTGGCCAGACAGTTTGGGATTGTACAAGATATCCCGTAGGGTCCAGACATGTTCTGGTGGCTCACCCGAGAGTGGCCATGGGGGGAGGTGATTTCATTGAAGTTTTCCAGAGATCACTGGGAGACATTACATCTAGTTCCCTACCCAAGGAGGGCCATTGGGGAGATAGATGCAGGGGTGACAAGTCGATATGTCATCTGGTTCCGCAACCAGTGGTGGGAGAGGATTACACCAGAGGAGACCATTGTGGGGGCCCTAGACTTTGGATCATAGGATGAGCGATGATTGGCCAGGGAGAGGAGAGGGGGGATGGGATAGCAAAGGAGAGGATAAGAGGCAGCTAGGGTAGTAGGGTAGTAAGAGGATGCAGGGGTTGCAGGACAATAGGATGGAGGACAAGGTCAGGTGGGAGCTGCAGGACAGTCCAAGAGGATGAGGAGGAGAGAGCAGAGGAGGGTTAGAGTGAGGATTAAGGAAGAGGAGGTAGGAATGGCAAAGCAGTAGAGGGATGGGAGAGGGCCAGAGGTGGACGTGGGAGCTGTGGGACAACAAACAAGGGCAAGGAGCAGAGGACAGTCGGCTGAAGAGTAGAGCTGAGCTGGAGCATGATTAGGCAAGGATGGAGGATAGAGTGAGGGAGGAGGGAATAGGGGTTGCAGGATAGCTAGGGATGGTAGCAAGGAGGAGCAGATAGTAGAGGATGGCCTAGGTAGAGATCAGAACTGAGCAATAGCCCTATGAGCTAGAGATGGGGATGAGTGAGGGGAGAGATGAGCCTAAGGTGGAGGTGAGATTTGTACGATGGTAGATGATGGTGGGGAGGAGGGGATAAACAAGGAGAGTTCAGGTGGAGAGCAGGGCTGAGTAGGAGCGTGAGTCTTAGGAGGATGCTATGGATGTTGACATTCTCATGGTGGAGCCGTTGATGATGGCATCAGGTTTACTAGTTGAGGACCCTATCATATTGTTGAGGTGGGCCCAGGCGAGGCTACAGATGATAGAGCAGAGGCTGAGGATTGTAGAGGTTGAGGTGCACATACCTTTGTCACAGGGATAGTGGGATTATGGCTTCATTGTGGATCACCTG
Organism: Sequoia sempervirens; assembly: GCA_007258455.2. NCBI lineage: Eukaryota > Viridiplantae > Streptophyta > Pinopsida > Cupressales > Cupressaceae > Sequoia > Sequoia sempervirens. Next base: position 139,583,758 of record VDFB02049217.1, read on the forward strand.
ACCTCACAGGTATAGGACACAAAGAGGGAGAGAAATGATCTCCAAGTAGAGGTGCAAGGAGTACATTGTGAGTTGGCCAGGGTGACATGGGATCGGGACAAACTATAGGCAATGATGACAATAGAATAGACAAGGGGATACCAGGAGCCCAGAGGGGCAGCAAATCAGGTCCCAACAGAGGGTTGGCAATAGGCCAAGATGAAGATGGAGGAGTTGAGGGTACACATGACGGGGCTATTGAGGGAGAGGACTAAGTTCCACGATAGGGTGTCTATGATAGAGACAACACTTTAGGATGTGAGGGCGAGGACAGAGTCAGTAGAGGCATGGTTAGAGATTGTGTGGTGAGAGAGGGACATGGTGAAGGCCCTCTGGGGTGAGAGATACATAGCACAAACACAAGTACAAGTGATGCAAGATGAGAGGGATGTTGCACATAAATAGATGTAGACCCTACAGAGGGAGAGGAATGGAGCAGTCGCTCAGGTAGATATCCCGAAGAGAGTTGTGGCACAGGGTTAGGCATAGGAAACACATGGTGAGGGGGTTGATATAGGGATAGAGGTGCAAAGATTGTAAGAATAGATACAGGCTATGCAAGCATAGATACAGGCTATGTAGGCACAGATGTAGGATGAGAAGGATAGGGCCATAGAGTAGGTGTCACAGCTAGGAGTAGAGAGAGATTAGCTAAGGTTGGCACAAGATACATGGACACAGGAGAGGTGAGTCATTAGTAGACATCAAGACAGATATAGGTATGAGCACAATTCCACTAGATATCAAGTTGCAGAGAGTTCTAAGTACATGAGGGAGGTGACCTACTAGATGATCACTTATCAGCATGTGGTTTCAAATCTAGAACATCACACATTTCATTGTCCGATAGGCTCCTCAGATGTTCGCGCCATCCCAGACATTACGGACATGAACCTGAGGATACAATGAGTCATAGGGGACCCTCCCTCACATAGGGTTGATGCCTGACTCTCCACAAAGCTCGGATGTGGGCAGCTCTTTTGGTAGATGATAGGATATCAAATTTTGACAAGTGCAGGGTGGATAGTATAGAGTATTTGATTTAGATCATTGTACAGGTATTTTATTTTGTGATTATGATGTATGTGATGGATATGTATTTTCATGATATCGATGGACATTATGATGGGCTATGTGATGGAAATTTTATTTGGATATTTATATGATGTGTGACAGTTCTTCTTGACACCATGTTATGTAGTTGATGGATGATTCTATTTATGCATATGTGTATCTTTATGATTTTATGATGGGTGATCATGATGATATAATTCTATTTATGATGTTATATATTGAAACTTATATGGAAACAACTAACATGTGTAATGCTGGATGTGATACATTTTTTATGATTTTATGTATGATGGATATGGAATCTAACATTTTGTGATGCAGGTGGCAATGCATGTAATATGTTAATGATATAATATGGAAATGTATGGATATAAAATGAGTCTAAACAACTTAATATAAGATAATAATGCAAATGCAATGAACCTATAATGCAACATGAACATAAGTGTCAATAAGGAATTGCACGGGAATGTGGGTAGATGGTGTGAAATTGCACTTATCGAAAACCATTGCTATCCTAAGAAGAATGGGAGAATGAAGGTGAACATTTGCAAAACCAAAATCATAGGTTAATGGATAGGGATAAATGCAACGAAATTGATTATGCAATGCAATCCTAGTTTAGTTTTCCATCTTTAGAGCACTGATTTTTATTATAGCATAAGACACCAGGTGCCAGGGCATATAAAACCAAGGCAAGTTAGCATCTAATGCATAAAACAAACACAATAGACAAGGTTATCCCAACACCCCAAAGTGACAAAGACTTTAGTCGGGCCAAGTATTGGGATAACCACAAGCACAAAGGGATGTCCCAACGTAACACATAATCTGGGAGATCCTGGCGGGTACCACGTGGGGGCAACCTAGTAGACAACAACAATAAACGATCAAGATATGCCCCTATGTTAACCCATCAAAACACACCATAATATGATATATTATGACGACCTTGACTAGTTGTAATAGGGAGCTCAAACAATAAACAAAATCCAAAAGAACTAAAAGATCACAATCAAGTTCAAACGTCCTTTTCCATAGGATCAAGAGGATGGCTGGGGTTGATGAGGTATGTTTGGAAGGATGCATCCTGTTGAGACCGATGATGGATACTAAACTAAGATGACCCAAATGACGCAGGATTTTTGACATTAATCAGATCTTTCAATACTAGAGAATCTCGTTTGTGAAGAACCAACTAGATAAGGGCATACTTGACAATATGACAAGAGACAAGACAAAAGGCTAACACATGATTGACACACCCTAGTGACCTAGGGGCTCAGGGGCTAATCAACGATTAGCCTTGCCTACGTGAAAGCGCAAAGCCCTCATAGTTCAAGAAAATACCATGGATAAAAGTGGAAAGAGGACCAATGGAGACTAATGACATGCCAACAAAGCCCCGGGGGTGGATCAAAATATCGACCTTGCCTACTTGAAAGCATAGGGGCAACATAGTTCGGAAAAGGACAAACCACGACTGACCATGGATAAGAGTGAAAAGGGGCTGCTGGAGACAGGTGATGGAGGACCAACATAGGACAGTCCAAATGCCCCGAGGGTGGATCAAATGATCAACCTTTCCTACATGAAAGTACAGGGGCAATGTAGTTCGACAAAAACCAAAAGGGCCAACAGGACAAGATGGGAACCAAATGAAATCTACATGAGGAAGGACCCTAGATGATGACGTGATACCGACATAAGCTTAGATTAGGATAAAAAAGCTCAAGATTATGGACAGTTGATAATCGTCCAATGCTCAATCAAAACATACCAAGTGGCCAAGGATGAGATAAGAATGAAGTGATGGGATAGGATAGGATATTAGGAATCGAATGTGAGGATAGAATGGATGGAGGCATGCAACAACTAGGACACAAGGTAGATAATGACTAAGCTCTCTACGTATGACATTGTAGACATGTGAAATTAGCATTATGCACTTAAATAGCATCACATTCATCCACTCATCAGGTAAATGAGGTTCATTTAATTCAATCTCTAAGGATTATCCACTTAAATTGAATAAATTAACTTTATTTAATTTAAGCCTATCATTCCCTCTTTGATTAAATAAATCAAGACTTTATTTAATTTAATCTCAAAAATCACCTTCCATCCCTTTTGATTTAAATAAATCAAAGTATTTAAATCAAATAAGTCAAAATCACCTAAACATCATCTAAGCTAATCTAATCCTGATTAACCTAATCTAACCACCAATCACATCCTCTAGCTTTTCCCACTTGCACCAATAAATCATTTTAATTCATTTATAAATTCATCATTTTCTTTCAACTTAGCATCAAAATGGAATATTCCCTCAAGTTTGAATATGAAGACAAGTTGACTTGTCCTTTCCAACATTGCAATAACTTCTCTCTTACATATCCCCCTCTCAACATTTAATTCACAAATTAAAATTTGAATCTCCCCCTCTTTGGCACATTGGCCAAAACTTGTACATTCCTCAACCCATCATAATGTGATAAGTGGCCTCATCTTATTGGTCCAATCATTATCCCACATTGCTCTATTTTAAACTCTCTTCCAACTTGAAAATCTATAAATGAAAGGCCTCATTCTTCATCAACTCATCTACAATCTCATGCAAAGTCACTCTCTTCAATTGAGAACTGATTTTGTCCACTCCATCTTCATAGCATTTTCATATCATTTTCACATCATGGAGCTTAGCAAAGGATTGGGAAAGGGCTTCTTTCCATAGAAGCACCAATCCACTATGAGATAAAGTTTTGATTATGTTTTTATATGCTTACAATTTAGTGGTCTTTGTTCTATTTAGTTTGCATATTTTAGCATAGTCAAGTGTTTTATAGGAATCTTAGATTGGATTATTTTGAATGGGCTAACAGCTAACTATGGTCATTGTTTGAAGTAAGCCTGATTTAAGGTTTACATATGGCGCTAGAAGGAGAGCATGTTGCTCTTCATTTCTCTATGATACGGAAGTTTTTGTTTTTCTTTGGGACATATTGAGCAAAAATGTGTAGGGATATCTGCAAAGCATTTTAAGTTCTTACAATCGGATAACATAATTCCCATTTGATGTAATAAGAGATCTGTTGTAGTTTGTTCCTAAGTTTTCTTGCTTTAGTAGTTCTATAAATTTCTCTCAGCAGGTCAATTAAATTGGTTTCTAGGACTGTCATTTTGTTGCTACTCCGTTTGTGTGGCAATTCATTGGTATGAATCCCGATTCTAGCAAGAAGGCTTTCTACTCGCAAAATGTCTGTTTGAGCTTTCTATTTTTGGTGTTTGAGGAAAAATCATTTTTATTTATGTTCGTTGATCTAAGCATTGTTCCTATAAATGCAAAGTTTTGGGACATTGTATTTCAGTGATTATGCATTTCTGTGTTAAGGGTATATATCTTAGGGGATAAAGCTGGGTGCGCAGAGTCTCCCCCTGTACCGATCTTTTTCTTTGGAGGAGTTAGAAGAAGCAACTAACAACTTTGATGAGTCAGCACTAATTGGTGAAGGCTTTCATAGAAAGGTGACAAACGGAAACATGGGAAGGAAGCGCCCTCTTCTTGGGATTCAGACAACTTGTCAGATCCATTGCCTCCAGATCATGTACCATTGTTGTTGCTTTGTTTACCTGAGTCCTCCACTTCATTTGTCTAACCCAACTTAGCTTAAAGCACGCAACATAGCAACAATATATCTATTTCTTTTTATCCTTACCAACTTGCAGGAGGGTCTCTTATTCATCCCCATCGTTTGTTCTTCCAATGCCAAGTTGGATCTCTCTCTTTCTACCTTTGATATCAAATGTGTTCTAAAGCTCATCTATTTTCGATAAGGGGTAAGGTAGTAAATCAGATGCGTCCTAAAAACCAATCATCTCTGTCTAAACAGCATGTGGTCCCTTGGTAGTAAATTGATGATGTCAATTTCTTTTTGCTGAGTATTCCCACTGAGCTGGAAACATTAACCAATGGCACATCAATTCATAATTTCTGACCACTCCTTCTCTAGTGCGCAATTCAAAGCTTCCAGGTGTTTAAGATTTTAGTCAAATGTTACATCCTTCACTAGGATGCTTCCTTACGCAACTCATGGTTCCTTATAGGCCATTTTGAATTCTCTCAAAAACTCCCATTAACTCTGCCCGATACAGGTAATTAAAGTTTTTCCAGTGGTTGTTGCATTAGAACTCTTCATGTATTTGAAATCAAGGCATCTTTATTCTAGATTGACATCTCATTTAGTACATTTGACAGTAAGATCATTGCATGTGACAGTGGTTATTCTTGAAAATATTTGTTGACATGTGAGCTACAAGAATAAAGAAGTTGGTCGCAGGATCTTGTTTTAGGCCAACACTACCCTAGAAAAGATAATTGTTGCATCAAGTGCATGGCTATAGGCTGTAACTATCCATTAAAGGCATTAGATTTGGTGCGCCATAGTTCAATTGTAGTCACTGTCAATATCCTTGATGGCGTGTAGTCCTTTTGAGAGGAGGATGTGACATCTGTCTGAGGAGATTACGGCTTTATAACCGCTAATTGCATTGGCTTGATAGTTTCTTTTTTCACTGGTGCACAGGTAGGGAGGATGCTACGCAAAGGTTATGGAATACAGTTTTACAAATGACAGTCAATTTTTTTGTGTCACACACTGATCAGTAGAGCAGTACACACTTGCTGGGCATTAAAGCCTCATTGTGTTGAACTAATTACCTTCCATTTTGCTATGTGTGAGTGTTGTAATTATTGACATCTGAAATTTATTTTTTCCAAATCCTCCAAAGACTACTCAATTGTCTTCATCTTTATCCATTTATTGTTAGATAGATCCCCCATTCATCGGCCATAACAGGAGATTATTGTGGGGTCAAGTCGAGGTCAAGTTTTGAATGGATTGTAGCCTAACCCAAAATAGGCACATAGGCAGTGAAAGGACTCACACCTCACATTGGACACCAAGGATATTAAAGTTATAATACTTTTGAGCTCTTTTATTGCATGACAGATTTATTTCAGGAACAAGACCACTCGCCTAGCATGAGACACGGGATATTAGGAGGACATCAACTCAAACAAATCTTTGATCAATGTTTAAAAGATTTCCCAATAGATAAAATATCACTGACAAAGCAACATTTAATGGTGCATTCCAAGGCAGATGTGTGACTTTAATGGTGCATTTTAGAAATTATGGTAAACTTCTAATGGTTGTATAGTTCATCTTCCTATGACTAAAATGTGCAGGATTTATTTTTAGCACTGTTGTGTTGTCATTCTCAATACAATATAATTAGGCAACATTTGAATCACTCAAAATATTTAGTAGATCCATGATTATGATGCAGTGAGTACGGTCTTGAGCATAAATGAGTGAAAATGAATGCCAGTAATGTCTTCTTTATTTAAGACATCATTTTTTTCTTCTCTGGTTTGAAATGATACAGAGCATGCTGGAAAATCAACATTCCAACTTATAGATTACTTACTAATTCTGGTTTAGTTGTGCAAAATAGGAAGTTGACCTCTCTACTCAGAGGTAATTGGAGGAGAGATTAGAGTCACGTGACATATCTGAAGTAGGTAGCGTACGGGTTGAGATTAGAAGCACATGCACCATCTAAGCCTCTACAATTTCATAAATTATAAATTTTCATGAGACATCTTTTATTTGTTATTCTTTGGTTTGAGATTGATATGCAGGAATGAACAAGGAGGTCATGAGGCAGATTAAACATGCATTGTTATTTAAGGTGGCTTCTTATTAATATTGCTTGCACTGTCAATCTGGATATTGCTGCATTAATATCACTGTATTTGATTTGAGAGCTGATAATGCAGATTTTCTTTTAAGAAGAAAACGCTAATCATTAAAGATAGGCATATCATAAAGCCAGTCTAAATCTGTCTTAAATAACTATATTTGTAGGCTGAAACTGGTTTTTTGGTATTTTGTGAAGTAATTTACCAATAGTTGTCATAAATTGTTTCAAAACGAACATTTCATTAAGTTATCATTAATTTCTTGAAATATCATACTTCTCATTTGTGATAACTTTGTATTGTTTATAGGTTGGCACTGGGAGACAACGACAGTTTTTGCCTCACATTGGAATCAAAGAACACAAGCAATTTGAGTTGAAAAGTGGACAATTAAACTCGAAAAAGCATTTCTTAATGCTTATTGAAACAACCTAGAGCATCAAATTGTTGCTTTTGTTTTCTATTTGAGACCAACAGGATCATTTGTTTTGGGGGGTTTAAAAACAATCACTGATCTAATCTTTTCAAAGTTGGATTAAAACTGAACTTAGAAACTTACTAGACATTGCTTTGAGGGCTAAAGTTGAACAAACAAACTTCATATTTGATTTTTGGTGCTTAAAATGAGCTTATCATTGCTTTCAAAGGTTAAAACGAACATGTGTCTTTTATGCTTTGTAATCTTTTTTGAAAAATAATCTCATCTAAAAAGGCGTATGCACTTCTCTCGTGCTTCACGACAATCTTGAGAATCAAAAGTCTTCTTTATGACATTAAGTCACATAAAAGATTGCCTCCACACTTCAGTTTGGATTTAAGAATTGAACAAAATCTTGTGCAAGTGTGAGTGGGGGCATTATCATGTATATTCTCTCTCTTTGTTGCCATCAAAGATTGATCGTGTTACAGATTTTGTCTTTACTCACTTTTGTTTATCCTAGAGGGCCTACCTTGGGGAAAAGTACTCACCCAAGAGAACGACTCAACCGGTAACACTCTAAAGCCAAGAGTATTTCCAACCGGTATATAAATGTGGGTATTGGAGTAAATGCCAATACCACGCGGTTGATTCTGACAAGATGGATCTAAAAGGGGACTCTTGTCGTATGGGTCAATCTCCATGAATGGAAATTCTAAAATAAAACCCTTGTTTGTAGTGGCCTATTAGCTCATTCATCGAGTTTATCAAAGAGGTGTATTGGAACTTGGATTCTAAGAAGTTACTTGCCATGCCCAATCTTGGTTTAAATATAAAAGTTAAGACTTCATTCTTAACATACCTTTATATTTTTTCCTTGGTTGCATGTAAAATCATCTCTTCTACTACGAAGGGCATGAGGCAAGCCCACCAAGAAAAACGTACCAATTGAGCTAGGATGTCATATTACTTGTGAGTCAAAACACTTGCTTGATTCAAAAACATTGGGAAACAATCATTTATCGTGAGAATCAAAATTTCAAACCCCTTAGATAGAGAAAATACCTTTGACAAAACCCAAGACCTATTGCTTACCCTAGGGATTACATCCTTAGAGGTTTCTAAGTAATTGGGTTTACATCTTAATTTTATCTTACAAAGGTCAACATTAGGCAACCCTTGTCCTGATTTCTTGGAACTTCCACATAGCACTTTGTGGGATGAAAAGAAGTTGTGACATTGGAAATTAAGTTTGAAACATAAATCAAGCATCCGATTTTGGTAAAAAAAATGTCATTAAAGTAAAGATAACAAATTGGACCCCACCCATGTGCTTGTTTATCTTTTTATCGCCTTTCGAGCAAAACATTGGTCTTTTGATTTTGAATTACTCTTAGAGAAAGACATGTTCTTCACTATCTTGGTCTAGTAAACAAGTCCTTCTTAGGTTCATTTAGGATCCAATCAAAAACTTCATTCATTCAAACATTTATCATCCCATCCCACAAAACAACTTTAGAGCTTTGGAAACATCATTCTAGACTTGGGTAAATCATCAAAATCAAAATCACCTTGTTTAGTTAGGTGTAGGGGAATGCATCCTTTCTCATACATTTAATTGAATTAGAAATCCTTTGAACAAGTTCATCCTAAGATAACATCTTACATCTTAGGGTTTACAAATTCATTACCCAAATCAAACTAATCAAAATTAGACCCTAAGTCTAGCATTGATCCAAAGTCCCTAAACGTTCAACACTCATATCATTTCCCCTTTTCATCCTTCATCTCGTCATTGGTTCTAAGAACCTTAGAGGTCAATTTTGCAACAAGGTAAAAACACAAGAGGAACATGGAATATAAACTTGATCCATACATCATGAGTAATCTTAGTCAACTAAGCTATCAAATCCTTACAACGCCGATTGATTATCAACACTCACATCGATACAAACTGTACATGGGATCATTACCTTCTACAAATGTCAATGGTACAACAAATGTGAGTATGCCCAAATCAAAGTTTGGGACACCTTTCCCAATGGTAGATTTAAATCCAAGTCCAAACCTACAAATCTACCAACTGAACAATTAATGCATGAGCCTTTAAACGAACACCGTCATCCCACCAAATCCCTACATGCAAAATGAGAATGTACCAAGTATAAGTTTTCCAAACATGAATCTGGAAAACTTTGGGATAAATATGTTTTCAAATCATACGAATACTATTCAAAATCCAAACAAAATGTTAATGACTCCAATTCAAGGTAACACCATGCAAAATCAAAGTTACTTAAATCAAGGCAATGTGATTCCCAACATCAACAATGTTCAATTTCAATCTATCATGCCAAATCTGAACATCATCCCAAATCAGAACATTGTCCAAAATCAATTTTTCCATGATCCCATTAAAAAAACACAAGTATGCATCCCAAATTTGCTTGAACAAAAACCAAATCAACTATATCAAGGGAGTCAAGATCGAAATCAAGATCAAATTTGGCGAGATCAAATTGCTAAAATTACCAAAATAGTTGAGTCATTGCACCAAGAGACATCTCAACCGCCATTACCCATATCAACACCATTCCTTGGTTTAGGGCTTCCCCCTTTACCTAGCACCAATCACTCCATCCAAATCAATCCACCTAACGCCAATCAAACCATCACGTCAAATCTTTTGAATATACCATTGACATCACACCAACAGATGGTATCTAATCAAATGACAACATCAATCCTGACAAATAAAAATGTGGTCTCCCAAGGACCTATCACCTCGATCACTCCAATCACCCCTATCACACCCATCATATCTCAAACCTCCATGATTGCTCCAAGCGTATCTCAACCACTTGTCACTACATCCAATACAATTCCAAATCTGCCACCACTACCACTGAAACCAAACATAGCAAGATAATATAACATTGCGCTAAAAGCTCACCAAGCCTAGCAAAAGGCCATCCAACAATATCTAGCCACGCAACAAGCAACACAAGCTCAACAAGTGCAACAAGCCTCTCAAGCTACCCAAAAAACACAAGCACAAACACAAAAAAATGATAACTATTGGGGATAACGATGAACATTCAACCACTGGTGATAGCATTGAAAATCTCCCCACCACAATTGTTGAAAGCATTGATCAAGATCTATCCATCAAAGAGCACATTGGAGATGTTTCTATCTCATCCGAAGATCAAATCAACAAAGGTCAAGAGTCACTTTTCAATCATGATCAACATCCGCCAACAATACCCAACAATGATCCAATTCAAGAAATGCCAACATCACTTGACCCTATGGTTGAAGACATTCACAATCTCTCCACCACAATTATTCAAGATCTCTCAATTAAGAAGCATATTGAAGATGTGTCTACCCCCTCGGATGATCAACTCACCATACATCAAGAGCCACTTTTTAGTGATCTATTTCAAGGAGTTAGGATTATTTGATCCTATTGACATAATGCATGATTCATTGACCAATGGTCATGATGAAAATGTCTCTACATCATTTGATGAGTTAGAGGACATATCTCAAGAATTCATTCCAAGGAATGATCAAAATCTTTCACCAAGGTCTAGCAATGGTCCTTTCCAAGAAATGTTGACCCCCTTTGACCTCATGGATACAAATGCTAAAAGAATCCTCAACTCGACACTTGATCTAAGTCCACTCAAAGATCAAGAGGATATTGCACCAATTCCCATGCCTAATGATGATGTCCAAAAACCCTTTCTAAGGAATCCATCCTTTGAAATTGACCCATGTCAAGAACTTGATCCAAAGCATGTCGAAAGCAACTCCAAAATCATTCAAGATCAAGAATTTGTATCTCCAAGATAATACAATGATCTAATGGACATTCTCCTATCTATGCAAGATGCACATACTCCTCCATCTACCCATGAGATGCTTTCTTTGGATGGACACATAGATGATCTTCATTCAGAAAAAGATTCTTTCACTTCTGAAATTATTACACAAAAAGAGCAGGTTATCAATTCCTATAGTCAAACTGAGTTGTCAACATCAGGATCAGATATATCCCAAATTCAGACTGAGGACATCATGTATAAAGATATCCAGGATTATCCACTCAAGGAAACATGTCAGATAGAACATGATATTTTAGAGTCAGCAGAGCATCCAATTGAAATAACATCATCTATAGTGGTCATTTGTTAGAGCATGTTTACTAAACAAGACATGTCAAAACAAGCAAAATCAAGGAATGAAGGTGCCACTAGCACTATACTGGGGGAAACTATGTCTCAAGCAAACATCAACATAGGGATCATGAAGAGTCCTTATGATGAAACTAATGTCAATACTACAACCAGTCATGTCACGAATCTTCATCCACCCATCACCCCATCCATGAATTGGGACCAACTTTTAAGGAAAGATTTGAATCAAATCATGAAGAACGTTATCAAAGAAAAATAAGCTAAGAAGCATAATGGACAAATCAAATACGCATGGATACCAAAACATACAAAGAAATACTATCCCTATCAAACTCCATCAGTCAAAGAAACTATGGAGAAAAATAAAAAAGGGAAAAGTATCCATCAAAGATGTCCACAAAAGAAAAAATAGGATTTTCAAGTGACATACAAAGTATATCAAGCAGTTGGTCCTAATTCCACGCACACTTTTGTATCCACCCATCATTGCTCATCTTCCCAAGTTTGGAGAGTCAAAGGTTCCAAACTGTCAACTAATCCATCTCTTATCCATAAACACACTCCATCCACACCTCCACGCATAATATCCAATTCTCACATTGACCATGTGTTGGCAACGACCCTTTATCATAAGGATTTAGAAGGCACTCTACTGCGATGTGCACACAAAGACAAAGTTAACTTCAGTATCGACAAAGCATATCAAGAATCCCAAAAGCTGCATTCAAGTGCACATATCTTGGAAAAGTAACTTCTTCAGGAAGGATACTAATGGCACATTATGATAGAAGCATCTACATCGACACCACTAGGTGGTTCAGCATGAATCTTTCAAAAAAATCAAAAAAATCAAAAAATATGAAAATCCCAAAAAATCAGAAAAAGGATAGAAAATAGTAAAAATAAAAAATTGTCCTCTAGTGAAACCCGCATGGGTGACACTTTGGGCAAGACCATGATGAAAACCTAGAAAACAGGCATCATGAGTAGAATCAAGCATCTATGTGCACCAGTTCAGATGGAAGCATCTCACTCCTATCCATAATAAAGCCAACATTTCATCCATCTTACCCATAATAAATCCAACATTCCATCCATCTTAGCCATAATAAATCAATTCATCCATAAACCATTTATCCAATCCATTTTCATCCATGTGCATAATCTACATCCATCATCTGAGTTATCTTGATCTTGATGAAATTTCGGGGAACACTTTACACTTGCTTATGGTAAACATCTTGACATGAGCCATTTTCATTGATCCTATCCTATGCAACATTATCTTGATCCATGAAGCATTATCCAAATGGGAATTCTTTATTCAAACACCTTATCTTATCACAAGATAATCCTTGGTGTCCTTTGCGTATCCATCCATCCATACACCTATCCAAGCATCCATCCACAAAATTCCATACATTGCTAGACACTGGGGGCAGATATGTACATCTTGCTTCGAGAAATAAATCTTGATCTATATCCTCCAACTTATGTGGTCATCCAAAGATTGGAAAATGTAAAATCAAATTGGTACACCACTTGTGAGCAGTAATCCAAATCACTAGCCCATGGCATATTTTGACAAGAAGATGTTCCTTATCAAGTTTTATATTGAATCGAACATCGATTCAAATGATCAATATCAGTCGCATCTAATGCACCCTTCAAACATCACATCAAATCATTCAAACAACTTTTGTTCCAAGATCAAGCATCATCAATCTTGATCAATCAAATCCAATCAACCAATCATCATCTCGGGATATCATTCTCAATCCTTGTGTTGCTTAACACTATCCTTGCATTGTTGTGCATCCTTAACAATGTTATCATCATCAATCCACCAATCAGATCAATCAACCTTAGCTTGGTTTTCAACAAAAATCCCAAAACAGAGCACTGATATCATCACACACATCCATATCGAAATCGTCAAAATCATGCAAATTTTTTTTTAAAAAAATCCAAAACATTGAAAAATCCAAAAACATATCAATATCCAAAAACAAGTTGAAAACAAAAAACATCAAAAGCATGGCATCTGAACTACATCGTCTCTGAGCTAAAACGTAGGAAAGGTTAATCTTTGATCAGCCCCTGAGACATCAAAATCCAAAAAACATCCAAAACATCAAAAAATCCAAAAAACATCCAAAACATCAAAAAATCCAAAAACACTCATAAAATAGAAAACGTCAAAAACATGGAATCCGAACTACGTCATCTCTGAGCTTAAACATAGGCAAGGCTAATCTTTGATCAGCCCCCGAGACACAAAAATCTAAAAACATCCAAAATCATAGCAAAATCCAAAAACATTCATAAAATCTTAGAAAACCCTAAAACATCGCAAAATTCAAAAATCAAAACATTTGTAAAATCTTGAAAATACCAAAAAAACAACCTCAAAACATTCCAAAAACGTCAAAAACATCCAAATATTTGAAAAACTCCATTGATCCCATTTCGCTTTCACCCGCAATAATCAATCATCCATAGTAAATGGATCGTCACCTTCATTCTTTCACAACATAAATAGAAACAATCACAACAATCAACAAAAGCAAACTTCAATCGTAAAATCAAAATCAAAACAACAAACTATTAAACACAAAATCAAACTATTGATCATTCGCAAACATTTCAATCAACCTTATATCAAAATCCTATCAAACAACTGATCAACCAATCATCATCCTATATAGTGGGATTATGGCTTCATTGTGGATCACCTGACCTCACAAGTATAGGACACAGAGAGGGAGAGAGATTATCTGCAAGTAGAGGTGCAAGGAGTACATTGTGAGTTGGCAAGGGTGACATGGGATCGAGAAAAACTATAGGAAATGATGACAATAGAACAGACCAGGGGACAACAGGAGCCCAGAGGGGCAGCAAATCAGGGCCCAATAGAGGGTTGGTAGCAGGCCAAGAGGGAGATGGAGGAGTCGAGGGTATAGGTGAGAGGGCTACTGAGGGAGAGGACTAAGTTCCAGGATAGGGGGTCTATGATAGAGACAACACTTCAGGATGCGAGGGTGAGGGCGAAGTCAGTAGAGGCCTGGTTAGAGAGGGACATGGTGCAGGCCCTCTGGGCTGAGAGAGATAGAGCACATACACAAGTACAGATGATGTAGGATGAGAGGGATGTTGTACCAAAATAGATGTAGACCCTACAGAGGGAGAGGGATGGAGCAGTGGCTCCAGTAGAGATTGTGGTGAGAGTTGTGGCACACGGTCAGGCATAGGCAACACATGGTGAGGGGGCCGAGATAGGGCTAGAGGTGCAGAGATTGTAGGAACAAATATAGGCTATGCAGGCACAGATGCAGGATGAGAAGGATAGGGCCACAGAGCAGGTGTCACAGCTGGGAGTAGAGAGAAATTAGCTAAGGTTGGAAAAAGATACATCGACACAGGAGAGGGGAGTCATTAGCAGAGATCAAGACAGATATAGGTATGAGCACAATTCCACTAGATATCAAGTTGCAAAGCGTTCTAAGTACATGAGGGAGGTAACCTACTTGATGATCACTTATCAGCATGTGGTTCCAGATCCGGCACAGTGCACATTTCATTGTCTGATAGGCTCCTCAGATGCCTGTGCCATCCCAGACATTAGGGACACAAACCCGAGGATATAATGAGTCATAGGGGACCCTCCCTCATAGAGGGCCGATGCTCAACTCTCCATACAGGATATTAAATTTTGACAAGTGCAGGGTGGATAGTACAGAGTATTTGATTTAGATCATTGTACAAGTATTTTATTTTGTGACTATGATGTATGCGATGGATATGTATTTTGATGATATCAATCAAAATTATGATGGGCTATGTGATGGACATTTGATTTGGATATTTATATGATGTGTGATAGTTCTGATTGACACCATGTTATGTAGTTGATGGATGATTCTATTTATGCATATCTGTATTTTTTATGATTTTATGATGGGTGATCATGATGATGTAATTATATTTATGATGTTATATATTGAAACTTATATGGATGCAACTAACATGCATAATGCAAGATGTGATACATTTTTTATGATTTTATGTACGATGGATATGGAATCTAACATTTTGTGATGCAGGTGGCGATGCATGTAATATGTTAATGATATAATATGGAAATGTATGGATATAAAATGAGTCTAAACAACTTAATATAAGATAATAATGCAAATGCAATGAACCTATAATGCAACATGAACATAAGTGTCAATAAGGAATTGCACAGGAATGTGGGAAGATGGTGTGAAATTGCACCTATCAAAAACCATTGCTATACTAAGAAGAATGGGAGAAAGAAGGTGAATATTTGCACAAACAAAATCATAGGTTAATGGATAGGGATAAATGCAACGAAATTGATTATGCAATGCAATCCTAGTTTAGTTTGTCATCTTCAGAGCACTGATTTTTGCTATAGCATAAGACACCAGGTGCCACGGTATATAAAGCCAAGGAAATTTAGCATCTAATGCATAAAACAAACACAACAGACAAGGTATCCCAACACCCCAAAGTGAAAAAGACTTTAGTCGGGCCAAGTATTGGGATAACCACAAGCACAAAGGGATGTCCCAACGTAACACAAGATTTGGGAGATCTTGGTGGGTACCACGTGGGGACAACCCAGTAGACAACAACAATAGACGATCAAGATATGCCCCTATGTTAACCCATCAAAACACATCATAATATGATATATTATGACGACCTTGACTAGTTGTAATAGGGAGCTCAAACAATAAACAAAATCCAAAAGCATTAAAAGATCACAATCAAGTTCAAACATCTTTTTCCATAGGATCAAGAGGATGGATGGGGTTGATGAGGTCTATTAGGAAGGATGCATCCTATTGAGACCGATGATGGATACTAAACTAAGATGACCCACATGACATAGGATTTTTGACATTAATCAGATCTTTCGATACTAGACGATCTTGTTTGTGAAGAACCAACTAGATAAGGGCAGACTTGACAACATGACACAAGAGACAAGACAAAAGGCTAACACATGACTAACACACCCTAATGACCTAGGGGCTCAGGGGCTAATCAATGATTAGCCTTGCCTACGTGAAAGCGCAGAGCCCTCATAGTTTAAGAAAATACCATGGATAAAAACGGAAAGAGGACCAATGGAGACTAATGACATGCCAACAAAGCCCCAAGGGTGGATCAAAATATTGACCTTTCCTACTTGAAAGCATAGGGGAAACATAGTTCAGAAAAGGAAAAACCATGACTAACCATGGATAAGAGTGAAAAGGGGCCAATGGAGACAGGTGATGGAGGACCAACACGGGACAGTCCAAATGCCTCGGGGGCGGATCAAATGATCGGCCTTTCCTACATGAAAGCACAGGGGCAACATAGTTCGACAAAAACCAAAAGGGCCAATAGGACAAGACAGGAACTAGATGAAAGCGACATGAGGTAGGACCCTAGATCATGACGTGATACTGACATAAGCTCAAACTAGGATAAAATAGCTCAAGATTATGGACATCTGATAATCGTCCAATGCTCAATCAAAATATACCAAGTGGCCAAGGATGAGATACAAATGAAGTGATGGGATAGGATAGGATATTAGGAATCGAATGTGAGGATAGAATGGATGGAGGCATGCAACAACTAGGACACAAGGTAGATAATGATTAAGCTCTCTACATATGGCGTTGTAGACACGTGAAATTAGCATTATGCACTTAAATAGCATCACATTCATAAATCAAATTCACATTCATCCACTCATCAGGTAAATGAGGTTCATTTAATTCAATCTCTAAGGATTATCCACTTAAATTGAATAAATTAACTTTATTTAATTTAAACCTATCATTCCCTCTTTGATTAAATAAATCAAGACTTTATTTAATTTAATCTCAAAAATCACCTTCCATCCCTTTTGATTTAAATAAATCAAAGTATTTAAATCAAATAAGTCAAAATCACCTAAAAATCATCTAAGCTAATCTAATCCTGATTAACCTAATCTAACCACCCATCACATCCTCTAGCTTTTCCCACTTGCACCAATAAATCATTTTAATTCATTTATAAATTCATCATTTTCTTTCAACTTAGCATCAAAATGGAATATTCCCTCAAGTTTGAATATGAAAACAAGTTGACTTGTCCCTTCCAACATTGCAATAACTTCTCTCTTACATGTCCCCCTCTCAACATTTAATTCACAAATTCAAATTTGAATCTCCCCCCCTTTGGCACATTGTCCAAAACTTGCACATTCCTCAATCTATTATAATGTGATAAGTGGCCTCATCTCATTGGTCCAGTCATTATCCCAAATTTCTCTATTTTGAACTCTCTTCCAACTTGAAAATCTATAAATGAAAGGCCTCATTCTTCATCAACTCATCTACAATCTCATGCAAAGTCACTCTCTTCAATTGAGAACTGATTTTGTCCACTCCATCTTCATAGCATTTTCATATCATTTTCATATCATGGAGCTTAGCAAAGGATTGGGAAAGGGCTTCTTTCCATAGAAGCACCAATCCACTATGAGATAAAGTTTTGATTATGTTTTTATATGCTTAAAATTTAGTGGTCTTTGTTCTATTTAGTTTGCATATTTTAGCATAGTCAAGTATTTCATAGGAATCTTAGATTGGATTATTTTGAATGGACTAATAGCTAACTATGGTAATTGTTTGAAGTAAGGCTGATTTAAGGTTTACAGATGCCTATTGCCAAGTTTTCACCAACCGTACTTATCCAAGGTGCCACCAAGGGTGATTTTCACCATAGGACAAATTTATTTCTCTTTACTATTTTTTTGATTTTTTTGTGTATTTTTTCTATTTTTTGGCAAGATGGGAGTACCCAGCTGATTTAGGTATAAAACCTCTTTAGGTGCATTATGTTGATAGGATCTTCAAGGGGCTCCCCTTTAGTTGTGGCAAGGCGGTACACCCCTGATCCATATTTTGTTGTAATAACATAAGGACCCAGCCAATTAGGTTCAAACTTTCCTATCTTGTCTCGGTCCTATTGGGTATGATGATTCTCTTTAAGAACTAGATCTCCATTGTTAAATTTCTGGGGACGGACTTTTTTGTTGTAACTTCTCTTGAGACGATTCTACTATGCCTGAAGATGGTTGTATGCTTTGATCCTCTTTTCATCTAAGAGCTCCAATTGAGCGAGGTGAGCAACCTGTGAGTCTTCTTCAGTGATGAGATTCTTCAAAGATATTCTCAAAGATGGGATTTCAACTTCAATCAACAAGATGGCTTCAGTACCATAGACAAGGGAATATGGAGTGGCACCAGTGGGAGTGTAGATGGATGTGTGATAAGCCCAAAGGGTGGGGTGGATGTGGAGGTGCCAATCTCGACTAGTACTGTTGACAACCTTTTTCAATATTTTGATCAAAAAAAATTTAGTGGCTTCCGCCTGTCCATTATCTTGAGGGTAATAAGCCATGGACCACCAATGTTGGATATTTAAGTTGTCACATACCTCTTTTACAACCTGATTTTTGAATGGTTTACCATTGTCAAAAATGATGGTGGAGGGGATGTTGTATCTTCAAATAATATGGTAGAGGATGAATTTTGATAGCTGAGTACCTATTATTTGGGAGAGTGGTATGGCTTCCACCCACTTAGTGAAGCACTCAGTGGCAATGATAATGAAGGTGTGGCCATCAGAGGATGGAGGATATATCTTGCCGAATAAATTGAAACCCCATTGAGAAAAGGGCCATGGTGCTATGATAGGTTGCAAATCTTGAGCAGGAGCATTTATCAGGTTCACATGTTGCTGGCAAGGTAAGCATTTCTTCACAAAGTCACAAGAGTCATGCTCCAATGTAGGCCAATAGTAACCAACCTTGAGAATCTTCTTTTCTAAGGCCATGCCATTTGAGTGGGCCCCATAAACACTGCTATGTACCTATGTTAACGTAGTATGAGCTTCAGCCTCGTTCAGACACCAAAGAAGAGTTCCATCATATCCGCGATGATAAAGAGTATCACCTACATTGGTGTAATGGGATGTACGTTGGATGAATGATTTGCATTGATTGTGAGTAAGGTCAGCTAGTAGGATGTTGTTGTGAAGATAAGCATAGATCTCATGATACCATGGGGATGCAAGACCTTCGATTTCACACACCATCTCACTCTCAAGGATGTTGTATGCAGGGATTAGAAGTTGTTCAATCAAGAATTCATACTTTGTCTGATCTTTAGGCATGTCAATCAACGAACCAATTGTGGCCATCACATCAGCAACTTTGTTTTGTATTCTAGGGATCTAGTCAAACTGAATAGAGTTCAAAGACTTCTTAAAGTCATCGACCATGCATTTATAAGGTAACAACTTCTCATCCTTTGTTAAGAACTCATCATTGACCTGTTTGATGACTAATTGTGAATTGTCGAAGACCCTTAAGTAAGTGATATTCCATTTAATTGTGATTCTAAGGCCGATGAGAAGAGCTTCATACTCTGCTATATTGTTTGTGCATGGAAAGGCTAGTCTGAATTACTTTGGAATATAATCACCTTGGGGGATGACAAACAAGATGCCTACCCCTGATCTGTTATGTGTTTATGACCCATCAAAGTATAGTGTCCATGTGGTGGCTTCTGCTATTGTAAAGACCTCTTCATCAAGCAATTTCATTACCAAAGGATGTGCACCAACCAGGGGAGCATCTATTAATTGATCTGCTATTACCTGACCCTTAATAGATTTTTGATCCACATATTCTATGTCAAATTCACTCAGCAACATGACCCATTTAGCCATTCAGCTAGTCAAACTTGTTCTAGATAGTAAATACTTAAGCGGGTCAACTTTTGATATTAACTTGACTAGATGACTGAGCATCTAATGTCTAAGCTTTTGTGAACAGAAAACTATGACAAGGTAGGCCTTCTCCATTGAAGAATAGTTGAGTTCATAGCCAACTAAGGTTCAACTGATATAGTATATTTCCCTTTCTCTGGATGACTCATCATGTTCTGCTAGTAGTGCCCCTAGTACTACTGAGGTAGCTGAGATGTACAATAAGAGTGGCTTCCCTAGAATTGGGGGCATAAGGATGGGAGGATAAGCCAAATACTCCTTAATCTTGTCAAAACCTTGTTGACACATAAGATCCCACTTGAAGGATGTATTCTTTTTTAGGAGGTGGGTGAATGGTTGACACTTGTTAGCTAATTGTGTTATGAATCTTCTGATGGACTATAGCTTACCCTGGAGACTCCTTAACTATTTCAGATTGTGAGGTGGAGGCATATCCATCATTGCTTTGACCTTGGCTGAATCTACTTCTATACCTCTCCTGGAGACAATGAATCCCAACAACTTTCCTGATGTAACCCCGAACACACACTTTTTTGGATTGAGGTGCAACTTGTAGTGCTCTAGCCATTCAAAGATTTTCCTTAGGATAGTAAGGTATTATGCTCTGGTTCTTGATTTTCCTAACAAATCGTCCACATAGTCTTCCACAATGATGTGAATAAGATCATGAAAGATGATAGTCATTGCACATTGGTAGGTTGCCCCTACATTCTTAAGACCGAAAGGCATGACATTATAACAAAATGTACCCCAAGGTGTAGTGAATGTTGTTTTATGTTGGTCCTTAGGTGCAATCTTGATCTGATTATATCTGAAAAAGCCATCCATGAGGGACAACATCTTGTGTCCTACAGTTAAATCAACCAGCATATCTATGTTCGACTAAGGGAAATCATCTTTAGGGCAAGCCTTATTAAGGTTACGAAAGTTTGTACATATTCTAACATCCCCATTGGGTTTGTCTACCAGCACGATGTTGGAGATCCATTCAGAGTAATCAATGGGTCTTATAAATTTGGCTTCCAACAAATTCTCTAATTCTTTCTTGACCAATAGGGCAACTTGCAGGTGCATTTTGCGAAGCTTCTGCTTAACTGGTTTCACATCAGGACGCACATCTAGATGGTGTACTACCAAGGCAGGGTCTAACCTAGGCATGTTTGAATATTCCCATGTGAAATTGATCTTGCTTTCCTTAAGAAGCTTGGAGATAGTAGAATCACTAAGGTTTTCACCATTAGATAAGTCCTTTTTTTTTACTTTTTCTGAGTCAAGAAGTGCCTCAAGGAGGTTTTCACTAAGTGACCCTTCTGAATTTTTCTTTTTCTTATTTTTGTGACTAGGGCATTCATTTTCCCCCAATCCCATGAGATGTACATAGGTATCCATTGAGGTGAGTGAGTTGGTAGGTGTTCTTTCACATAGGTCCCAATCTATGAGTTCAGGATGGTGAAGGGAAAGGGTAATGGTGCAAACGGATAGGCATTCAAACATGGAGGAAAGGTCTATGTGATCGAAATCATCGTACACATGTATGATACATTCTTATTATGGTATAGCTTCCAAAAGACCATTTCCCATACTAACGTTGTTAGAAGTACTAGTCGATGTTGTGGGGCCCTTTTTATTTTTATCATAGCCTAAGCCTGAATTCTTTGGATGTACAAAAGTGTCAATCGGTTGCTTTCTTCCTAGATCTTCTAGACCAAGACCTCCCCCTTGATAATTGTGTTTCTCAATGTACTTAGAGGACCAAGGATACATTTCTTGAAATATTCCTTTATAGGAGGAGTAGGTTTAGATTTTTCATGATATATCCATTGGCTAATGTCATCTTCAGTCATATACTATGGTAACACAGGAGATACATAAGTGTTGGTTCCCACATTTTTGGAGCTCAAGGTGACTAACTTTTATTCTTTCTTCAGTGCAAATTCAGAGGGTTGACCATATGTGTGTGGTGAGGGTGGCATTGTTGCCACGTTCAAAGCAGTATGCATCTCATACTAACCACATCCCTTGTCAATGATCTGAACCTTGGTGATAGTGGAATCAGATATAGAAGATGGGGCAGATGAGGTGATGGGCGATGAATTAGATGATGGATTAGATGAAGATGTTGGCGGTGGTCCCATTTCCACTCCTGGAAAATAATAGGAATGAGGGAAAGAAGCCTCAAGTGAATGACAGTATTCAAATGGCTAGGGATCAACGTGTATTGTAACTTCCATTCCATTAAAGGTGAACTTCAATCATTAATGATAGGTAGATGGGACGACTTGCATGGCGTGGATCCACGGTCGGCTGAGAAGAAGATTGTAGGGGAGGTCCAGATCAAGGACATGACAAGTGTTGTATTGTATAACTGGGCCAATTTGAATTGGAAGCTCAATAACCCCTTTGAAATCCCTTTTTGCATTATCATAAGCCTTTATAGTGATGATCTGATTACTTAAATCAGCATGGGTATATCCTACCTACTATATAAATTTTAATGTACAGAGATTGAGAGAAAAGCCATTATCTATCAAGAACCTTTTTACTTTATGTCAAATGACGAGAACCTATATGTGGAGGGGTCAATTTTGATTGGAGTTGTTGGTAGGCATGTTGTTTTGACTGAAACCTAGCTGTTAGGTTGATGAAAGATGCCCCACTAGAGCTTGCAACTGTGTGCGGTCGATGTCATTAGGGACACGGGCATCCTGTAAAGCTTTTGCCAAGATTTCCTGATATATAGGAGAAGACTTTAACAAATCTAGGATAGATATTTGTGTTGTGGTCTTTCCTAGATGGTCAAGGATGTTATACTAAGAACTCACAGGAGGTGATGGGGCTGATGTTGAGGCTCCAGGGATAGTAATGCGAGTGCGGAGAGTGGTAACAACACATTGAGGCTCTTTTCCTTTGACATGTATCATAGACACATGTGGTTCTACTTGCCCAATATGCGTGATGGGGGTCTCATAGTTAAGCAAGACATTCTTGTAACTGATATTATTAGTGTTGTTATCCTAGTTGTTACTATTACTAGGTCCAGGGTTTGTGTTGGATGTGCTAGGACCTTGGTTATGATTGGGAAAAGCATTTTGATATATTTGTAATTGAGCATTAGATGATGAGGCTTGGTTGGCATCCACATGAATATCTCCTCAATCTATAAGATCTTGGATGTATGTTTTCAAACTCTAACACTTATTTAAGGTATGCCTTTTAATCTTATGAAACTCACAATATTCGTTCTCTTTAAACTAGGCTAGTTTAGGCTTGGATTCATCGGGTGGTTTGGTCATAGGATATGTAATTGGGTAATTGACCTGCAACAACCTGTGGAAGTTGATGCTCAAGGGTTCTCCTAATTGAGTGTACTAACGTTTACCATTCCCTTGATTATATTCATTGGATTGTTGAGGGGGTTGAGGTTCCCCCTGTGGCACAGATATGGCATTGGGAATGGATGGTTGTTGCCTCTGGGAGGTATTGTCCACTTGAACATGTTTAGTATTAGTGACACCATCATTGACTAAATTCTTGTTCTTATTCCAATAACGGGATTTGTGATCGGATGACTTGTCCTTATCTAAGTTGTATAATTTAATTTTCCCTTTAGTGACAAGCACTCTCTCAATGATGGGGCCCTTTTCGATAACCTCTACAAAGGCAGTCAAACAATGGAGATTAAGAGCATGTGCTAGTTCAAGATGTGCATTAGCCACAAAGAGGGTAACCATTTCTTTCTCACTGGGAGGGGATTTCATACGGCTTGCTACATCTCACCACCGTTGCAGGTATTTAGTGAAAGTTTCTCCATCACGTTGATTCTCCTTCAAGAGGTCTAGAGTGTCAATGTCCTCCAAATTAAAAGAGAATTGTTTAACAAATTGTTTAGAAAGATCAGAAAAGGAAGAAACCATCCCCTTCTTGAGACCCATGAACCAATCTAAGGTCGGCCCTCCTAATCTTCTAGGGAATAGGCATAGGAGGTAATTATCATTATGTTGGACATCCTGACATTGTGCAAATAATTCTTGTAGATGGACCTTTGGATCTTTGGTTCCCGTATACTTGTCAAACTTGGGTATCTCGAAATGCTTTGGAAAGGGGCTAAGTGAAATAGAAGAATCAAATGGATATGGACAAATCTCTTCAAACTTGAAGGATTTTTTGGATGTAACCACTTGTAGATCTTTCAATGCAGCGTTGAGTTCCTCCAACTCTTTATTGGTGGGTGGAGTTGGATTAGATGGATTGACTGGATATTGTTGATGCGATGAAGATGGGATGAAAGCATTGGGATTGTATGAGGGTGGAGGTTGATACTGATTAGCATAGGACAGATAGGATGATGATGGATTTTGGTAATAAGAGGTGGAGGGTACCTATTGTTGAGGTGGAAGCTGCTAATAATATGAAGTGGATGGGGTATTGTGTGGAGCTTGGTAATATAATAATGTGGATGCCCCTTGTTGATAAGGCAGTCGTTACTGATAATAAGAGGTGGACTAAGCACCCTGTTGATGAGGTGGTTTTTGTTGCACGTACGACGTGGATGAGGCACCTTGTTGGTACAAAGATTGTTGTTGAGTATAATAGGTTTGGTAATTATATGCGACATTGGGTTGTGGTGTAACATGTGGAAGTTGTTGTGGATTAGATTGTTGTTGGTATGGGTTGGTGTGTGATTGCAGGGGATTTGTGTAAGGAGGTGGTTACATCCATAGTGTATTTTGAGCAGTCACATGGATGTTCAGATTAGCATAAGCAGTGTATGTGTTGGATGGATGGTAGAGATATTGCGCGAGAGGATTATGTTGTGTTTGTGTGGGAACGTGTGTATGTGATTGTTGATAAGGAGGGTGAGATGGGATGTGTTCTTGTTGTGAAATTTTTGCAGAGGTACCATGGGGTGGTTGTTGAGGGTGTGATGCAATTTGCATTTCCTAATGAGGAGGTTGTATATGGGTGACAATATGCTGCTGTAGGTTTGGAACATTTTTTTGTGGCATGTTTTGTTGTGGAATCGAAACATTCTGTTGTGGGGGTTGTTGATGATGCTATTGTATGGGAACTGAAATGGTAGTGGTATGTGGTGGTGGTGTTTCTGAGGAGATAGTTGCATGCTATAGTGGTGCCTACAAGGCAATAGATTGATGAGGATTATTACCCTGAGGGGGTAGTAGGAGATTGCCTATGGGCATAGGTCCTAGTGGTGGCATCAATGTGAGAAAGGGATTTAACCCAGTGTTGATGGGTGGCTGACTCAGATACTGAGGTGGGAGTGGTGGAGTGGACAGGATATTTTGTGGCATGCCATAGGCATAGGGATCATAACGATCAGATGGTGCGGTAGGGGTAGCAAATGGAATGGAAGGATAATTGGCAACTTGATGTATCACAACATTTCCAAACTCAGGATGATACCAGTTATCTGTGGGTGTACCCTCAGGAACATAGGAATTTTTGGGAACATTTTGTGGGTCTTGATGTACTGGTGGAGGCTAGGTGTTGGTATACTGTGCATGTTGAAACTAGATGGCAGTTTCACTCCCTTCATGAGTAGAGTAGCAAGGACCTTATCCCCACGATCATCGAGGAGGCAATCTGTCATCTCAACGTTAGTGGGGTTGCTTAGGTGTTCATCAATGGTGACTTCAGGTTGATTGATCATGTTTTCATCATCGAGTAGTGAAGTATTTTGACCGTCGGTGTTAGATTGTGACGAAGCACCATTATGAGGGTCTTGGGGGATATTCATACCATTGTTAGGATCCTAAGAGGCGTTCACACAATTGTTGGGATCTTGGGAGATGTTCGCACCATTGTTAGGATCTTGAGGGATGTTCAACTAGGAACCTTGACCTTGTTGTGCCATTTACTTCTTGATTTGTGATCTAGTTTGTATGGGCATGAAAATGTAAAATGACGAGGTGGACTTTAATGCAATGACAGTTAGAAGATCGATTGGATTGGGTAAAGGATTGAGATTAGATGATTGATATGATTAGATGATAGATCAGGATCATTTAATGAAATGATTGAGAAGATTAGATGATGGATGATGTAAGGGATTCTAAACCCAGTTTGAAAATCACCCTAGGTGACTTAAGGCATTGGTCGATCGAATTGAAGGACATATAGAGGATCATGACACTGAATCCACCTCAAGATAGAAATAGATTGATTGAGTTGAGGATGATGACTTATAGCACTGAATCCACCTCACGATAGAAGTGGATTGATTGGGCCAAAGATAAAGACTGATGTGTAGGATAACAATTAGATTCAGACGCCTAGGTCAATTCGGATAATAACCTCTAAAGCAATGTTTAGAATGATGATGAATAATGCAACCTAGAGATTCTCTAAGGTGCCTATATGATGTGATTGATGACTGAATGACCTTTGGAAAGTGCAAATGGACTAAACGATGAATTACGAGTGAACGGAAGGGGATGAAGGTGCTTAGATCATAGCAAATGACAAGGTTTTAGGTCTCCAACTAGTTTTTGGACAATGAAACAAATTCCTTGAATGATGAAACATGTTCGTTGAACAATGAAACGGGTCCCTCGAATGATCAAACAAGTTCCCCAAACGATGAAACAGATTCCCGAACAATGAAACAGGTTCCCCGAACAATGAAATGGATTCCCCAAATGACAAAATGAGCACTTAGAATGTGAAATGAATGCTTGGAATGGATAAACGGGTGCTTGGAATGGGAAAATGAGTGCTTAGAATGCTGAATGGGAAGAGAAATAGACTGTTTGGAGGGCAAGTTTTCCTATTAAATGAAAATTCTAACAATTCTGACCAAAGACAGGCTGACAACAGCTAATGCAGAGGGCAGGTACGCCTCTTTGGAGGGAAGGTACGCCAGTTTAGAGGGTAGGTATACCCCTTTAGAGGGAAGGTATGCCCCTTTAGAGGGTAGGTACACCTGTTTGGTAAAAATATTGACAATTCTGATAAAAAGAGGCTGACAAAAACTGATGCAAAGGGTAAGTATGCCCCTTTAGAGGGCAGGTTCATCCCTTTAGAGGGTAGGTACGCCCCTCTATAGGAAACTTGGACTTGACTTAAGTGAAAATAGTTATTGCAAGGAATCAAAACATAACAAACAATAAGCAATAAGGTTGACTTGACAAAATTCACTAGTTTTACACAAGAAGACAAATCAGACAACACAATCCTATGATTAGTGTTAAAGATATGGCCAACACAGTCCTTAATCTAGGATAAACAAGGTATCTAGGGAATCCTTGATATACTCTCGATATGTGAGGCACAAACCATGAAAACTAGCCCATCACAAGTGTGAGTCGAGAACCCCAGTGAGATACTGAAGGGCTCAGACCAAGTCTTCACGTCTATCTAGGTATCACCCTAGCTTTGATGCTCCACCAAACATGACGTGACTGGATTGGGGTACAACTTAGGCTCTCCCCCCTTTTTATACCTCATTGATACACGTGGTTGGAATCATCCCTTGGGGTCATGAAATCCCTAAGCAGGTCCCACTAAGAAGAGAATCCTAACCATTTTTGGCTTCTCCCCAAGCTCACACAAAGTGCAAGGGGAAAGCTTGAACGGTATAATACCCCCTTGGGTAACACAAAGGACTTAGGTAAGCTATGATTTCTCTTCACCTAGGATCACCAAATGGCACAAGGGGATTAGATACATCAATAGCTTACTTACAAACACAACAAACAATGTTTTGACTCCCCTACTTAGACTATGTGCCTATATTGTAAAGAAAATGACAAAGTAACCAACTAATTAGCAATCGGATCTGTCTGCCCTGCAACAAATATGTTACAGGTTTATATTTTGGTCTTTAATAAGCATTTGGAGCTACACAAATGTTAGAAAAACTCACACAAACACCCACAAGATAGGTTAGGGTCAGTACTAATAAAAAACAATCCAAAATAGAATCTAAAAATGAATGTTACCCCCTATTTTTACCTTGAAAAATTCTCTTTCCAGGGCAGGTTCACCCCTCTATAGAAAAAAGTTAGAAACAGAGACTTAAAACTAAAAATAGAATGTTGTTTTACCTATCTGGAGAGCAGGTTCACCCCTCTTAGAGGGTGGGTATGCCCCTCTACAGCAAAAAGTCATAAAACAGAGGCTAAAACTAAAAACAAAATGTTGTTTTACATGTTTGGAGGGCAAGTTCACCCCTCTGGGAGGGTAGGTACGCCCCTCTGCAGCAAAAAGTCAAAAAACAAAGGCTAAAACTAAAAATAGAATGTTGTTTTACTTGTCTGGAGGGCAGGTTCGCCTCTCTGGGAGGGTAGGTATGCTCCTCTACAGGAAAAATTAAAAAACAAAGGCTAAAACTAAAAATAGAATGTTGTTTAACTTGTCTGGAGGGTAGGTTCACCCCTTTGCAGCAAAAAGTCAAAAAATAGAGGCTAAAACTAAAAAAAAATGTTTTTTTACCTATTTGGAGGGTAGGTTTGCCCCTTTGGGAGGGCAGGTACCCCCCCTTGAAACAAAAAGTCAAAAAACAGAGGCTAAAACTAAAAATAGAATGTTGTTTTACCTATTTGGAGGGCAGGTTCACCCCTCTAGGAGTGCAGGTATGCCCCTTTAGAGGGAAGGTTCACCCCTCTGTGTCCTTAACCTACAAAAAGTAAAAAAAACAACAAACGTGAAACTAAAAAGGACTGGTCTGTGGGTCCCATAGGTGTGCCAAAAATATGTGCAAGTGTTTTTTTGTCTAAATGTGCAAGACTTAATTAGAAATGCAAAATGAAATAACCCAAGACCACCTCAATGATTAGCCTAAATTAAGCACAAAAGAAAGATAAAAATGAGAGTGATTATACCTTTGCTTGTGTTGATCTCCTTGGTTGTCACTTGATGCAGCTTGATGTGAATGCTCCTTTGATGGCAATGTGATGGGAAATGAATGGAAGGTGATTAAAATGCAAGATGAGGGGGCTATGTGATATGTAAGCAAGATGGATGCAAATTCTTGAATGCAAAATGTGCTTAATGTTTACTTGAATGGCTTAAAATTTTGAGAGCATAAGGGTGCTAGAATGCCTAAGTTGTGTGAATGAATGAAAAGGGGGGGGTATTTATAGAAGAAGTTGAATTCTCTAGAGAATTCAACGGTCAAGATTGAGCCACAATGGCCAAGATGAAGGGCTATGGTGAGTTGAGGACTCACAAGCCATCACATCTTGACATATGGAGGATGAACTGTCCAAAGGACATGGTGAAATTGCAAGGGTACAAGTGATGTGGAGGAAGGACAAGTACTTTGGAAGTACATTGGGAGATGAGAAGATTTCCTCAAAAAGGAACTTCTTGTCCCCAAGTGAGAATGAAAGTAACATTTGAGGAATTTTAGTATTCCTTATAAATCTCCATGGGGAAGAGGAAAGTAGTTGGAGAAATAAATGTGAATTAAAAATTCGCATGATTGGAAGAATCTTGTGGATAAGACAAGGTTCCCAAAAAGGTAGGATTTTGACACATGTGAGTGATGTGACAAGTCAAAGATTCTAGAAGACTTGGACACATGTGAGTGATGTGACAAGTCAAAGGTTCTAGAAGTTGCAAAGGAATAAGGAGAGTCTTGGAAGGATAAATGTGAATTAAAAATTCACATGGGGAATAGGGTCAATGCCAAATGTGAAAAATGTGAAGGTTGACCAAAAAGGTATGCTAAATGTACCAAGGGGATTAGATTAAGGTTGTGCAAATACATGATTAAGGAAAATTAATTAGAGATTAGAAGCAAGTGGGAGATTATGGAGGATGTGACATTAATCCTAATTAAGGAGTACACATCCTAATCATGGATTAATTAACTCAATCTAGATTAGAAGAGGGGTATGGAGGATGCGACAAGGAGAGAGAAAAAGAAAGAATTTAAAATTGATTTTAAAAAGGTCAAATGACTAAATTAAGTAAATTGATATGTTTATTTAATTTAGAATGGAAAAGGTGTAAGGTGAAGTATTTAATTAAATACTTTAGGGACTTTAGGCAG
The DNA here is from genome assembly GCA_007258455.2 of Sequoia sempervirens. NCBI lineage: Eukaryota > Viridiplantae > Streptophyta > Pinopsida > Cupressales > Cupressaceae > Sequoia > Sequoia sempervirens. Next base: position 139,614,141 of record VDFB02049217.1, read on the forward strand.
AAAGGTGAAATATTAATTAAATAAACCGTTTAATTAATATTGACAAAATAGATGAATAAAGTAGATAGGTTTGACTATGTGGGAGTGGTCAAATGTGGATGTCTACAATTAGTGTGCCAAATAGTTAGATTTATTACCAAATACAAGCTACTTATCTTAGACTTTCATTTGACTCCATTTACCCAACAGGGCACTGGTCTTATCCATCTCAACATTTAGTTTTATGAAATTTGTTTCAAAACCTTACATCTATTAACTAAACGTATTCATAAACTTCACCTTGACATTGCTTATACAATTTATACCAAATTAGGTTTGCATCTCTCCACTTCTAATTGCCATTATGGATAGATTGCTTAAGTAGAAAATACATAGTTTAAGTCTTCCTGAATTACATAGGTATACCCACCTAGGTCTGGCAATGCCTGAAGAGAAGAAGGTTCAAATACATTATTTGGCCTTGTTCGTTAGCCTAAAATGTACCAAGAGCTTGGAAACCTCTTGTGGTTTCCCAACCAGCGTTTTTGAGAACTAACATATCCCATAGACAATGATCTTCCCTTTCATGATTGAGTAATCTTCCTACCCTTTTCTAAGGCATTAATAACAATGTTATTTCATCCTCCAATCAAATAAGTATAAGGTATGGAGTTAGAATAGATCATATTCCTTGACCTTTCCATTTATCTTTCGTCAAAATTTTCAATACCTTGTCCTTGTGGTCATGAAGCACATGACTTAATTATCATCTTGACTTACTAAGAAGTCAATTTTTTTCCAAATCCAAAAACATATCCATGCATTTTTTTGGGTGGGGTACTTAATCCGAGTCAATCCACTCTCTTCCTTCCCCCCTTAGTGTTTTCACAACATTTGATCAACTAGGAGTTGGACCTCTAGCAAACATTTTACTTTCTCAAAATGATTTTTCATTCCAATAGGAGATCTAATGAATAATCAACAACTTTTGCAAGCTATCATTCATTGTTATTCTCTTTCGAATATCCTCTTTTTGGAGGAATTTCCATACTCATGAAGCCTCTTTTGTTGATATACTTTTTAACTTAGAGAGTTGTTTCCTTACAACTTCTATTGATTTGACACATAGCATCATACTGCATTCGATTTCCTTTTAGAACCTCTAACGTATGTTGTTTTTTGTTGACATGTTGGTGAGTTCTACTTATACTCCAACCAATCTATGTACTATCCAAAACTTTGTCAGATCAATATGATTTACCTTTTTAGGATTCTTACATTCACCCTTCCAAGTGACTTTGTCCCAACTCTTGGTACATTGTAACTTTAAATATTCTAAGGTTGCTTGGTATCATTTTCTCATCTTAATCAAAACTCCAAATTGTTCTCATCAATTTTTGTTCATGGAAACATGTCCACTTTGTTGATTACTTCTTTTCTGACCATTTTGGTATTTTCCCTTATTCCTAAGGTACTATTTCTTTTCTTACAAGATCCTATCCTTGTACAAGAGTTATATTTATGTCAAGAGTTCTCCAACCTCATGCACACCTCCTTCATTGAATTTCTACTTCAATCCATATTATGCCAACAATGCATACCCATAGATTCATAGTATTCTTCCTAAATCCAAGAATCCTTGAATTTGTGACTATAGGTTGCTCATTAATAAGGGAGATTCTCTCAATCTTCTCTATCCCTCAGAATTTTATATCTATCTCATAGGATGAAGGTATATATTGGTCATACTTCCTAACCTTCCTACATAACCCGATTGCATAATCTTCTGTAATCCAAGGGAATATAATAAAAGTTGTTGGTTTTGGAGTTTTCAATCTGGGGATGACTCTTAACTAGTCCCAAACTTAAACAAGTTTCTAGGAATCTCATCTTCCTTTTCATTTCTCCATGTTCTTTTCTCTCGCCATCTTGGCCTAAGAACATTTCACCCATTATCTTTCGATAAGGTTTATGTAACATTTATGTAATGAGATTATAGGTTCTAGTGATGAACCTGGTAGCTCTGATACCACATGTAACAACCTCGGTGTTCTCCATAGTAAAATTTCTAATGTTTTCACCTGAAGTGAATAAATCATGATGCCATGACATAGCAATAAAAACAAAATTTATCCCAATAATGTAAATTACATGCTTAATTGAAATAACACAATTCCAATTTTTTATTGCAATCCAAATTAATTTTAGAAATCTTCCCAAAACATAGATATCATATTGAACAAAGATGTCATATAATATTCAATAGAGATTTCATTCTAATATGATAATTTCACAAATTACTATATTCCAAGAATGTACACTATTACATACACAACTCCATCGAGCTTCGGAGCATAAGATATAGATGGTCCAGGAGTCCTTTCAAAACCTTGGTCTTTTGTCACCTACTGAGGAGGAGAATCATCACTCAAGTGCTTTTTCACCAACCATAGACTCATATGTGGTCCCTCGCACATCTATCAATGATAGATAGCCCTACCCTTCAATGAAGGTATTGGTTGGGTATCCCCATAATACCACTCTGTTGCTTAGTGTAGTGCCCTACATGACTAGGATTTATAACCTATACTAGGTACCCTTCATGCAATTAAGTGGACACAGTGAACTGACAGTGGAGTCTCAACAATCTCACTATCTACAGTGGAGTCTTAGACAATCACACTACTTTGGCCAACATATTCTCACTCAATACTTTGAGTGAAGCTCTACCATTCACTTACACTATAGCAAGCTTGTTTTGACTTAAGGCCATTATATCTATGCTTAGGTAATCCCTCTCCATGGGCAAGCTACTCCCCAAGATAACCTATCTCTTTAACACAACCTAAGATATCACAACTCATGAATAAAAGTACTAGTTCCCTCCCTTCACTGGACTACAATCCCACGAGTAACATACTATCCATCTAGCATAATTAATTATCTAGCTATGAGTGTTCCTTAAGCTTGCCTATGTTTGAACATATCTAGTATAATAGTTATACCTATGACAAACAATCTCTTTACGCATGACTACACATGTCTAGTATAATAATAATACCTATGACAAAAATTATCTATCATGGAGTATTTACAAACATTACACAAATAGATTAAATGGTTTTCTCTTTTCTTCAAAGAAAACAATACTTTTCCCTATATGTGAATAAATATAAAAGACTAGTTAAAGTAGTAATAAAGTAAATCATTTAATACTAATGCAAATAAGGGAATAATATCATCATGCCTATGATAAGCTTTCCAACCAACTAGTTGCAGTCATAGTACTCCCAAGTCAGCAACTAGCTTGGTATTGATCCTTCAACAATGACTCAATAACCATATTCTCTCAAGTTGGAAAATTCTCCTCTCAAAATAATAATAATCTCATTCTAAAACTCAAGACTGTCACTCACTGTTATTTGTAGAATATTGCAAAAAAAATGTATACAAAAGCAAAGATTTTGTACAAGAAATATGCATAGAAGAATGTGTCCCATATAATGAACTTTCTCCTCTATTTATACAGCAACTTGGAGATCATACAACCTATAGATTAGGCATGCATAGTGACAGCAAATTGTAGGCACAACAACACATCAAATTCTACTAAAAGGTGGTGAATATGAAAGCATATAGTCAGCTCAAATAGCAATAGATCAACTGGGTCAAATGATAGCAAATAGAGACTAATACAATTCTTCATGTGATAGAATTTGATTTGCATCTCAAAGAATACTTCTACCGGTTAAAGGATTCAAAGGTGGTGCTAAGAATTATTATGCTCTCTCATAGATGGCATAGTTTCCTCCTTCAGAGAAACAATCAATAAAAAAAGTGTGTCATCAAGTAAAAGTATCGACTAAGTCATGCTAAGTGTCGATTCACTCATTAAATCGGTTTAGAAAAAGTCATTAATTTTTTTCCATGCTTACACATATTTTTTATTGATGCTAAATAACATGGAAATATAGTTTTCCAAGTCCATGGATTCCCTATTAAAAAGGCATGGACTTATTCTCTTCTTAAATATCGACTTTATGGTTGTGTTAAGTTTGCAGATCATAAACTCTTCTATTGTCGACAGCAAGAGCATAAAATGTGGCCCAAAGAATATAGTCATACTATCACAAAGTCGGCCTTTAAGTTGTTCAAGATAATCAACTTCAAAATCCATATATAGCATTATAAATAAGTTGATATTCATTGCTTTAGATAGTCGATCTCAAATCAAACATCATAGGTTCATGTATAAATCACCTTCAAAGCATAGTTTTATTCAATGTGCAGTAGGCTCAATCATTCGTGCCTTTGAGTCCCAACACTCATCTCTTTGAATATCACTTTATAAGTGATTTTTATTAAAATACCTCATTGCACCTTATGTTAGATTGACAAATTCCATACATTCTGTGTGGCTTAAGCATGAATTAAGCATATTTCCATGTGCTTAGTTTGTTATAGCATTATATATGCCTTGCAATGACTAATGGTATGCTTCTAAGGATAGGCTATATATCCTATCTATATATATATATATATTATATATACATTTGACATATTCCTTATACGTATACATATATATATGTATATATATATATATCACCTCAAACTTATCGAAAGTATTAGCTATTGTCTAATACATGACTATAATCATATTTATTCAATTTCAAAAATTTCCAAATCAATAAGTATATAAACGCACACACTCACATATATATACTCACACATATATATACACCAAGTCAAGTATGTATCCATTCAGTATTCAAATGAATACAAACAAGTTAACATTCACATAATAATAGAAATATATATATATAGCAAGCATGTATGCTTATGTTTGTATTGTATTTATATAAAACATATCTATACTATATAGCAACATGATAGTCAAGTGATCCATTCGATAACCGAATGATCATGACCACATGATTATATTCACACAAACATCATAATAAACATTTATATGCATATATGCATATCTATACATATGTTTTCATACTCGTATGGAAATCCCATTATATCCATCGTACGTGTATGCCAACATATGCATATGTGCATATATCCCAATACTCAATCAACCACACAAACAAACACAGTAACATGAGGAAGGACTCACAAGCTCAATTAGATAAACATCACCCAAGCATACATTTAGTAGTAAGAAAGACCCTTACTAATGTAGACACATTTACACTAAGGATGATTTAAACATTTCCCACATGATAAAACTATTGGAAGAATGACTAGATTATCTATATGTTTTCATCGATGTCACCATGTCCGTAGTTTTTTCTGGTACTATAAACTGGTGCATATGACTATCTTATCTTCTCTGGTAGTTGATCTAGTATTTTTGGTTCCCTATCTGATATTCTAGTATGCACTTCTCCACAGTTAATAGCTTTTGGTTGTGGTTTTGGGAAACTACTTATTGATGTTAAAGGCATGCTTGATCAAGATATTTCGTGTTCTAGTGTTTTTTCAATGAAGTGACACTATTTTGTTAGTTGTGTTGAAGACTACTCCTAGCTGACTTGTTAAGATAATTTTGATATGATATGAAAACTTATGTGTGATCTATTTCTTGGTCCAAGCCGACATATTGTAATGTGCTAACGGTCAAAGCTTCTTGAAAACACTTTGTGGAGCCAACATTTGAAATCTTTTATAAATAAATTGCATCTAACTAGCCTGACCTAATTAGTGCTTGCGATGGAGATTGGGTATATATAAGTATATGGCGAACAGTTTGATAGAAGGTGTGTGAATGTGTGTGTGCGAGTGTATGTGTGGAAGTGTAGTGAGTCTGTAGAAAAGTGACAGAAGAAATAGTGAAGAAGTAATGAATGTGAAGGTGTGATAAAAAAGGCAACAGTTGTGAGCATATCTGGAACTGTATCAACACATAATAGATGCATCTTTCTAGTTCATTTTTGGTTGTAAAGCCTTATACTATGTTTGTATAATTCTGTTTAGGAAATGAGCCTCTTTGTTGGACAATGAGTCCTTTGTAGGCAGTGAGCCTCTTTTGAAAATACTATATAGTGTGAGTTAACCTTCACCATGGTTTTTCCCTTATTGGGTTTTCCACGTAAAAATTTGGTGTTCATTGTGTTGATTTACTCTCTATTATATGTGTTTCATGCTCATATTTAATAACAAAATAGTGTGGTTAAATATTTGATAAGTGATAAAGGTTCAAGTTTGAATTTGTGTGACAACTGATTCACCCCCCGTCTCAATTGTCTTGCACCTGTTTAAAAATTGGTATCAGAGTTCTAGTTCCTTGTGTAGAGCTTAACTGCTCGAGGAGGATCCTAAAGACTGGTTGAATGGATGATAAAGGAGAACTTTAGACTACCCTTGAAGATCTTGATAAAGTGGAAAGAGAAAATAGAGATTTGAAGGAGAGTCTTAATGAGGCAAATGAATGTGTTCAAAAACTGAAGGAATAGCTGAAGAAATTTAATGAAATACACAAAGAAGTAGGTGAATAGCTGAAACAAGAGATAATTGGACTAAAAGTGATAGTAGAAGAAAAGAAGAGAATTGAAGAATGTCTAAATAAAATGGAACATAACAAGTCTAAAGAATTTTCCAGAATCAAGCAGGAGATAGTAAACTTAAGAGTTGAACTAGAGAAGGCAAAACTCTATGAATATAATTTCAGATCCAGCTCCGATAAACTTGAGGAATTGCTTGCAAGACAAAAACCATGTAAAGACAAAGGTGGCTTAGGAGTTGATACCAATGAAAGTTCTAAATATGTGAAGAAGAATCAAAGCAAGAGGACCTCCTATGAGACAGCCTAATGCACAGAGGTACCCCTCGTTTGATGGTGTTTGCTTTTCTTGTAACCAATATGGTCATAGAGTAACTGAATGCAGGAGTAGGATAAACCAGTTTTCTGGCCTTCTTTCCAGAAAATTTTTGAATGTGGGAATTTTGGACATAAGGCTATTGAATGCATATCTCAAGTGAGTTTGATTAGTTGGGTAATGAGGAACAGGTTTAATGAAGGAAGAATGAATCAATTCTTTAATGGCTATTGCTATACCTGCAATAAATTCAGACACAGAGAAAATTAGTGTAGATCAAGGAATAATGTGGGACAGTCTAATTAGAAAGGTGTGATCTATTATAACTACAACAAACCTAGACATATATCTAAAGTTTGCAAGAATAAGAAAGGAAAGGAGACTGCTTCAAAAGAGAAGAGTGAACCAGTAAAAAAGATTGACAAAGAAGAGATGAAGCAAGAAATGGATAAGGTATGGAAGAAGAAAGAAGAAGAAGAGAAACCTGAGACTCCCGATGTGTCTGTACCCTCATCTAGTACAAATGACTTGTTTGAAATGTAGACTTAGCATGGTCTTAGGGGGATAAATTTTAGAAGATCATAAAAAACCCCTAGAAGAATGTTGTTCCAGAGGCCGGCACGTGGTTAGAATAAGAATAATGTCTATTTAGAGGTTTTGGAAAAGGAACCGGAGAAAAATATGTTGGTATAAGGATTTGTGGATTGAATTAAGGTTTATTTGTACTAAGTGAAGTGTGTGTTTAGCAGCTTTTTGTGTTTGCCACATTTAATGCGCTTAGGCAAAACTTGACAATGGATAAGTAAAACTTTGTGATGCTCTTTGGTTAATTATGCATCTAAAGTATTTTGAAGGTTCTCTGAAGAAATATTGAGGCATGCTCAAAGTCTTTCTGAAGGTAATTTGAAGAAATTATATCAGGTAATCTAAAAGCCTTTTATTCTGTTTGTGAAAGGAAAGAATAAAATTGAAGAAATATCACTAAATTTCAAGAAAGCAAAGCAATGGATAGTGGATCGTGTGGTGTTACCTCTCTGAAGCTAAAAAGGGTCAAAGTAGAAGGATACAATCATATGAAAATGAAGGAAATTGAACTAGGGTTGAGCAAAGTTGAATTACAGAATATAAAAACCCTAGGGATGGATTTGTGGAGTGAATTTTTGTGGGCTATAGATAAGGAAGTTATCTTGTTATTGTTGAATAGTTTCAAGGATAGAAACATTATTTTGGACAAACCATATTTGATCTCAAAGGAAGTAATCAAAGTGATCACTAGATTATTCAGCATTGGAGAACTTCCTTGAAAGAAAACTATGAAGTATAAAGATGTGGTGGAGTTAACTAGCATTGGCAGAGATCAGAGAGCATTGTTGATTGATACACTTGCCAATCTGGCCATTAGGTATGTTGCATACGGTATCTCATAAAAAAAATATTTTAGAAATCATGAAAGCTCAACTTCGGCTATTGTTGTACATATTGCCCACATGATGGTCAAGGAGAACAAACAATTTGATTTATGTAGCTTGTTACTTGAGAATTTGCTTGAAAATGTTTGAATGTCATTAATCAAGAATTATCCCTTTTGTTTCGGATCCTTGCTTGTATGTTTGGTGTTTTACTTTTTGAATTATCTACCAGAAAAAAGATAATGTAATGTGGGAATCTGGTATCCCTATTAGAAAACAAATTTACAGACATCTAGAGTCTTTGGAAGATAATGAAAATATGTGCAGATAGTATTTCTCATCCTTGCGAGCAAACCCTTGCTTTGGTATATCTACATCAAACCGATTTGAAGTAGGCTCTTCCTCTGGAAAAAGAAAAATGGAGGTTGTTATCAGTGATTCCCCTCTAGAATCAAAAAAGAGAAAAAAAAATGACTAAAGACATCATTGATATTTTGGATGAGAAGGAGAAAGAATCTATGACTGGTATTGAATCCCCTGATTCTAATGGCATTCAGTCTATAATAGTTGAAGGAAAAATGAAGAATATTGGTGAACTATGGGATGCTACCTCACCTATTGACAGACTGAAAATTGATGATGTGTTGGTAGATTATCTACTTCAAAAAGGTATTGAAGTATTTGTTGTTTTTGATTTCTTGCTAGAAAATATGATTGAGATTGTTGAAGAAAAGATGTTGCTTGAAGGTTCAGAAGGACGTAAAATGGGAATCTTGGTTGAAAGGAAATGCAAAAAGGCTATGCAGATATTTTCTAGGTTGATTGTGGAAACAAAGAAGTGTGTTAAAGAAATTTCATATGTTTACAATTATTGTCTTTGATGGACTGCAACTATAGATAATTTCAAAAACAAAATTGAAGCGATTGAAGCAGAGGTGAATGACATTGGAAAGAATTTTGATATATTTGAAGATAAAGAAGGGAAGCAAAGGATAAGAGTTGGAGAACTATAGGCTGAACTAATCATTACACAAATACAGAGAGATTATGTGACAAAGACCTTCTAGCTCCTTAAAGAAATTGTTGAAGTCCAGTTAGAGCATCTCTTTGTAATTCTTATTAATGTTGAAGATGTTGAGAAACAATGTTCTATTGTAGATTGGTCACCCTCTTTTACTCTATTGGGATTATTGGAAAGCACATGCACAAAAATAGAGTCTGTTGTTTTTAACTAGAAGAAGTTGTATCTAGTTCTCAAAGAAAGTTATAAGAAGGTGTTTGAGGTGAAGAATGTCATCTTCACTTAATTACTATGGATTGTTGGAAGTTTTGAAGTTTTTGGAAAATATTTTGAAATTTTGATGTCACCATGTTTACACTCATTTTTTGCACCCTTTTCCATTGATGTCAAAGGGGGAGAGTGTTGGGATGGGGAGTGTTATTTTTAGGGTGGAGAGAGTTAAGAGTTTTTTTCTAGGAAAGGAGAATTTTTGTTTACATGTTGTCATCAATGATTGTTAGCTCTCCAAATCTGCTCCCTGTTTGCTAAGCTTTTAACTGCACTGAACAGATTTGGACTAACATGGGATTGCTTTCAGGTTGTGGGTTACCTATTTGAAAGCAAACCTCCAGTGATAAGGGTTGGCTTCCCCTTTTTAATGCCACCTAACTACTTTAAACTCTGAGATAAGGGTAAGAAATTGCATAAAATAAACCTAATATAGAAAGAAACTAAGGTCATACACCAAAAACCTAGACCTGCTAACAGCCTTGCACATTCAAATCAATATTTCAAAGCCAACTCACACAACTCCCTTTCCAATACAGTTCACATCAGTAATTTATAAAGAGGTTTGTAACAGTGTTTTCAAAAGGAAAAAATAGACTTCACAATCAATAACACCATTAAACGACACAATTTATAACTTGTAAACATGCATTTTCTGTCAAATGGATGCATGAAACATGGGACAAGTTTGTAATGAAAATGACTTTTCACAAAATAGACTGATCAACCATTAATGACACACCAAAAACATGAAGAGAGAAGGTAAAATACTCCAATCTATTAATTCAAAGTGCTTACTATATAATAGGCCTGTCTAAGTTACAATGTAGCTCCATGAAAAATAACTCCAAGAAAAAACAAGCTATCCTTCAGCTAGAAAAAGAAATAACTCCCCAAAAACTCAAGTATAAAGATACTTAAGAAAAACTGAAATCAAAATCCCACACAAGTGTTTCTAGAAGATTCTACCCAGATAAAATAGAAAATACCCCAAAGGAACCTTCTATAACTCTCCAAAATGCCTTCCACATGAAGGAAAAGTATGTCAAGCCAATAGTCACCCCAAAACTGTGACAAAAAAAAGCCTCCAATTGGCCTCCCCATCACAAAATCAGTCCAAATAGCATCTCACACTTCCCACACCTTTGCAAATCATCATTGGTCCTATTACAACATTTGATCATATCTCCATCATGCAATATGTGTGTTTTTGAAAACACATGGCCTTTTAAAGCATTAAATATAGTGATTTTGTCAAGTGATTTATAAAACATCACTTAAGAAATCACTTTACAATTAAGCTCAAATTTAAGGGCCCCACCATTTCAAATGTATTACAATTTGCAGCAACTAAAGTGATTTTAAATCACTTACATGATATTCCAAACATTGAAAGTCAGTGCAAAATGATATTCTAAAAGTTTACAAAAGTCTCCAAGGTATGACCACTAACTTACCATATTATGTATTTTTCCCACACATGTCATATTCATTGGTTTGTAAAGGCATATAGTCATTAATAGCACTTGGCCAATATGGCCAACCTCCAAGACTCTTGGAAAGCATATTCCACCTTGCATGGCATTGGAAAATTACAAAGCATCACATAAGGGTCACATGGAAAAATATTATTGTACACTCCCTTGTATGTTGAAAAACATATAGCAATTATTAGAAAGGGGACAACACTAAGGCATAAAAAGCCTAAATGCTAACACATGTGGAATGAAGACCTAGCAATGCTCAAATAAAAAGGAATGCTTGAAAGGCAACGAATGCCTAAGGGAAGAAATAAAGTTTCGGCCCCCTTCACTTTTCACATGAGTTGATTGAAACAAAAAGAAGGGATAAAAATTCCATCGAATATGCCAAAAACACAAGTCAAACCCTAATGATAAAACAACAAAATGATGAAAATCATCATCATTCGGTCTTTGGAAGAATCCGGAAACTTGGTCTACTGCCACGAGGGTTTGGGAAAAACACAGAAAGATGATGAAGATCTCACTGGTTTTTTGGTGATTACTGATGAAAAATACTAGAAATAGCAGGTAATCTATGGTTTTGGTATATAAATCTATATTTTTCCACACCTTTGAAGTCCATTTTGAGGGAAAAAGCCGCAGCCATGAACATGTTTCTGACTCTTGATTTTTATATTTGCTCCCTTTGTCATTGTTTCACTATTCAACCGCCATGAGAACTTAATGAAGCTTTCAAAAAGCCAAAGCTAAAAGTTCTGCAAAACTTGCGAGCAAAAGCTCCAGGTAAGTAGAATCATCACCTCCATTCTAGTTTTTTAGCAATAGAAAGCTACGTTTTTTTTTTGTTTCAGCTCGACCATGAAGCATGAAATGCTTTTTTTCATTTTGCATTTGACAATAATGATACTTCATGTTGTTTTCTATTGTTTTTAATGAAGGAATGCACTTTCTCACTGTGGCCATGAATAGGAAAATGTGTCCTTTATGTAGCTCGACATTCACTGCTGAAAAGCCTCACGTTATCTTTTGATTTTCCTCTTGTATTTCACAAATATAACAACCCAAAAAAAAAAAAGAACCTATTGTGGGGTTTGGCCTTGATTTTGTAAACTGGGTCTTCTTGCATTCATGATTTTTTGTCTATTTTTGCATATTTTTTTTTAAAACCCTTGCTTGGGTCTCCTATATCATGCAATTTGTTGAACTCTTCCACTGTTTTGCAAAAAACCCAAATGGGTCACTTGATTTTCCTATAGAGCTTTGATTTTGAGTAGAATACAAAGGATTCTTGCAAGTTTATTTCATTTTCTTGTAAAATGCAAACAATGTTGCTCCATTTGATTAAACCCCAGGTGGGTTCTTCATAATTGCAGGGAAAAGGCCACTACTCACCATGGTCTATCATAATGCATAAATGGCTTTTATTTTTAATTTATGTAACAAGCTTTTATATTACCATTTTTAGTTATGCACTTCACTTCTGTAGAATCCAATAATGTTTTAAATCAAAACCCCACATGGGTTTGGTCATTGTGAACAACTTGCCTTTTACTTTTTTCTGAAAATGCAGTGATTACCCTGCTTCTTTTTGTGCAATAAAGAACTTTTGGTTCTTTTTATAATGAAATACCCTCCAACACCAAACAAGAAAACACCCTCTTAAGTGGATCTTTACCAGTTATACACAAAGATGATCTCTAAACCCTCCTTTTTGTTGCTTCTATATACACCTCTGAAAGAACAAGGAAGAATGCTTTGCATGAAAGACACCAGTAGGCATAAATTGAAAACCCATTTTTTTCCCTTCCAACTACTCTATTTTAATTGCCCAACATCAAAGGAAATATTGTCTCCTTAAGATCCCCTACATGACTACCTTCTTCAATCCTGGTTAGCCAATGTCTACCCAACTATCTTGTTAGAGACCCAACTTCTCTTTTGTTTCCTGCTTCCCAAAGTTGAATCTTGTGCAGAGACCATACTTAACAATATCATGGAAGGAGTTCCATTTAAGTATGCCTAATTCTTGCATCCTAGGTAAGTTCTCCCAAGAAAAGTAATACATCAGGCCCTATTCTTCTTACTCCACCATGCATGAAACCTCAATCTACATTGTTGACAACACTACCCATATGCTCAACAACAAGATCAACTGAAACAGGTGTTCCTTGAAGATCAACAAGTGAAGGAATTTCCCCTTGTGAGTTGGGGTCTAAAATGCCATAGATATCACAGGATCCATTCATAACCTTGTAATACAGCCTAGAGGACTGTCCAATTGAATTAGCAAGGTGATTGTCCTCCCATGATGACTGTCCACTCTATCTCATTTATGGATGAAAATAAAGTTTGATATGGCACCAACATCTTTAATGATTAGCACTAAATCTGACTTGCAAGCAAATTTTCTTTTCTTTGGTACCATTAGATGCCATTGCATTTGAATGCCTCTCATAGGCTATAGTGGTTGTTCCTCCTTTAATGCTATTATAGATTACTCTGTTATGTCCTTGATGCACTTGTAGCTTATGTGGACTCCCTTTGATGATGGTACTCTATTTTATGATGTAGACCTATTTATCAAAAATACATTTACACTCAAGATCACAATCCACTTTCATTCTTGTCTTAATCCTATGATCAATGTATTTTGCCTACATTTAAATTTGCTCTGTCCTCTGAATACTGTGCTTTCAATTAATTGATATGTTAAGATTAAAAGCAGGTTTTGTGCATGTTTATCTTCATCATGGTAGTAATGCATTGTGGTTAATGGAAATACCTCTGCTTTTCTGTAAAAACTCCATGATACCCTCGAGAATATTCTGGTATTTGCAAATTTATTTCATAGATTTCCTCTAAAAGGTTGTATAAAACTCTACTCCATCTTTTCACTAATAAGATACTTTGTATTCTAAAGTGTCTTTTCAAGGACTTCACCCACATCAGGAGCATTTCCTCATTTTTCTTTCGTTCACAATTTGAATGACTACTGGGTATAACTACCTTTCTTGATTTAACACATATTTCCTCTTACTGCTTTTTAGTAGAATTCATCCTTTCTTCATCCTTCGATTGAGAAGCATCTAGAGTTTCTAAGTGTTGGTGACTGTCCTAAGTGAATCTCTTATGACTGTACTCTTTAACATTGCACCTTGTCTGATTCTTTTGAACTTGTGATGGAACATTTATAATTCATGGATTGATGGATGCTTCCCACCATTTACAATCCTCTTGCATATCTTGTGTCACTTCACTATCACATAATTTCATTGAATGTTGCCTCAGTATCATATCTTCATTGTAGTTGTCCTATTTCATGAGATCAACATGCATTGTTGATTGTTGTTCATATGCACTTGTACCATCGGAATGCTTGATGTCCTATATGAACCTCCATGGTTGTCTTGTAGCATAATCCCATAATTTTTGTTCATATAAACTTGTACCATTGCCTTGATTCAACCTCAACCATTGCTCTTTCCTCTGTTATGTGTAACAAATACACAGTCTCCTCATTCTAACTTTATTTGACAGCCACCTGTCACATATGTGGGTGACCTAACAGATCACTTTCCTATGTGATGTGCGACTACCCCATAGGGTTATGGTGAGGGGGGCTTGACAACAACTTGAAATGCTTCCTCATTGTTTAGAAGATGCATAATTGAACTTGATGCATCTCCAAAATCACTTCTTTGTATACACTGGATCAAGGGTCCACTTAAGAAGATTGACAGATATATCAGCACAATATGTTGTATCTTTTGAATCTGATAATGAAAGTTAATCAATTGGTGTGATTCCATATTGATTTAATGCATTGATAACAGATAAATCTTTGATCAAGTTGCTCAATTTCCTTTTCTTTCAAAGCATGTTGACCTCTACCCTTGTGGGAGCCACATTTAACCCACATGCTATCATTTGATATGATAATGAAACAATAATCAGACTTGTCCTAAATCTGCACATGAAGCAAACAGTTAGAAAATAAATGCATATGTTGGATGTTTTTTGTTTAATGCATTTATGGATCAGTTTATACATGCATAGGTAGGTGTGTATGTAAGGATTGAATCTTTCATTGCTTAGAGCTTTGCTCTAACATCATGTTTTCTTCAGATGCAGGGTGAGGAGCACTACGGAGCTGGGAGGGACACAAGTGGTTCAGGGCAGCAGTAGAGCAGTCAGGCAACCTACAGACAGTCATTCTCAAGCAATGGTTGGTTCAATTCTCATATGCACATTTCCTTTCTCTACTTATTCATGCATAAATTCTTTCATAGGTTCATTGAATAAGAGAGTTAGTCCCTTGGCTTGTGAGGGACATGTATATTTCAAGAATATCAATAAAAGACTACATTTGTATATCTATGATTCCCTTTCACATTTGCTATAATGCAACATTGAAATGACAAAGTGTAATCTACTTCGTTTTGACAATAATTACTTCACGCATATTAAAATTAGCAGTGTTATGGTTTATCTTTAAATGTTTAAAAAACAAGAAAAGAATTAAACACTAAGTTACTTGATTTCAGCTGAAAGCTAAAAATCAGGTAACAATGACAAAGGGGGAGATTGTTGGAAGAATTACTAGATTATATATATGTTTTCATTGATGTCACCATGTTGGTAGTTTGGTATGGTACTCTAAATTGGTGCATATGACTGTCCTATCTTCTCCGATAGCTTATCCAGTATTTTTCATTGCCTATCTGGTATTCTAGTCCACACTTCTCCATAGTTAATAGTTTTTGGTTGCGGTTTTGGGAAACTACTTGTGGATGTTAAAGGCATGCATGATCAGGATATTTCATGTTCTAGTATTTTTTCAATGAAGTGACACTATTTTGTTAGTTGCGTTGAAGATGACTCCTGGCTGACTTGTTAAGATAATTTTGATATGATATGAAAACTTATGTGTGATCTATTTCTTGGTCCAAGCTGACATATTGTAATGTACTAATGATTAAAGCTTATTGAAAACACTTTGTGGAGACAACAGTTGATATATTTTTATAAATAAATTGCATCTAATTAGGCCAACCTAATTAGTGCTTGTGATGGAGATCAGGTATATATAAGTATATGGAGAAAAATTTGATAGAAGGTGTGTGAATGTGTGTGTGCGAGTGTATGTGTGGAAGTGCAATGAGTCTATAGAAAAGTGACATAAGAAATAGTGAAGAAGTAATGAATGTGAAGGTGTGATTAGAAAGGTAGTAGTTGTGAGCATATCCAGAACTGTATCAACACATAATAGGTTCATCTTTCTAGTTCATTTTTTGTTGTAAAGCCTTATACTATTTTTTATAATCTTATGTAGGCAATGAGCCTCTTTGTTGCACAATGAGTCCTTTGTAGGCAGTGAGCCTTTGTACTTGGACAGTGAGTCCTTCTTTTAGCAGTGAGCCTCTTTTGAAAATACTATATAGTGTGAGTTAACCCTCACTGTGGTTTTTCCCTTATTGGGTTTTCCACATAAAAATATGGTGTTCATTGTGTTGATTTACTTTCTGTTATCTATGTTTCATGATCATATTTAATAATAGAATAGTGTGGTTAAAGATTTGATAAGTGATAAAGGTTCAAGTTTTATTTTTTGTAACAACTGATTCACCCCCCCTCTCAGTTGTCTTGCACCTATTTAACAAACCCGACACAATTATTCTACTGTGGTGTGTGTAAGCTCAAATAGGTTACGTTACTAGTTACCTGACCAATACCTTCTTTTGAGTGATACTTCCCCTTCGCTTGGAGGAATGAACATATACATGATGCATCCACATTCTCAAAACATGTCCAAGGTAGTCATTTATTCAAAAAAATATGTATTACACATAATACATCTCATAGTTAGAATATTAATTCAATAACCATGCATTTCTTCATATGACAATAAATGAAATAACGTTCATTCATAGTACATGCACATTTACCCTACATAGTAATAGTAAATAGTAATTACACAATTTGGGGTGTAACAGAGAAGATAATGTAAGTTTCTCAAAAATTCTAGAAATCACAAACAAAGAGACAGATTGATGATGAGGAAAATTCATGGACCCGAGAGTTTGGAATCTCAATGGACTCTACTAGGGAAACTATAGAAAGAGCTAGAGCTGACATGAGTATATAAGAAGCATTTGGTAGCTCTATGAGATTAGGTATTACATCTAATAAGAAGAGGAGATCCACAGGTGGTCCATTGGTAGTCCATGCCATTGAGATAGAAGAGAAGAAAACAACAAGGAGAGTTAAGCAGAAAGCCATGAGGATAAATGAAGTAGGTATCAGTGAAGAAGATATAGATGATTCTCAACATGAGCATGAGATCAATGTAGTTGAAAAGAAAAGTCAAGAGATGATGAAGAAATTCAAGAGATATGTCTACGGTCTAAGAGAACAATTTGAAATAGAAATTGAAGCATGCATTGTAGAAAATAAGTTATTGGACATCATATAAAAATGTGTATCTGCACATAGAAAATTGGAAGAGAGTTTGAAGGATGTTCATGCCTATGAAGAGGAAGCAATAAATCTATTTTTTATTGAATGAAGTGGCCTGATGTTACACAAATAATAAAGGATGCTATGAATACAATTGAGACATAAATAAGCTATGCATCAAACACTTATGGCCATGTATAAGACAAAGATTATCATACCTGGACTACTCTAGTGACCTTGCATGAAGAATACTTTACTCTACATAGCCAAAAGGAAGAAACAATTATACAAATCAAGAAGCTAAGGGACTTGGTGAAAATAAAGCATATATCTGTCTCAAGTTCCCTTGCTAGTACAGACAACATTTTAGAGATAAATCTTAACACTTGTACTTTGAAAGAAGGAAAAGAAATTTTGGTGAAGCTTGAGTTACAACATAGAATACTTGAAGCAGAAAAGGAACAATGGGAAGAAGGTAGATCCACTTGGCAAGTCATCTTGTAGAAGCTTCAAGGGTCAAAGCAAGTTGATCCAAAAATATGGTCATACAGGAATTTGGCTAAGTATTCCTCCTGACACTTTTGTGGTTTAGTGCATCAATTTTTGGGTCTGCACTCCACTGCAAGTTGTTATAACCCTCTATGATTCTAATTACAATTTTGAGATCATCAAGTGCATCTACATTCAAGATTTGATGACATTTTGTGAAGTATTATGAAAGATATGAATGATAGAGTTTAACTTTGTATATTATAGTCATTCCTTGTATAGTGTATCAAGTGTGGGAGATTTTGCATTTCTTATCGAATAATTATTTTGTTCTACAATGATGAGGATAAGCTATTAGTTATAGACTAAGTGGGAATTCAAAGGAAGTTCAAGTTTTGAAGTCACACGTATGGTGAATTGCATGTGCATATGAAGGTTTTATGTTTAGGTCTATTTTTGGGTTGACCTAACATGTTTGATGTTTTGTGGAGGACAAACAAGTAACTTTATCTTAAGTGGGATCTATATTAGGTCTATCTCGACCTATCTTAAGGGTAATTGAATGTTGAATTATGACATAAGATATGGATAAACTATAACATCCCACTACACAACCCCGAAGGGTAAGAGCCAAAAGAGGACAAGATTTTTTTTTTAACAAGAAGAATAACTTACACAAAAAGCAATTGCCAATACGATATATCAACAATAAACATGGCCAAGCATGGCCGAATGCACAACCCAAAGGAGAGGACTAATTTTCCCTCGAGAGAAAATCCAAACATGAGCAAACACGATAGCTCCAAGAATTTTGCTCCAGAACTATCTGTGCTGGTGCTCCAGAATTATCTACATCGGTGCTCCAGAATTATCTGCAAAAGTGCTCTAGAATTATCTACGCTAGTGCTCCGGAAATCTCTATTGTAACATCATAGAATAACATACAGAAAGCTCTGATACGCTGAAACTTTTAGCAGCAGCAACACAGAACAACAAACAGAAAGCAGCAATGTGCCAAAACTTTAGCAACAACAACACAAAGCAACAAATAGAAAGCGACATTGCTCTAGAACCTTTACAAACTATTGCAAGAAGGAAATACATAGCCAAATATCTAATTTTTCCATGAGAATTTCAAAAAGAAAATCCATAATGATCATCATGATACGAGCGAGTTCAATACCAACACCCGAACCCATAAGCCAAATATAAAACATCACATTTCTTCTCATTAATTTATATGATTATATCTTCTCTCTTAAGAGAGTACAATATACACATAAATGAATATACATGAGTACAATGGCATAGCATGAGTAAGATACATCAACAGGTAAGACAAGTACAAGAAAAATCAGCTCCAACTGGTGCTCCAATAACCTATACATCGGTCCCAATGGTGGTGGCAACGCCTCCCTACCATGTGGACTCAAAAGCGACCACCCCACCATGCTTATAGGTAGTCACAAGCCCCATATAGAAATAACAAGGCAAGGGTAACATATGGCCAACACTCACATCAGACGCGGAGCAACATGAAATACAATGCATAAGGCCAATGTATAAGAAGATGCTCATATAATAACATGTCAGGTACTACTCATGACTCCTAAGGTACGAGGTACTAAAGTGCAGATCGGATGGAGTGTCATCATACGTGCTCGAAGGGATGGCACCATATGGAATCAAGTAGACCTCTCATACAGATGAGGAAACTCAATCATGTTTGTATCAATGCCCTGCAGACGGATAACTCAACGCCCCATAGACGAATAGGCCTTCTCGAGTGCATCCTTAGCCTTTACAAGCACTCAAGGCCATGCAAAAGAACTCATTATCTTATTATTATTTTATCCCATTTATTTTCTTTAGTTAGCACTTGTTTACAATAACTCTACTGCTAGTTCCCTTGGCAACCACTTGTAGCCTTGGGCCCATAGAGAGCCACTCCATAAGACCACTCTAATTACCAAGACCTAAGCTCATCTAATTTAACCAAATGAGGAACCCATAGCAAAATGAAATAGTGAAAAGCCACTAAATTTCATCATTAAAACCATTTAAAACAGCTAAACAAACATTGTTGTGAAATCATTTAAACAATTGATCGCATATGCCAACAAGTAGATCAAATACCATTCAAACATTCACCATCAATTCATATAAAAAAACCAATCATATAATTGGTATTAACCTCATTAAATCATCTTGTAAAACCACTTTTAAAATAGTTAAAACCACTGCGTGATGGTGGCACAAAACATGGTTCCAGTTGTTGTTCAAACGAATGAGAAAGAGGCATAGAAATTTCATAAAAAATCAAAGTGCCCAGATCTAAAACTGGAGCTTGACCCCATTCATATTTTGACGTTTCTAGATGGATTCCACCTTTGGTTTATATTTTTATGACAAAAAATAAGGTGTTGTTCTAAAAAACACGTTTTTAGCCAAGTTGGGCAAAAAACATGAAAAATGAAAGTGCCTGGATTAAAAATCAGACAACGACCCAGTTGAGATATTGGTGTTTCTACATGGAATCCAACTTTATTTTGTGTTTATATCAAGTGGTTAAAGACCAGCATAAAAAAATGTGTTTTAACAAGTAGGCACAAATTTTGACCAAAAATGAAAGTATCAAGAATTCAAATCTGACAAAGACCTAGTTGAGATATGGGCATTTCTACATGGAATCCACCTTTATTTTGCTTAATGAGCAACAAAGAAAAACATGTTTTAACAAATTGGGCAAAAGAGAGAATATGAAAGAGCCCAGAAATCAGATTTTTCCAACGACCCATTTTAGATTTGGTGTAAATACACAAAAATCTGCCATACATAAATACTACAAAGCAGCAAAAGAATCCAAAGCAACCATTATCCAAACCCCAAGCTTCCACAAAATAAAATAGAGTTCCTCCAAACAGACACAAATAGAAGTAACCCAATACTGAAATGAGGTTCAAGGCATAAATGTAACATAAGTGAATGCACAGATCACCAGGCATACAAGATTGAAGCAAAAAAAGGAAAAATACTTCAATTTTGTCCCAAAACAAAAATGGAGGAATAGTTAGTGTAGAAGACACGACCAAATTCCAAAACTGGACAGCAAGGAAGAATTGGCATGCTAAATTCAACAATCCAATACCCACAATTTTCTTCTCAGAATAACTCCCACAAATCTTCCCAGCTCTGTTGTCCAAATTGTGGGGTTCCTTCTCTATTCAAAACAGCAATTTTCTTCTCCTCCAAAAGATAATTTTCTCAAACAAAACTTCATTCCCATTTATATTTTCTCAAAACCATAAAAATGGAAATAAGGCATTTGATTAAAGAAAGCTATTAAAGCTTCCCAAAACAATTAATTAAAGTCACTAAATATACAACATTAAAAATACCCAAAGCTTCCCCAAAAAGGATTTAAATAAGACTATAAGATTTTGCAAAAAGGATTAATAAATCATTTAAACAAAATATTTAAAACCTCGTGAAAATAAGAATTCAAATCCCCAATCAATTAAACACCATAAAATACCATATTTAAAATCACATGAAGATGCCAATAAAACCACATCAGGACACCGACAACCAATTATATATATATATATAACCACACAGAAGATTAATGGAAACCAAAACAAAATACCTCAATGAGACATACTGGGAAACCACTTACGACCAAAAGGTGCTCTAGATATTACCGTTAGGTAACTGGATAGTAAGACAACAATATGAGAACACTACACTAACAAGGTACAGTGGGCTAGGGTAGGAGATGTTTGGCCTATGACTACCTCCAGTAACTACCATCGAGAAATATGAGTACGCTCAGGCCTG
Organism: Sequoia sempervirens; assembly: GCA_007258455.2. Taxonomy (NCBI): domain Eukaryota; kingdom Viridiplantae; phylum Streptophyta; class Pinopsida; order Cupressales; family Cupressaceae; genus Sequoia; species Sequoia sempervirens. The sequence goes on from VDFB02049217.1 coordinate 139,635,907, forward strand.
TGGATTCAGGCGGAGTGGATCCAGGCAGAGTCGATACTCAATACCTGCATCACTCCAATTACACATCAAAGGACATGTGCATATAACATATATCATATAGTCAAAGCAGCATCAATCATCAGGAAGAGGGTCATGATATCGTAAGCCTCTTGGATATGAGTGTTACGACATCATCCCTTTCTTGTCCATAATCATACAAAAGTAATGATAACAATATATAAACATATAAGCATATAATCCAGAAAAATAACTAATCATGATAACCTTTCCCATACTCATCAATGTCTAATCTCATTATGATAACATTTAACATTTAAAATATCAAATCAAAATCAAAATGTTATCTTACCCAGGTTGGGGTTAGAGAGGTGTTACATAAACTTTTTTGAGGATGATATGATTAATTTTGTGTTACTTCTAATTAGGCTAGCCTAATTCAAGTTACACTTGACATGGATATATATAGGAGATTAACCTTGGAGTTTGGAGGGAGAAAAGGTTATTATTGTTGTTGTTAATGGTGATGTTGTGATAGAGAGAGCAGATAGCATGTGAGTAATGAGAGACATATAACATGTATGGTGTTTCACCTACATGTGTGTGATGCAAATATAATCAGAGTTTAGTAGATTGTGAGGAGAGTAGAGTATTGATTTAGATCTGTATGAAGATAATTTTGTGCTTCATTGGAACTGTAATCCAACATGTGATAGATGTTATTGTATCAGTTCAAATAGACTATGTAGTCACCCCTTCTTTCTCTCTCTTCTTACTTTTTATGGGCAGTGAGTTCACTTGGACAGTGAGTCCACTTGGTAGTAAGTCTTTCTGTAATATCTTATATTCATATATAATATATTTTGAGCTAACCCTCACCATGGTTTTTCCCATTTTGGGTTTTCCACATAAAAATATTGGTGTTCACGTGTCATGCGATCTTGTGGATTTCTTCATATTTTCATTCATCATTGCAATCATATTTATTTTGATAATTGGATGGCTTATGTTTAATTAGTTTAAATGAATACGGATTCACGCCCCCTCTCAGTATTTCAGGTGTTTAACAACATATACATACATACATACATAAATGCATCCATACATACATAAATGCATACATACATACATACATACACACATGCATACACACATGCATACATATACACATGTATACATATACATGATTTACATATGTGTGTGTGTAAATCATGGATATGCATGTGTGCATATATGTGTGTTTGTATATTGTTGTTCTAAATGCCTAAATGGTCTTGCTCATTAAATTATTTTATATTATACAAGTTTCTAAGATGAAATACTCTTTACAAGTATGTACCAAAGTGACATGTATACCATTATCCATATCCTATAAGTGTTTAAGTAAATATATTTTCATTCTAGTTCTTTCTACTTTGATGTGCATCCCCATGGTAGCCCACATGGAACTCAAAGTGGGGAAGTGTATTAGTGAAAATTGCATATTTTACACTTTTCCTCTTTGATTTGCCATTATTTGACTTGGTTAACCTTTATATAATGACAAGTAGTGTGATTTTACTAATAGCTAACCCATAACCTAAGCCTTTTTTATTATATATACACTCAATCCAAGGACCAATTTTGATCTTAGATCTATATCCATTGCCTACTTGATTTTAGATCTAAATTTTCAGAAAGTAAGTTGGGTTGATTATAAGATATATAAAAATAAACCCAAAATATTAAAGATTCAAATTCAAACTTTTCCCTAACTTTCCTACTAGTAGTTGTGTGCCAACTTGAAGCATGATATATTTTACTTATCATTGTTGTATTTTTATTAAGGGTAAATATCAGTTCATTTTCACATCCAACTAACACAGAGAGATTATTAATTCATATAATCAAATTATTTATTATTGCATTACCTATTTATATCAACATTTTGGGAATTATTTATATGACTACTTGTTGCCTTCAATATTTTCACAGTTTTTTTTTGGATAATAGTTTAACGTTTTACAAATTACTGGATGAGCATTCTAGCTCTCAGTACACCACAATATACATTGCCAATTCATTTTGTAGAGCATAACCAAAACAAGACATAGTACTTTGAGAGGACCCATATAGTAACCATGCAAGGATTTGTGCTGTAGTCCACATGTCAAAAAAATTATATTATAAAGCCAAAAAGGGGTTCAACTTCCATGGGAAAGCTTAGCTCTTGTCTTTGTTGCTATTCACTTCAGAATCACCACTTTCAACCTCCTGGGTAGTAGGCCACACAATAGATACATCCACTAAGACCTATGTCACGTTGTAGATCTCCCTTGGCCTAAGTCCAGCTCCCTCGTTTCCAACAACCACCTTATTAAACACTCTCTGGAATTCCCTTAATGCCTTGAGGAAGGTCTCTGAATTATTCTGGTTATGATGCCATGTGTGACCATACTTGACCTTTGACTTGTTCACCATTACAACACTATCCATTATCAACCTCATGAATTTGGCCATCGAGATTTCCATTGTCACCATGACCTGCAAAATAATAGAGAGGAATGTGAGTCTCTTATTAGACTCAGTAAGCCCCCTACAACTCCCTTGAAACTTCTCCTCATTTCTATCCTTCCAAATGAACCATAAGATTTCAATAGTGAGACAGTCTCAAAAGACCTGATATTCATTTTTCAGCTTTCTTGAATTAAATAATACCTCATACCAATTAAACTTTCCATTTTCATTCCAAACTAACATGTTATTACAAAAAATATTCCAAACCTCTTTAGCATAGAAACAGTCAAAAATATGTGCAAGAGTGTCTCAGGGGTCCTGCATATGTTGCAAATATCCACATCAGTATGGTTAAGTTTGAAAGGAATTTTTTGTGGCAATAATTTCCATCTAAAGCAAGCCTTCTTAGGCTATTTCACATTGTTTGAGATAGAAAAAATAACTTTTTTCCATTTTGACTCATCAACATTCAACCCCCATAAGCATTTACATGTTCTCTAATTGAAATATCTTTCATTAAATATTTGTAAACAATTTTAGCTTTAATTTCAGTCAAAGGGGTGTCATCATTCCAAATCAACATCAACATCAATAACACAATTTTCAATAGAAATCAGCAGAAATGAAACATTTTTACAAGCTTCAGCCAATCTATTGTAAGTCCTGGTATTAGAGATATCTAGATTAAAATCACTAACCAACTTTTCTAGGGATTTAAGACATCCATTTTCAAGAATATTATGGAAGGTATGGATACCGGCCTAGTCCCACTTTTTGACTGAGCACCCCTGTAGGAGGGCAAGAGGTTTATTGCTATGATCAAGGTTCCACCAAGGGGGGTAGTAGGACTAGCACTTGGGGTTGTTGTTATTAAGTTGAATATTACAATATTTGAATCTCACTTTGTGCTTTACCAGTTCCCAAGCCTTCCACAAGCTTTTGAAGACTAATAACCCAGCTGGGGACATGGGGTGCTCAAGAGAATACCACACAAGGGTAACTTTTTCAAAGATTTCACCTACTTAAGAGTGGCTTGGAGTATTTTATTTCTAACCAGAACCTTCCATGGCTCCCCACCTACCATGGATTTAGCAATCCATTTGATAGCAAGTGCAGTTCCTTGAACTCTTAGGTCTTTGAGGCCAAGATCCCCATCCATTTTGTCCATACAACACCATTTCCACTTAACCATGTGTCTTTTCCTCTTTCCTTTTCCATCAAACCACAAAAAGGCTTTGATCGTCTTTTGGATTTCATTCACCTAATAATTTTTGAAAAACCACACTGAGGCAAAATAGATATTGTAAGAGGAGAGGATTTTTTGGCATATTTGAAGCCTCCCTATAAAGGAGAGGTATTGCCTATTCCAGTTTTCCAAGTTTTTCATAATCTTCTCACTTATCCACAACCATATTTCTTTTAGGTTGGGACTGATAGCAAAGGGGATTCTGAGATACCTAACCAGTTTGTTAGGACCACCCCACTGAAAATCAAATTTCTGGAGCCAGTTAGGGGGGGATCTAACCAGCCAAGAAAATTAGACTTGGCTACTAATATTTTTGCTCTAGGTGCTTGGCAGATAAGGTCCAGTTTTCCCATAAGAGTTTCCAAATTTCTCTTCTCCAAATCAATGAAGATGGTCATGTCATCCACAAATTGGATGTTGATAAGTTAATTATGATCTGGGAGTGTGATCCCCTTGACCTTTGGGGAATATGATTGGTCTCTTAACAGATAATGTAGGGCATCAAAGGCTATCACAAAGAGAGCAAGAGCAAGGGGGCACCCTTTTCTAATAGATTGGCCAAGGGTGATTTCCTCATACAACATTCCATTACCATCAACTTGGGCTACTACATCTTTAAGCAGTGTCAACTATGTTGCAATACTTATCTAGGAAGTCGAATGCTTCCAAAATTGACCTTAGGAAGGGCCACTCAACTCTATTATAGGCCTTTTCAAAATCTGATAGCAACATGGTAGAGTTTTGATTCGACTGTCTGGACCATTCCATGGCCTCCAAACTTGTAATCAAATTCTCCAAGATATATCTCCATTTAATGAATCTAGTATGAGTACTATTTATGAAACCAAGGAGGATGTCCACTAGCCTTAATGCGAGGATTTTTTCCAAAATTTTGTAGGATACATTGAGAGTTATAGGTCTCCAATTTTTTATTAGAGTCTTATCTCCCCCTTTAGGTAGTAGCTTTATAATGCCTCTATTTATATTTTTTACAAAAGAGCCTTTCTCCAGAGCCTCTTGATAGACCTGAAGTAGATCTTCACTTAAGTAGTCACTAAACATCTTGTAGAATTCCACTAAGATTCCATCCTATCCTACAGATTTATCATTTTGCATAGAGTTAATGGCCCTTAGGATTTCATCTTTGGATATACCAGTTGCCAGCTTGAAGGCATTCCCCTAGTTAATTTTTTTGGAATGAGGCCTTTTACATACTCTCTGGCTATTTTATTGCTCTCTTGGTTGCCTTCTGAGGTGAATAACTTCTGGTAGAAAGCTTGGAATTGGTTCACAATCTCTTCATGGGTGCTCAGTAGTTTCCCTTCCTCCTATATTTTCCTAATCTATTCTTTACAAATTTTTTCTTTAGTATAGTTGAAGAAGAATTTGGAGCCCTTGTCCCCATGGCTCAGCCAATTGAGCTTCACCCCAATTTTGAATCCTTTATTTTTACTCACTTATAGACACCTGAGGTCATTCTTGGTTTTTGTAAGGTTTTCACAAAGCCTAATATTGGTTGGGTCTCCCTATATTCTTGCTTTGGCCTTAACTAATATTTCTTGAAGCTTGTTTTCATTTTTCCTTGAGTCTTTAGCCCTTTCCTTCCCAATGGTTTGAAGCAATTTTTCCATGCTTCCACATTATGCTCCCATATTGTAATGTCACTTTCATCTTTTAATAACCACTTATTAATCTCTATGATTGAGGTCATTTCATCCTTGCAATCTTCATCTTGTAGGATATGAGCATTAAGAATGAATTTAGGGCTCTTGGCGGCCTCATTGGGAGTATTCTAGATGGTGGATACTTTAGATTTAATGGGGAAATGATCTGAGAGTGTATAGGGGTACACACTGACCTTCTATCTAGACTTATCTTGTATGAAGCTTAGTGCGATCTTGTTAGCATAGAACCTATCAATCCGACAATAGATCCTTCTTTTTCCTTGTTGTGCATTACACCAAGTATACCATACCCCTTTATAATCTCTTTTCCTTTTTTCCAAGGGATCTTCTAGGCATACCTTTTTTTTCAATCTCTGCCAAAAGTGTCTCTCAGCCCCCTTCTAGGCCATTTCCATGCCTCCCCATTTGTCCTCTAATTATTCCACCATATTGAAATCACCCCTAGCACCCAAGGGACATCAGGCAGCTGGGAGGTCATCCATTTCCATAGTTGTGTCCTTTCCCTATGGTCATTGGGCACATAAACTGATCCAACCCCCAAAAATTCCCCATCTTTTTCTATTATAACCCACACCACTCTATTGCAAGAGGAGGTTCCATGTCTGGTTATAAAGGGTTTCCATATGTTAGAGATAAGGATGGTTGTCCCTCTTCTTCCCCTCTCATGCTTGGTGGAGAATTGGCATGAGTCTTTCTAGATAAACTTGAGATTGACTTCCAGGGTGAAACCAGTTTCCTTTATTTCTTGTAGAAGGACAACATCCTTCTTAGGCTCAAGATTTAGGAATCTTTTGACAATTTATTTCCTATCTAGGGATTCTAGCCCCTGAATATTCCAAGAAACCAAATAAATATTCATACTGACTTGTCATGGGGGTGTCATCTTGGCTACTCTTGAAGTGTTCAAAGCATTTGGGCCACCTGTCATCTACCTTTGACCTTTTGTGAGTGGGGTATTGGATTATCAGACTAGTATTTTTCCTTTTATGTTTTACCAATTGCAGGTTCAGGTTACTAGAGATTGGATTGTCATATGTCCTCAGCCTTCTAGGCCCCTTCCTTTACTTGGAACTCTTCCATGGCTTACCCTTGGTGATACTCTCCTCAAACTCTCCCTCAGTATCATCAGTTGAGTTGAAGGTCCCATGGGGAGTGGTAATTGAGCTAAGTTTGGAGTCAAGGTTGATGGCTAAAGGTTCATTATCAACCTCCCTATTCGAGGAAAGATGGTTAGGCTCAGTTTGGATATGATCCTCAATGAATTATTGGGCAGAGCTTGATTTATGGTCATGAATAAAGCCAAGTTCTAATTTGCACTTAAGGTTTTTGGTGCCCATTTGATTGGGATCCAGAGGGGACTGGGGTGCCATTGGCCCATTTTTTACCAAAGAATCTACCTAGAGAGCCCCATCATCCAGGGTGCAAAAATTTTGGTTACATTTCTGCCTCATTCAAGGGGGGAGGGCAAGGTTTCCCCAAATCCCCAGAGGACCCAATCAAGTTGGCATCACCACTTTAGGTATCAACCATACTAGTTTTTTCAAGTTTAATTTTACCATCAATTTTTTTAATTTGCATCATGGTGGTTCGATTAGAATTTTTCCTGCTAGAGGGGTCACCTGAGAGGTGCTTTTCTTTAATTCTCCTCCTTAATGAGCACATGACAATTTTTTGTGCATTTAATTTTTCAAATTGGGCACTATTCAGGCTGAGCAAGAGAATATGGCCATTAGCGGGAGCAGAGTTGATGGTGATTTCACCGTATTCACCCACCTCATTAACTAGAATTCCAAACACATTACTGGTGAGAATTTCCTTGAGGGAAGGACTAGGGTTTAGGGGAGTATAAGGAACAACACCACCATTATGGCTAGGGTTTTGGGGCTTAGCACCATGATCAGGAAGGCCCGAGGACATAGAACCACTATTAGGATTTAACATTTCTTCCTCACCAGCCTGAGCCAAGTCATGGTCAAGCTAGCGATTAACCACTCGACCAAGTTTGGGGTTGCTGGAGATTTTTTCATTGTTCTTCTTAATCAGTGGACATTTTTTCTTGATGTTCCCTTCTTTATGGCATAAATAGCAAGCATTTCTACTGCCCAAAACTTCTAAGGGGAAACTGATAATCCTTTCTTCATCCTCAATGAGGATACTAGGCATAAATTTTATCCCCAGATTCATGGACGCCAGGGCTCTAGCATCCAAGTGTAGGAGGGAGGCTTTGGATTCATCCATTTGAACTACACTTCTAAATGGGGCAAGGAGGTTCAGAACTAACTTCCAAAAATTAGGAGGCACATTTTTAACCACTACCCTTCTTGGGCAAGAGAGGGCGAGGACTTCATCAGCAATAGCCGAGGGAGACCAAGCCATGGCACGGAAAATACACCCGCCAACATTCTAGTAAGATTTGGCAAGGGCCTTTTCCTGCATTTCATGATTTTTGAAGAACACAAAAAAATCCCTCACTATAGAATTCTAAAATAACTAATTTGAATACCAAATTTATACAACTAGACATTAGAACACTAGGCATCCAATAATATTCTAGCTGAGGTTTTGCTAGAATCAACAACAACAAAGAAAATGGCTACATCTTTAAGCCTATACTTTTTTTATTTAATTATTGTTTTCATTTGAGAATTAGGAATGAGTTTAGCGAATCTAAGGGTTCCAGAAGGATTACCATCTCCTCCTCCATTATCACCCACCTCGTCTTGCTTGTCTACAATAGTGAAAATAGCATTCTCCAAGATAACTACCTTGTTATTGGCAACTACTTCTTTGAAGGTATTTCCCAGTGAAAGTAGACCATTGAGATTTACCTATTGGGCGGAGGGGTCTGTACCCCCATCCATAAATGTGCCTAAGGGTCAAGCCCCCAAAGGTACTCAAAGAAAGCAAAGAAGTGACTAGCAACACATGCAAATTAATTAACTAGAGCTAGCAAAGAAGGAAAAATAAAAAATAAAAATAAAGAAACGAAAGCCAACATAAGATCAAGAGTACGAAAAGACACAGAGAAAACTTGTGTGGAGGAGGACAGGGCCTTCCCCACATAGCACCTCTTGGAAACTAATAAATTATAGCATGGCCACCACCCTAGTTGCAGCATGCCAAAAAATACTTTCAAACTCTCCTTAGAGATTTTAGTGGGGATTAGTTGTTTTATTACTTTCCTAGATTTGGCACATTCTTCCTTCTTTTCACAAAGTTTTTAATTTATTATGCTACATTTTTACCAAGAGAGTACTCATCATTCTTAGAAAAATCTCTAAAGATGTTCCTAAACACAAATAATTAGAAAAATCAAATCACTTGCATCCAAGAGAACTAAAAATAAAATATCAGTTTAGCAAATATTGGAGATACACACCAAAGTTCAGATCCATATGCATATGATAAATTTATAGTTCCCACAAATCATGTCTTAATAATAGAAATAACCTAGAAAAATAACAAGTGAGTTTCTAGATCTCAATGCATTCTTTTGGTTATTCTTGATCTTTCTACATATTGATATATCACTTACACAATCATATATCACATCATATCTACATTACTTCTCAACTAAATACATTTACTCTATTTATTTAAGTTTTCATTTGTTTCAACATATTGCATCATGTTATTATTAATACTAGTTAAATTATTCTTAAAATAATTATAAATAATCAATATTTATTTAATTACCTTAAAATTGTGGAAAAAAAGGCCTCCAACACTTTTTTCATGAGTGAAAAAAAGCAGGGAAGCCCCCGCGGGGCGGAAGGAGGCAAAACAAAGGTCAAGAACAAGGCTCATGTGATCTATTCAAAGGACTCGCAAGATATGGGGTACATTCTTTTAGAGGCTGATGAAATGCTTAACTAGCAATCAAACACTAGGAAGCCGATGTGTATGGTAGTAGGAAACATGAATATTGACATCTGAGAGGAGATCCTTGACCTGTGTATCTCGAATGCCCCTCTCAACTCAAAGGTGGAACGGCTATAGAAGAATGAAATCATAGAAAAATTCATTGGTATTTGGCCTATGATGGATAGGATAAAGCAGTGGATCGGGCATAATTGGTTCAGCCTCAAGCTGGAGGTCAGTTTTCTGGCCCTAGGCTTCCTCCAAATTGTCTTTGATTCAGAAGCTGACAGAGAAAAGGTGCTTGAAGGGGGGCCATGGTTTATGGGCAATGCAGGGTTGTTCCTCAAAGTTTGGTACCCTGGCTTCAACCCATATATAGAACAGATCTTGGATGTGCCTCTGTGGATTCGTATGTATAAACTCCCACATGAGTTTTGGATGGAGGACATTTTTAGTTTTATTGGTAATTCCTTGGGTGAATTTGTGAGCTACTCCAGCCCCCCGACTGGTAGGAAATTTTCTCCCTATGCATGGATCTGTGTCAAGATTGATCTGAGTAAACCGCTACGCCACTCAATCCGACTCTCTTCTATTTTTTGGGATTGGTTGTAGGAAATTGAGTATGAGTGCTTTCCCTTCAGGTGCTTCAAATGTGGGCGATTGGGGCACACCGCCAGATTGTGTGGGGTTTAGGGTAGACTAAAAGTTTATGGGTGCCCCTCTGGGAGTGCCACATCCAATACGCAAAAATGTGAGGTTGACTCCCCTTCTTCCCCCAAACCATATTAGCTGGAACTTATGGGGGGCGATGTTGCTGCCCCTATTGGTCTGACCTCATCAATTGATGCTTGTGGGAAAAACTTGGTCCCCCCAACTCAGGATGCCTTGGCCAGTAATCTTTGGGTTGATGTCGGTGAAGGTTTGGGAAGCAATTTCGGTGGCTCCCTCCCTCTCTCAAAGGCTATTGAGTGCAACAGTGCCTTGGCCCCTCTAGAACCCAATGTGGTTTCCTCGAGGGGATCACCATAGGACTTGGTGTCAAAGATAAAATCTGATAACACCCTTTTTCCTATAAGCTCAAGAGCTCCTACAGAGGGTAGTGACAGTGATGTGGGTAGGGAGAAGGAAGATGAAGACAAGGAAAACTCATGGAAGATGGTTACGCAGAGTAGCAAGAGGGCTACCGGGAAGAAATCATTAGTTATGGATGCTGGTGGCAACAATGTCAGAGGTAGAAAAATGGATGTGAGTAAGGCAAAGAAAAAGGCCCTGGAAGAAGTTGTGAAAGGCACTCAGGAATCCCTTACTAAGTATGTTAAGAACAGAGACGAGCACCTCCTTGTGAGCAAGAAGTTATGAAGCTGGTCAGCTGGAATGTTCATGGCCTAAATGGCCCAGAAAAGCACTGCTTGGTCAAGCGGCTGATTGAGGTGGAAAGCCCCGATGTAATCTTATTGCAGGAAACCAAAGTGGATAGCGACAGTCTGTTGAGCATGATCCTGAGCTTATGGAAGAACAGTGATGGGATGGTTGTTGATGCCCTAGGATCTGCTGGTAGTTTAGCCATTCTCTAGAACAAATTTCATTTTGTTAGGGTGAAAGCCCATGCAACTGATAGGATTTTAACCATCCAATTAAAGGATCTCAGGGGGGACTTTGATGTGCTTCTCTCGAATGTTAATGCACCTAACATTGAGAAGGATAGGCTCACTTGTTGGGAGTATTTGAGGTTGATCAGGGATGCTTCCCCGAGTGGAAACTAGATTATTGGAGGCGACTTTAATACCATATATGCCCCCTCAGAGAAATCTGGAGGTAGGAGCCTCAAAAATTTAGGCTCGTTTGAGTTTAGAAGGATGTGTGCTAACCTATCCCTTACAGATATTACCCCCAAATCTCGTTGGTTCACCTGGAGCAACAAGTGTATTGGTGAAGACAACATTAAATGTAGATTGGACAAATTTTTAATAAATTTAGACTGGCTTCTTTCGGCTGCTAATTTCCATTCAGAAGTGGTTCATTTCGGAGGGTCTAATCATTGGCCCATCTCTATGATTATTTCCATAAATCACAAACCTAGGGGAATCCCTTTTAAAATGGAAGCCTTTTGGTATGAACATGAGGGTTTCAAGGAAGCTTTAGAAGGCTGGTGGAATATGGAGGTTAAAGGTAACAATAGATACAATTTTTTTAAGAAATTAGGCGAAGTGAAGAATCTTTCTTGGGCATGGAATAAGAATGTTATGGGAAATCTCTTCGAGCATAAGATCAAGGTTGAGGAAAAGCTTAAAAGCATTGAGGCTGAAATTTCTTAGGTTGGTATAACTGTTGTTTTGAGAAATAAGGAACATGATCTTCTCGAAGAAAAGAACAAAATTCTGAGGATGGAGGAAATTTTGTTGAAACAAAAATATCGGGTTAAATGGCTGCAAGAGGGTGACAACAATACTATTTTTTTCCATCTCACTACTAAAATTAGAAGGCAGTATAATAAGATCACCAAAATCACCTTACCTAATGGCTCGCTGGTTGAGGATATCAATGCCATCAAAAAGGAAGGGGTGAACTTTTTTTATGATTTGCTTGGTGCTGATCATGTGGTCAACTTACATGCTCAAGATGATATGCTCAACCTGATTCCTAATCTTGTTGATGAGGTTGGGAACAAAATGCTTATGGCTGCATTCTCTAAGGAAGAAATTTAGAATACCACCTTTTCCTTGGGTGCCAACAAGGCTCCTAGGCCTGATGGATTTTAGATTGTTTTTTTCCAAAGGTTTTGGGATGTTGTGGTTGAGGATGTGTGGGATGCGGTTGAGGAATGTAGGAGAAAGAAGGCCATCTTTAAAGCATGGAACTCCACCTATTTAGCTCTCATTCCTAAGAACAGTGCTCTGAATTTCTTTGATGAAATGAGACCAATTGCTTTATGTAATGGAATTTATAAAATCATCTCAAAGGCCATGGAGAGCAGGCTTAAGAAATGCTTTGAAGGCTTTATATCAGAGGAGCAGAGTGGTTTCCTTAAAGGTGGGTAGATCCTTGATGGGATTGTTTTGTCTCATGAAACCATCCATTCCATTAAAGTCAAGAACAAGGAGGATATGATACTCAAGTTAGACATGAATAAAGCTTATGACAAAATCTCTTGGGGATTCCTCATTAAGGTTATGAGAATATTTGGTTTTTGTGAGGATTGGTGCAACTGGATCTTAAGTTGCATCTCCATAGTATCTTATTCTATTCTTATCAATGCTACCCCCATGGACTTCTTCCACCCTGGCTGTGGGTTGAGGCAGGGGGACCCTCTCTCCCCCTTCCTCTTTCTCATTGTTGCTAAGGTATTAGGCTGAGCTTTCAAAAATGTTGTGGAGTTGGGAAATGTGAAGGGCTTACAGGTCTCTAATGGTGCCCCTAATCTATCTCATCTTTAGTTTGTCGATGATACCCTTTTGTTCGGGGAAGCTACGGCTAGGGAGGCTAGGGGAATTAAGAAAGTCTTAAGTTCCTACGAGGCTGCTACTGGGAAAAAAGTCAATATTAATAAATCACGGATCATCCTTCTTAAAGATATCACTGCTGAGACATTGGAGATTAGGAGGATCTTGGGGTTTGAGGTGGACTACCTTCCTAGCACTTATCTTGGCATGCCACTTGTCAACAAGAGGACCTCTGAAATTGAATGGGGCAAGGTGGTTGCTACGATTCAAGAAAAATTGTCCCCTTGGAAGGGGAAGTGGTTAACTCTGGCTGGAAGAATAACTTTGATTAAGTCATCCTTGGATTATGTTCCTAGCTATATCATGTTTGTTTTCCATATCCCCAGCAAAGTAGCTAAGATCTTTGACAATACCCAACACTCCTTTCTATGAAGAGGTATAAACAACTCCTTCAAATATAACCTGGTTAGTTGGAAAGATGTGCGTAGCCCTAAGAATCATGGTGGCTTAGGGATCAGGAACCTCAAGCAAATGAATGTTTCTCTTGGCGCCAAGCTCGCTTGGAGAATATATGATGAGCGAGATAGATTATGGAGTGTTGTTATGCAAGCAAAGTACCTCTAGAATGACCCCGAGCACCTGTTTTCTACTTCATGTCTTCTGCCCTCTAGCTCAGGCATCTGGAAATTTTTAAGGAAATGTTGCAATCACATCAGACCACACCTCTCTTGGCAGCTTCGCAAGGGTGATAAAATCAGATTTTGGAAATATGGTTGGGTTGAGGCCTTTGCCTTCAAGGACCATGGCCATTTACATCATCTTGCTAACTATCTGGAACCTCATCTTGGTAAGCTTACCAAAGATTATATGATTGGTGCCCCCATGGCTCAGCGGTGGATCACTCTTGAGGATCTTGGAGGCACTATGATTAATGCTTGCAAGGAGGTGCAATTCATGATTGAAAACTGGCCTATCTCTAACACAAGGGATAGAAGGGTGTGGAAAGGAAATGTTTCTGGCTTGGTCTAGGTCAATTCTGCTTACCATCTTTTTTTCTTCAAAGGGTCAACTGAGCATAAAGATGTCTCCAACTTGATTTGGAACAAGTTGGGCCTCCCCAAAGTGAATGCCTTCCTGTGGATGGCCTAGAAGAGTAGAGCACTTACCTAGGATAGATTGCAGACTTTGGGGTGTAGGGGCCTCTCTTGGTGTGTTTTATGCAAAGAGAATAGTGAAGATAATGATCATCTTTTTTTGCACTGTAGTTTTGCTACTGGTTTATGGAGCTCCCTTATGCAAAATTGGGGTATTGTTTGGTCCATGCCACGAAACCTCCCAAATCTTTTAGAGTACTGGAAGCTAAAGATTGTCAGCCCTGACTTACGTTTCATTTGGCATACAGATCTTGCCATCATTGTATGGAAATTATGGTTGGAAAGGAATAGGAGAGTGTTTAAGGATCAAGAGTGCTCTGTTAGCAAGATATGGGACCTGGTGGTGTCCTTCTTGGCTGAAATTGGCAATGTGCATAGTAAAGAGGATTGGTATGTTAGTGAAGACAAGATCGTTTGGGCAGATGCTTGGCCAAATTTTAGGTGGCTTGGTGGGAGGCGGTTGTCTGGCATAGCCAAAGTTCTTGGCAGCATGTGGCAATGCCCTCACGCCAACTAGGTCAAACTTAATTTTGATGGCATTGCTAAGGGGAATCCTAGCAAGGTTGGCAGTGGTTGAATTTATAGAGACCATTCTAGTTAGCCTATGGGGTGGTACTCCCAAGATTTAGGTGAAGCTTCAAACAACATTGTTGAAGCTCGTGCTCTACGGTCCGGTCTTAAAATTTCTAGAGACAACAACTGGGGGAGGTTGTGTGTTGAATGTGTTTCGAATCTCATCATCAATCTCATGAAGGGTGGTTCCTCACACCACTAGAAACTAGCTATTATCATTGATGAAGCCTGCCGCCTGGCTTCCTCAATTTCTAAGCTATCCTTTTCCCACATTGGCAGAGTCGGCAATAGGGTGGCTGATTGGGTTGCCAATCATGGCGTGGCGATGATGAATAGGCTTGGTTCGCATAAGGTGCAATGGTCTATCTCCTACCCACAACCAATGCTAAAGCTTATTCAAGATGACATAAAGGCACATCCTCTTGATCTTGTGGCTATGCAGTAGTGCTACTACGATCCTCTGCCTATTGTATCCTTGCCACTAGCTGATAACTCCTCTTTCTTTCCTTGGCTTATGGTGATGTTTGAATCTCAATTAAATTCTCAATCCTTTGCCCTTTTTTCTGCGATTCCTAGACCCTTATAATTAGGTTATATTTAACAAAAAAAACTACCTTAAAATTGTGTATAAAAAGAGATTGTATTCATCATTTTTTATATTGCTAATCATTCACAAATATTCTACTCATATGAGAATAAACATGAGACCAATACAAGATCTTATGAGTAAAACCAATAGACTAATTTTAGCTCCTCTTAAGTAACCACACTATAAGCCACCTCCACATTAGAAGCTAGATGTGGAAGACCAAGAGTTAAAACTTATAATTTCACATTATATGTCCCTTTGAGATTTGAACTTGGGTCTCCATAATGATAACTCAATTTTTTAACCAACTAAGCTCAACCCCTCGGACTATTCATCTCTTTAAATAATCACCAATGCAAAATAAAAATTTCACAAACATTTTTTATTCAAAAATTAGATCAAATCCATTAAAAATCATAAAAATACCTTTATTAATTTGAATATCTAAATGCAAAAATATATAGAAAATAAATTGCATTGAATGAAAAAAATTATAGACCATTTATAATTTTAATATATATAATTATTAGTAAATAGTAAAATTTAAATATAGAGAAATATAATATATTTTTTTACAAAGAAAAATAATTTTTTAAAAATACATATTAATTTAGAATATTTTAGAAGATGGAATACAAATTATTTTTGTAGAATATTTATAACTCTTAAAATATAAATTAGTTTAAGAATGATCATGTCATAATATTTTCAGAGATATTTTCTCCTTTACTAGTTATTTCTCTCTTCTAGTTGAGCCTTTGTTTGAATACACTCTTTATAATCATTGTCCTATCAGGTTCAACATTAAATGATAAATTTCTCTTACCAAGACTATCAACTCATAATTTTATTTTAATATCTCATTTTATACTCATCAACCCATGTTGCCCCATATATTTTGGGTGTGGAACCTAGAAGCTATTATTAGCTTACAAGGTGGATTAAACAGTGGAATAAATCCATCAAGTGTACTTCCCACTTCCTTTGTATTTATTGTTGGAAATTGGATTGCATCAAATGATTGTCATTAATGTCAACAGATTGTCATTAATGTCAACAAAGTACTGAATAAATGAGATAGTCACTGGAAGCTATTTCCTATTGAAGATGATCATTATATGGTCAAGTATGTTGGTTGTTCTAGTCTGTTAATTATTAAGGTTTGGTTTTCTACAGTGAGATAAGCTATGATTATGATATTTAAAGATCTTGGCCAACTCAACGTATACAATATATTATGAAGACTAGTTATGCTTTATATAGTGCCCCTCTGTGATTCACCCTATCAGTGTTGTCAGTATGGTTGATTTTTTGTCTTTATGGTTGTTTGGTGTTATTCTATTTGATCTAAATTGGGTTGATTTGTGCATTGATTGATTATTATATTAAAATAAAGTTATTAAAGTTAAAATTATTTTGATAATTAAAATAAATGCTTTAATACGTTTGTGGTGTCAATAAATTAAAATATTGACAATACCTTTATTAAGTTTAAATAAATAAAGTTTGTGTCTTAATTTTGAAATAAATGTATATTAACTATAGTGTGTGCAAACAAAAGTAAAATGAAAGATTAAATTAATAAATTAAATATTTTAATTGTTGATTTACTATGTGCAAATATAAGGTATGGTTAAATTATAAAAATAATAATAATGAGATAGTTGATGGTAGTGGAGAAATTAAATAAAATAATTAAGTAAAAGAAGTGCATGCAACAATGGAGATTGGGGGAAGTGGAAAATAAATTGGTTATTTTGCTAAAAGAAAGGGGATTTTGGAGAATATCTGAAAAACTAATTCTTGTTTTTTCTTTTCGTGAATGTTTTCTTGTTCTGAGAGGTCTTCTTCTGGTTTCTTATTATTTTTCTTGGAGATTTAGAAGTGGGTTCGGCAGAGATTGTTCGGCTTTTGAAGTGTGTGTTGGAGTTGCAAGTTGGGATTAAGGAGCTCGGCATCATTCCTCAGCTCAACCAATTGATTTAAACTAGGTTTCGTTCCTTGTGAATTTTTTCTCCATTTCTAAAACAACAGCTTGAATGCTTTTACTATCTTGAAATAAAACATTTCTTAGTTTATTTAGTTTCTAAATTGAAGACAAGTAGTAATGGCATCTTTTGTAAATTTATTAAATAAATCACTTGTGTTTGCTCTACATTCAATGCATTTGATGTGTTAATTACCTCCACCTACTAAATGCAATTGTTTGAAGGTCTTTTAGCTCTTTCAATAAATACCTTATGTATGAACCTATAGTTTCGTTACCCATAGACAAATATTCTATTTGGAATTTCATAAACCATCTCAATATTTAGTCTGTGCACCTATGTCATGTTGGTATTGTTTCCTTCCATTTTGACATCCTTATAAGGCATTCTTGTTCTTCTATCGACGCCTCTCTATTTTCTATGTTCTTTTTATCTAAGCCTCTATTGACACTCTCGAACGTGTATTCCTTCCTATAGCTTATAGAATGCATTTTCCTTTTTCTTTTATTGCAATATACACTGGGTGAATATATCATATTTGGTACCCGTATTATGGTCTATCGTTGAAGACATTATGACCTTGAAATTCATTCAATGGAGTTATATTTACGATTGGAAAGTCGATCCCCCATTTTTGGCAAAGTAAATATTGTATGAATTCGTTGTGTATGTATTTCGATGAATCCATTGACATTTGTTATTTGTTGCATGTATTTGCTTGAAGGTCCAATGAATTCATTGATATTTGTTATTTGAGGTTTGTGTTTTGCTATTTTATGAGATCTTTTTCCTTGCATGCCATTTCAAACCCTGCAGCCACACCAAATCTCCTCTGTCACAATTAAATCGTGCAAGTTTATATCGAGATGTGATTACATGAGAGGAGTGCTTGAATAGTTTTCTCCCTATATGATATTTTTTTGGGTATGTTACAAGCATTCAATAAACTATGATGTTGTCCTTTATTGCAAGCTTTGTCATTCCTTGTTCTTATTATTTTCACCCTCACTTTAGGCTCCTATCTTTAGGAATATCATATTTTATTTATGCTATGGCTTTATTTGTAGTGTTCAATGTATGATTTATAACATTACAAGAGAGAATTGAATCCTTGCATGACATAATCTCGGTGTTGGCTAAGTTGCATGAATCACTTAAGTGAAAGCAAGCCACTGTATAACTATTTCCTAGGCATTCATTAACTTATTGTCTTACCCAAAGCTAAATAAAACCTTCACCACCGCTACTGTATTGTAGTAATTTGTAGATAAGTCATACTTTAGATGAAACTTTATCCTTACATGACTCCATACTTCTTCCTGTAGATTGTGATAATTATAGGATATGCATACTTTGCAATCAATAAATGATTGTAAGTATTCATTTTGCCTTTTCCACCGAAATGTATTTGTTTGGCAATCGATAGCCATATAATTGTGTCGATTAGTATACCTTGAGAATAGATTTCAAAGCATTCACTACAAGGGAATTCAATGGAATATTTTAATTTGTTGAACTCATTTTCTGAATACAACATTGGTGAATTCAAAATTATAGAATGTGACATATTGTATTTTCATAGGCATTCGAAATATGTACCTTGCATTTGATAATCGGTTGGCATAGTGGATGTTTGGAGATTTGATTATCATACAGTGTAGTTTAGTTTGGATCTATAGAATTCATTGGTAATCATAGTGTTTGGTATTTATTCTGAATGACATTTGACAATATAGTTATATCACATATTATGCATGTCATGCATTTCGCCTCACTACATTGTGTAGATGTATACCATAGGATTGACATTTGGGTTTTGTAAATATATATATATGTATGTATGTATGTATGTATGTATATGTATGTATATGTATATGTTTATAAAAATAAGTTTATTTACATGAATACTACATTATTACTTGATTCATTGTATTGAAAATAGTATTCTATCAACATTATAAGTCTATGTATATAAATACATGTGTATACATTATGGTTGGAGTAAATGATTAATTCTTCTTTTATAATTAAATGATTATGTGGAATGTGTAATTGGGACATAATTAAATAGGAAATATCAGTTTACTTATATTAGATAAATGTAGATTTCTTTTAAATAGTTGAATTGTAGTTTCATTTTGAAATTAATTCATTAGAATAATGTGTTTGATTATTATAAACCTATTATGCATTCATTCATTGATTATACTTGTAATTAGAGGCCAAGTTAATGTGTTTTCTAAGATGGAGAAAATAATGCTTTTCATGGATGTAAAGTTCAGTTGCTTATTTGGATATTATGTTTATTTTGGGTTTTGGAGTGATTTTGGTCATCCTCTTATATTGGGAGTCCTTTGTGTTAAATGGAATTGGGAGTCTTCTAGAGGCTTGGGATTATGTTGAATTGTTATGTTTGAGCCTTGAATTAGTTGATGTGACACTTGCGATGTGTTGTTGAGGGTCTTTAGCCATGCACTCTCTACTTGTTATTACAGTTGCATTTAAGAACGAGATGGTCTACGCCTTGCTCAGATTATGTACTTTTGGGGTTTTCATTTTGTGCAAGATGGCTTTGCCCTATTGATTTTATTGGGACTCCTAGCTGCTAGTAGGGGGAGTGGCTCTCAATGGGGGCTGACGCACAAAGTGGTGCCAGGGTAACCCATGTGGGAGTTTCTTAACTCAGTGATAACTTAAAAATAAATTAGGGGGTTGGGTAGTTTACACATTAATCAAGATAACACCTCACATAGGGCTCAAGTGATCATTTAGGCTTGGGATGAGTGGGAAGGCCTGGAATGGAAAAGATCAACTACCTTGTCCTCTTGAAAGGTATGTTGATCCTGCATGAGTTTGTAAGGGGGTCAGTGACCTGGTAGAGGCTGCTAGGGTAACTCAAGATGGGGGTCGATAGCCTAGGAAGATACGCCAGGGTAACCCATAGCAAGCTATGTGATGACACTCCTCCCTCATGCAATCTAGCATTCCCTAGTCTTGTGTTTCCCCTTTGTTGTTTGTGTGCCTCTGGAAGCGGTGTAACTATTATATGATTTTTTGTATACCTTGTATGTTGGAGTCTAGTTAGCCCTTGTGTTATGCCACTTTTTTCTTGACTACTTTGGTGGTGGGACCTTAATGTCATCTCCTAGCATGGGGGGTGGACCTTAGTGTTCCACATGGTCAGGTGGAACATGTTATGCACTCCATTGGGTTTCCCTTGTTATTGATCGTTCATGTCTCGGCTATTCTTGGTGTTGTGGACTCTTGCATTATTCCAAGCTTGAGTGGATTACCTTACTTGTACTTGTAATGAATTGTAATCAGTTGTATCATATATTATGTTCTAATGTACTCTCCTCACTTGTATATGTGGAAACATTATTGTACAAGTTTAAATAATGTATTTGACTTGAAGAATTCTCTCTTGTAATGAAAAATTAAATGATGTTTATTGCATATGGTAGTTAATTGAATTGATTTGGATGTTGTTATATTGATGGATTGTTATGAATATTGCATATTGATGGAATATTTAATGTGATGGATTTAATGTACTCTTAATTATTGGACAAATCATGTTTAATGGATTAATTCTTGTTAGCTTAGTTAATGGATAGATAATAGAGTTGTCATGGAACCTTGGAGGATTTAGGTTTAGCTTGCATGTTAGCTTATATTCTACAATCTTTAGTATGTTGTACTTATAAAAAAAAAAATTGTTTCATCTTTTTTATGTGTTGTTGTGTGTTGTCCTCTACGGTTTTGTGGTAGGGTGTTACACATGGTATCAGAGCCCAAGTTCATACACTGGGCACTCTAGATACATATGATCCCATTATGTTGACCTAGTTGTTTGTACTTTTGAGTCTATGTTTTAACTTTTTGGTCATCCTCGCTTAGCAACCCGAGACTTGTCTTTTGGTGGTGTTTGTCCAATGGTGCAAAAAATTGGTGGAAAGGATAGAACCCTCGGTGTAGTGTGCAATGCACTGATATTATTTCTATTAGGGATGCATTATGAACCCTTGTGTGGCTTTGCAATGTGATTTCTGATGATGTGTATTTGTGTGTGTAAGTGAAAAATGCATGTAAAATTATGAATATAGTACTTGACTCTTGAGCTTCTATTTCTCCCTTTTGTCATTCTCGCCTAATACCTGAGACTTATCCTTCAATGGTGTTGTGTAGGATGATGTTTGGAGATCATGTTCAAGGTAGGGGTCATGGTAGAGGTCAAGATGGTGGTCGTGGGGTTAATTACCAGAACACCCCTTCTCTGAGTTCCCACAAGAATGATCATGGAACACCTGGGCCCTTAGAATGTTCAAGAAAATGGTGATCTGAATCATGGCCAATCAGAGTTAGAGGGAGCTTAGTTACGTCCATTGCTTGAGGATATTCTTGCCTGGCTAGGCCCTAGATAGGAGGGTAATCAATAGGTGGTTAGGGAAAGAGGAAGGTATCGTAGGAGGATAAATTTTTTAGCTCTAGTGGGACATATGATGCACCTCTTGAGGGCACATTCCCCTACCCTCAATAATCCTAGTGGTGGTTGGGAGGATGAGACTTGGATGATTGGTGTTTAGATTGGTAGAGTGCCTCCATCAGGCTTTGGGTTATGGGGTGGCCGTTTTCCATCTAGGAGAATCTAGAGTTGGATGCAAGCCCAACTTTATCATCTTGGCTAGTCAGCTTGGAGCACACGGACTGCAACTAGTAGAGGTAGAATCTAGTAGTCCAATGCACCCCCAGAAGGAAGAAGATATGGAAGAGGTATAGGTTATTTCTCTTACAGCTGGTAGGGCCACATAGCTAGATAGTGTCCTAAGAGGAGCACACTTGAATTTAGTTAGAGGCTAAAAACCATAGATCCAACAGGGGATCATGCAGGCAGATCCCACAGAGTGATTACGGTGGTTGGAAATTGTCGAGCAGAGCATCAGGGCACATATGTGGAGACTACAGGTATTGGACGGGAAGCTGACTTAGGAGCCCATGGGAATTTTGCAGTACGGGAGATTGATGTTGTACCTCTCACATTGTCTTCATTAGACTGATATTCATTATGTTAGGATGTACACCATGATACCTTGTTGATGCTAGTTTTACTATTTTGGATTGGTTTTGGATGTTAGTTGATCATAATTTGATGTTCATGCTACTATTGACTTATTCATATGTTATGATGGTTATATGGATTTGTTTGTGTGCTCGAAATTAATTCAGTTATGAGTATCATGTGGTTATATGATTATGTTTATTGTGCATTTAATTCATGATTGATCTATGTTGCTTACAGTGTAATTGTTGTTATTTTTTTATGTGGATTATTGTTTGAACTGTATCAATGGGAGGGAAAGTGTAGCATTACTCATTTGAGAGCACCTTAATACATTGTGATTTCCTCTCATGGTTTGTTTGATTGTTTTCCATATATATGTTGCTCAAAAAAAATTCTTATGCAGATTGTAGGTACCAGGCATCAACTTCACCTGAACAATCAGGTCTGAGCATGCCTTAAAAACCAATGGAAATGTTGTTGAAACGAAGATGAAAAAAGGTCTCCTACCCTGGCCATCATCCTCAGAGAGGGTGAGTATCTAGTCGGTTACCTCGCAAATGTGTGTATGGTTGATTGGTGTTAGTCTATTTGATCTAAATTGGGTTGATTGGTGCTTTGATTGATTATTATATTAAAATAAAGTTATTAAAGTTAAAAGTATTTTGATAATTAAAATAAATGCTTTAATATGTTTGTGGTGTCGATAAATGAAAATATCAATAATACATTTAGTAAGTTTAAATAAATAAAGTTTGTGTCTTAATTTTGAAATAAATGTATATTAACTATAGTGTGTGCAAACAAAATTAAAATGAAAGATTAAATTAATAAATGAAATATTTTAATTGTTGATTTATTATGTGTAAATATAAGGTATGATTAAATTATAAAAATAATAATAATGAGGTAGTTGACGACAGTGGAGAAATTAAATAAAAGAAGTGCATGCAACAATAGAGATTGGAGGAGGTGGAAAATAAATTGGTTATTTTGCTAAAAGAAAGGGGCTTTTGGAGAATATCTGGAAAACTAATTCTTTTTTTTTCTTTCCATGAATGTTTTTTATTCTAAGAGGTCTTCTTTTGGTTTCTTATTATTTTTCTTGGAGATTTAGAATTGGGTTCGGCAGAGATTGTTCGGCTTTTGAAGTGTGTGTTGGAGCTGCAAGCTAGGATTAAGGAGCTCGACATCATTCCTCAGCTCAACCAATTGATTTAAACCAAGTTTCGTTCCTTGTGAATTTTTTCTCTATTTCTAAAACAACAGCTTGAATTCTTTTACTATCTTGAAATAAAACATTTCTTAGTTTATTTAGTTTCTAAATTGAAGACAAGTATCAATGGCATAGTCTATAAATTTATCAAATAAATCACTTGTGCTTTCTTTGCATTCAATGCATTCAATGTGTTAATTACCTCCACCTACTAAATGCAATTGTTTCAAGGTATTTTAGCTCTTTCAATAAATACATTTTGTATGAACCTGTAGTTTCATTACCCACAGACAAATATTTTTTTTGGAAATTTCATAAACCATCTCAATATTTAGTCTGCGCATCTATGTCATGTTGGTATAGTTTCCTTCCATTTTGATAGCCTTATAAAGCATTCTTGTTCTTCTATCGACACCTCTTTGTTGTCTATGTTCTTTTTATCTGAGGCTCTATCGATACTCTCGAATGCATATTCCAACCTATAGCTTGTAGAATGTGTTTTCCTCCTTTTATTGTCATAGACACTGGGTGAACATATGATATTTGGTACCCATATTATGGTCTATTGTTGAAGACATTATGACCTTGAAATTCATTCGATGGAGTTGTATTTATGATTGGATAGTTGATGCCCTATTTTTGGAAAAGTAAATATTGTATGAATTCGTTGTGTATGTATTTTGATGAATCCATTGGCATTTGTTATTTGTTACATGTATTTTCTTAAAGGTTCAATGAATTCATTATTATTTGTTATTTGAGGTCTGTGTTTTGCTATTGTATGAGATCTTTTTCCCTGCATGCCATTTCAAACCCTGCAGCTGCACCAAATATCCTCTATCACAATTAAATTGTGCAAGTTTATATCGAGATGTGATTACATGAGAGGATGGCTCAAATACTTCTCCCTGTATGATATTCATTTGGGTATGTTGCAAGCATTCGGTAAACTGAGATGTTGTCCTTTATTGCAAGCTCCATTGTTCCTTGTTCTTATTGTTTTCACCCTCACTTTAGGCTCCTATCTTTAGGAATATTAGCTATTATTTATGCTATGGCTTTATTTGTAGTGTTCAATGTATGATTTATAACATTAAAAGAGAGAATTGAATCCTTGCATGGCATAATCTCAATGTTGGCTAAGTTGCATGAATCACTTAAGTGAAAGCAAGTCATTGTATAACTGTTTCCTAGGCATTCGTTAACTTATTGTCTTACCCAAAGCTAAATAAAACCTTCGCCACTGCTATTGTATTGTAGCAATTTGTAGATAAATCATGCTTTAGATGAAACTTTATCCTTACGTGACTCAATACTTCTTCCTATAGATTGTGATAGTTATAGGATATACATACTTTGCAATTGATAAATGGTTGTAAGTATTCATTTTTCCTTTGCCACCGAAATGTATTTGTTTGGAAATCAATAGCCATATTATTATGTTGGTTAGTATACCTTGAGATTGGATTTCAAAACATTCACTACAAGGGAATTTGATGGAAAATTTTAATGTGTTGAAAGTATTTTCTAAATACAGCATTGGTGAATTCAAAATTATAGAATGTGATGTATAATATTTTCATATCCATTTGAAATATGTACCTTGCATTTGATAATCGACTACAATAGTGGATTTTTGGAGATTTGATTATCATACAGTGTAGTGTAGTTCAGATCTATAGAATTCATTAGTAGTCATAGTGATCTAGGTGGATCTCGAGAACCTAAAAATTCAAATGTTTCAAATTCCCTCAAAATTGGCACCATGTCGAAGTGCTTGGTAAACTAGACTCAACGCAACTTGAATGGGCGAAAAAGGAGTTCATACATCTGAGTTATGGCTAGTCAAAGTTTGGTCAAACTAGGTACAAGGGGCCAGTCAAAAAGGAAAATAATTTAACCTACTCAGAATCAGGCAAAAATGGGGTCAAATCGAAGAGCTTGTCAAATCGATCTCAATGTCACTCATTTCATCAAAATCAGAGCTCATACGCACGAGTTACGCTTGATCAAATTTTTAGGTTGACTTTGCCTATGGGACCATACAGATGATGATGTTAGTATGTTGACATGGTAGATGGTACCGTATAGATAGTGACATGGACCATTCAGGGTTCAACACATGGCAGGCCATACAATTGATGTGGCATCTATATGCACTATTGGCAGCCTAGTTAGCAGATGATGTGGCAGTCTGTATAACACAGTGGCTGCTAATTTCTACGTGGCATCCAATCAGCATCAGTACATAGACATGGATGAATCAACATCAAACATGTGGCAGTCATACTACCAACTGGGCAAGTGATGTGGCGATGATGTGTCGAGTGACTATGTTTGATTGGCTAATCACAATGTGCCACATGGCACTCTCCTTCGCTTAGGGGGTTTTCCCCCCTAACCTCCACCTTATGAAATGATGCCTCCACCAATACACCCATGCTCATGCTTTGGCTATATACAGCCGCGGGTTAGTTTTGCTGTTTAAAACTGTTGAATCGGCTTATTAAAATCCAAGCGACAGGGGTTGAACCCCCGACCGCTCAGCTAACAAAATATTACCTCACTGCCATGCCATGCATGGTTTCTAGAATAAATGGGAAGTGGGTTTGTTTTTTTATGGAATAGACCCAAAAACATTTAACTACATAACCAAGTGGTTATTAGTTAGGTTTTAAAACAAAATAAGACAAACCCTTGGTAACTAAAAGAGCCCGAGGATGAAAAGAGACAAGAGCCTAAAAAAAAAAAATTAAATGGTTTTTAAGGGGTTGTTAATTGTTCTATTTGAAAATGGGGAAATTGGTTTTAACCTAACCTTAAAAGGGGAATAGTCCAATTTTTTGGTTTTAACCAAATGGGCTAAGTTTTTGTATAAAAGGGTGATGGTAGGGAAGGATTGAAGCATCAAATTCATCCAATTCATCTATTGATTCAATTCAAAATTCAGAATCCAAGTGATGAGATTTTGCAGAACATCCTGAGGGAAAAGTTGGGATTGTGAAAGCTTTGTGTTGATACGTCGGAATACTGTGGTATTTGCACTTGAAGGAGTATTGATCGAGGTCTAGATTGAAGACTTCTCTCTTGCAAGGGTGTAGAAGAATTCTGCATTTGTGAATCCAGTGTCTGGTAACCAGAGTGTTTGATACTTGACTTTATTCTGGGATGGTGTATTCATTTTTGTAAATGATGCAAAATACCTCTGTTGCTAGTTCGCATTCAGTTGATGCTTTAAGAACTAGGACTGCTTTGTTGTTATTGTTGGAGACACTTGTTCAGTGTGGATCAGGAAGTGCTTGTAGGGCTTGAAACTTCCTTGCAGTGATAGCTTTATTTACATAGTCAGAAGACTAGATGTTGTAAGCAATTTGTATGTTAAACATTAATGGAAAATTGATCATGCTTATTGAGAAAATTTGAAGACGTAGCTCTGAGAGGTGAACTCCGTAATTAAATGTGTCGTGCTCTCTTGTTTTTACTTGGATGTTGATTATGGTTCTTTATTTTTCATTTAAACTAAGTTAAATTGGTTAAGTGAAAAGGCACTAATTAGTGAGCTCACTAGATTGATGGATTGAGTTTTCATATTGGATTCAAACCATTAATTAAAGATCTTGGCATAGATTTGGATTCAAGTAAGTTAAGTAACTGTTTTCAAATCTGATAAATGAAGAACTTAGTTGAGTAAGCACACTCAAATTTTTTTAGATCACATAGTGTTTGGTATTTATTCCGAACGACATTCGACAATATAGTCATATCACATATTATGCATGTCATTCATTTCGCCTCACTTCATTGTGTAGATGTATACCATACGATCGGCATTTGGGTTTTGTATATATATATATATGTATGTATGTATGTATGTATGTATGTATGTATAAAAACAAGTTTATTTACATGAATACTACATTATTACTTTATTCATTGTATTGAAAATAGTATTCTATCAACACCATAAGTCTATATATATAAATACATGTGTATACATTATGGTTGGAGTAAATGATTAATTTTTCTTTTATAATTAAATGATTATGTGGAATGTGTAGTTGGGGCGTAATTAAATAGGAAATATCGGTTTACTTATATTAGATAAATGTAGATTTCTTTTAAATAGTTGAATTGTAGTTTCATTTTGAAATTAATTCATTAGAATAATGTGTTTGATTATTATAAACCTACTATGCATTCAGTCATTGATTATACTCGTAATTAGAGGCCAATTTAATGTGTTTTATGAGATGGGGAAAATAATGCTTTTCATGGATGTAAAGGTCGGTTGCTTATTTGGATCTTATGTTGATTTTGGGTTTTGGAGTGATTTTGGTCATCGTCTTATACTGGGAGTCCTTTGTGTTAAATGGAATTGGGGGTCTTCTAGAAGCTTTGGATTATGTTGAATTGTTATGTTTGAGCCTTGAATTGGTTGATGTGATACTTGTGATGTTTTGTTGAGGGTCTTTAGCCATGCACTCTCTACTTGTTATTACAGTTGTTTTTGAAAACAAGATGGTCTATACTTTTGGGATTTTCATTTTGTACATGATGGCTTTTCCATGTTGATTTTATTAGGTCTCCTAGCTGCTAGTAGGGGGAGTGGCTCTTAATGGGGGTCGGCGCACAAAGTCCCACTAGGGTAACCCATGTGGGAGTTTCTTAACTCAGTGATAACTTAAAAATAAATTAGGCAGTTGGCTAGTTCACACATTAATCAAGATAATGTCTCACTCAGGGCTCAAGTGGTCATTTAGGCTTGGGATGAGTGGGAAATCCTGGCATGGAAAAGATCAACTTCCTTGTCCTCTTGAAAGGTATGTTGATCCTACATGAGTTTGTATGGGGTTCAGTGATTTGGTAGAGGTTGCTAGGGTAACTTAGGGTGGGGGTTGGTAGCCTAGGAAGATACACCAAGGTAACTCATAGCAAGCTATGTGAGGACACTCCTCCCTCATGCAATCTAGCATTCCCTTGTCTTGTGTTTCCCCTTTGTTATTTGTGTTCCTCTGGAAGCGGTGTAACTATTATATGATGTTTTTTGTACCTTGTATGTTGGAGTCATGTTAGCCCTTGTTTTGTGCCACTTTTTTCCTGACTACTTTGGTGGTGGGACCTTAATGTCATCTCCTAGCATGAGGGGTGGACCTTAGGGTTCTACATGGTCAGGTGGAATGTGCTATGCACTCCATTGGGTTTCCCTTGTTGTTGATCATTTGTGTGGCAAATATTCTTGGTGTTGTGGACTCTTGCATTGTTCTAGGCTCAAGTCTACTACCTTACTTGTACTTGTAATGAATTATAATCAGTTGTATCATATATTATATTTTGATGTACTCTCACCACTTGTATATGAGGAAACATTGTTGTACAAGTTAAATGATGTATCTAACTTGAAGAATTCTCTCTTGTAATGAAAAAGTAAATAATGTTTATTGCATATGTTAGTTAATTGAATTGATTTGGATGTTATATTGATGGATTGTTATGAATATCGCATATTGATGGAATATTTAATGTGATGGATTTAACTTAATCTTCATTGTTGGACAAATCATGTTTAACGGATTAATTCTTGTTAGCTTAGTTAATGGATAGATAGTAGCGTTGTCATGGAACCTTGGAGGACTTAGGTTTAGTTTGCATATTAGCTTCTATTCTACAATCTTTAGTATGTTGCACTTGTCCTCTAAGGTTCTATGGTGGGGAATTAAACTTTATGGATGTTAGATGACTTGGTATAATGCTTAAATCATATATGGTTCTAACAAAGAAGGTTTTGATTATTTTTGTGGTCATCTAATTAGGCCGACCTAATTGATGATCAATATATGCTTGTATATATAAGGTGTTTTGAGTATGATGAGAAGAGTAGTGGAAGAAGACACACATGAGCAATGAATGTGAAATGCGAAGAGGATTGAGGAGTGTGTGGAGTTATGAGCCTAAATGCTTTATCAGTTGTGATCAGTGTAGTTCTGTTGAGCAATTACTATGTGAGGCAGTACTTCATATTCTGAGCTTCAATGGAACTGAACCCTACACATTGAAGGTGTATTCTATCAGTTCAATATTTTGGTAGTGAGCCTTAACCTTTTGTACTTTTGCGGTGAGCCATCTTTTGTATCTTTGGGTTGTAGCCCTATGGACAGTGAGTCCTTATCTCAGGCAGTGAGCCTTTTTGTACAATCAATCTTCACCATGGTTTTTCCCTTATTGGGTTTTCAATGTAAATCTGGTGTTACTTTGTTTATGTGTTGGATTTGAGTTTTTGCATTGGCATTTGATGATTAATCATTTAAGTAGTTTTAAGTATTAGTTATAGTGATTGAGTTAAAGGTTAAAATTTGTGACAACTGATTCACCCCCCCTCTCAGTTGTCCTATCCAACAATTGGTATCAGAGCTTGGTCCTTTGAAATGAGTTTCATAGCTCGAAGGAGATCTTGGTAGGTTGAATTAAATGATGAAGGGGTCTAACTTGGATGAAGAAGTAAGAACTGAGGTTACAGAGTCTAAAAGTGAAGATCTAAAAGAAAATGTTAAGCAAGCAGATGAATGCATTCAAAAATTAAGGAATCAGATCCAAAAATTCAAATTGAAACATAGAGAAGTTAACCAGGAACTAAAAGAAGCAATGCAGACTACTAAGAATCTAAGAATGGAACTTGAAGAAAGCAAAAGGATGGAAGAGAATCTAAAGTTGGAAATTGAACAAAGCAAGATAGAGGAAGAAAGACTGAAAAAGACTATCAATCAAAAGAAGGAAAAATGTGATATGCTTGAACAAGAAGTAGTAACCCTAAAGGTTGATCTGGAAAAAGTGAAATCTCATGAAGAAAGGTTCAAGACAAGATCTACAATTCTTGATGAGTTGATTTCATCTTAGAAACCTGCAAAGGATAAAGGTGGTCTTGGATTTGAAGAAGGACAAAGCACTAAACCAATTCTCAGCAAAATAAATAATCAAAGGAAATTTCAAGGAAATACTTATCAAAATAAGAACCAAAGGATCTATACTGGAAGGATACCCACTTGAAAACCTAATGATCAAAGTTACCCATCTTTTAATGGCTTTTGTTTCTCATGCAATAAATTTGGGCATAGAACAACAAAATGCAGAAGTAGGATGAATCTGAATAAAATAAGTTAGAATGTTGGATTCTTTGTTGAAAAATGCTATGTGTGCAAAAATTTTGAACATAAAGTTGTACCAAATGTAGAAGTCAAATGATGATGAACAGACTTGATACAAATAGAAGGATTTAATATTTTCAAGGCTATTGTTACACATGCAATATCTTTGGACACAAGGCCAATCAATGCAGGATGAAGATAAAATCAAATTCATTTGACCTTGGATATGCTAAGTGATACATTTGCAACAAATTAGGACATATTTCAAAAGTTTGTAGGAGAAAAGTTGGAAAGAAGTTCCTAATATAGAATAGAAAAACATGTCGGTGAAAAAAGTGGATCCTTAAGAAGTAAGGAAAGAAATGATAAAAATATGGAGAAAGAAGGAAGAACCTGAAAACAAGGATGAATCAGATAATCTTGTATCTGCATCTAGTGTAGATACCTTTTTCAAGAACTAAACCCAGTAATGGTTTCAGGGGAGCATTCACAAAAGAATCTAAAAAACCCCTAATATATGAGGTGTCATATGAAGACACAAGGATAAGTAATGTGAATCTCTAGTTTGAAGGTATTGAAGAAAATTCTGGCAAAAAAGATGCAAATCAGGAAATTTACGGAGCCCTTCTTGGCTTACAATTTTTCTCAAAATTGATCTGACAGCATTGAAAAAGGAGGTATTAATAGAGTGAAGTATAGATGATGATTTCATAAGCAATAAATTACCTTATATGATGAAACCCTAAAAGTGATAAGTTAAATAAGGATGATTGTGTGGTCACTTTTCATTATGAATTGAACGAGCTAAGGAGTAAAGTGCAAGCCAAGGAATAAGGTGTTAGGGTTGTTGGCGAATGAAAGTATGAAGAACAAATCAAGATGGAGTCAAAGGAAATGGTGGTGTTTAATCCACGCAACAACAAATTACAGAAATTAAGTTACAAATTAATGAATTTAACCATGATAAGATTCAAAATCTTGAGGGCTCCCTTTTAGTTGAGCAAATACATAAGGTTAACAATTTAGGGCATAAGGGTTTACACATTTGGAGCGAATTTCCATAATTTTCAGATGTGGATATTGTTTGATTTATTCTAAGATGAATTCAAGGTGATCAGATGATATTTGACAAACCCTATGAGATTGCAAAGGAAGCAATTGAAACAATAACAAGATTATGCAATAATGGGCCCGTTCCAGTGAAGAAGCTAGTGAAGAACAAAGAGGTTGAAGCCCTAACTGGGGTAACAGGAGATCAAAGGGAACTTCTAATTGACATATGGCATTTCATATAAGATCTATTTCAAAAATAAGGAAGGCTCTACTTTTGTGATTGTTGTTTATGTTGTGCATCAAATGGTTGAAAAGAATGAGGATTTCGATTTGTGTGGGTTACTAGGAATCAATTAATGGAGATCATTACTATGAAAAAGAATGAAAATTACCCTTTTTGTTTTGGATCTTTGGTTATATGTTTGATGATGTATTTTTTGAAATTGTTACCATTGAAAGAGAACGTTGTGTGGAAGTTAGTTATACTAGTTGGGAAGAAAGTCTACTAATATCTGGAATGTCTAGCAAAAAAAGAAAATATTTTTAAAGCATACTTTGAAAACAAAATAAATGTATGGTGCTCTGGCATGGTTCCCAGTTTGGTTGTAATGTCTGAAGCAGATTCCCTCTCTGGTAAGAGAAGCAAGAAGAAACATCTCAAATTCTCCTCCAAAAATAAAGAAGCTGAAGACTAAGGAGAAGGAAGAAGAAAAGGAAGGGAATATTACTGAAGCAATTGATCTAGCATCAACGAATGATGAAGAAGATTTTGCTAAAGAGAAGGTTTTGAAGATTCTTGAGCAATCTAATGGATTGAAGAAGATTAGAGATATTTGGTTGTCTCGACCATCATATGGACATAATGAGATCGTAGATGCTTTGACTATTCACATAATTCACAATGATATTGATCTAAGCAAATTGACAAGTATTTTATCGGAAGTATTGGTTGAGTAGATTGAAGACAGTCTAAAAGCACAGTCACCTAGTAAAATAGAAGGAAAATATGAGATTCAATTAGCTATGGAAGAAAGTTGTGGAAATGCACAAAAGAGATTGACTGAGAGCATAAATGAATTAAAAACATGCATCAAGAACGTAAACAGTGTGTGCAGGTATTGTCTCTGGTGGTCTACTGCTGTCAGAAACTACAAAGAAAAAATTGATGCTATTGAGTTTGAGTTGGATTCTATTGGAAAAACATATGATACTCTTAATGATAAGGATGGAGCGTAGAAGAAAAGGATCAATTCCTTACAGTCTGAACTTGTAGTCATTATGGCATAGAGGGATGGTATTGTGAAGACTTTTTGGAAGGTTAAAGAGATAATTGAATTGATATTGGAACTACTTTCTGATCTTCTGGTGGAAGCTAAGAAAAATGAACAGAATATCACTATCCTGGATACGCTTCTCGAAACAATTTATTTGATAGAAAAGAACAATAGTATTTGTTTAAACATCAGGTTGGTAATGGATTATTGTAAGAAATTTTGAGGAGATATTTTAAGGAAAAAAGAATTGAGGTAAAGAACCATTTTCGATATCATTTTTTGAAGACTATTTTTTTTTAAATTTTGAAGGGGAAGATAGATCTTCTTTCTTTGCCATTGATGTCAAAGGAGGAGAGAAAGCATGTGAAAAGCATGAAATCATTTCAGCCTATCAAAGGGAAGAACTACAGGTTGTTGTTGTTGTTGGCTTTTCACATCTTGTGTTGCCATCAATGACAAAGGGGGAGATTGTTGGAAATTGGATTGCATCAAATGGTTGTCATTGATGTCAACATAGTACTAAATAAATGAGTTACCAGAAGCTATTTCCTATTGAATATGATCATTATATGGTCCAGTATGTTGGTTGGTCTAGTGTGTTAATGATTAAGGTCTAGTTTTCTATTGTGAGATAAGCTATGATTCTGATATTTGAAGATCTTGTTCGACTCAGTGTATACAATATATTATGAAGACTAGTTATGCTTTATGGATGCTAGCTAACTTGGTATGATGCTTAAATAATATATGGTTTCGAAAAAGAAGGTTTTGATTATTTTTGTGTTCATCTAATTGGGCCGACCTTATTGATGATCAAGATATGCTTGTATATATGTAAGGTGTTTTGAGTATGATGAGAAGAGTAGTGGAAGAAGAAACACATGAGTAGTGAATGTGAAATGTGAAGAGGATTGAGGAGTGTGTGAAGATCTGAGCCTAAATTCTCTATCAGTTGTGATCAATGCAGTTTTGTTGAGTGATTATTGTGTGAGGTAGTACTTCATATTCTGAGCTTTAGTGGAACTGAACCCTGCACATTGAAGGTGTATTCTATCAATTCAATTTTTTGGTAGTGAGCCTTAACCTTTTGTACTCTGGCAATGAGCCATCTTTTGTATTTCCAGGTTGTAGCCTTGTGGATAGTGAGTTTGGACAGTGAGTCCTTATCTCAGGCAATGAGCTTTATCTTAGGAAGTGAGTCTTATCTCAGATAGTGAGTCTTTATCTAAGGTAATGAGCCTTATTTCGGGTAGTGAGCCTTTTTGTAATTAGTTTTTCAATTCTCTATAGTGTGATTTAATCCTGATTGTGGTTTTTCCTTATTGGGTTTTCCATGTAAATCTAGTGTTACTATGTTTATGTGTTGGATTTGAGTTTTTGCATTGGCATTTGATGATTAATCATTTAAGTAGTTGTAAGTATCAATTCCAATGATTAAATTAAAGATTAAAATCTATTCCAACTGATTCACCCCCGTCTCAGTTGTCATATTCAACATTTATTCTTGCTAGATGGATATATTTTTCTATCAAGCATACAAGGCCACCACCTTGGACCTCTTCCAAGCCACTATAATGCTTGAATTCAGCCCCTTTTTCTCTTACATTGTAGTTACAAGTGGATGAGATCCATCATTATAAGAAATTTTTTTATAACATATTTCTATAGGTGCATATATTATTAAATCTAGGTTGCATTGGCTGAAGGTGGGAGATCAAGCCTCTAAATAGTTTCTTCAAGCTCTTCATTCTCACCATACTACTCAAGGTATCAAATAGATTAAAGATGGTTAGAATTTTCTCAATGAGCTTCAAGATATCCTTCAAGCCTTTGTTAGGAACTTTGAGCATGCTTTCAAAGATCAAGAGAATTGTTTTGAATGAGATCATGCCTTACAAGAATACCTCAAGTTTGTTCCTTGTTGGTTTTATTCTTCTGAATGAATCTTCAATAATCATTTGCTTGCCATTGTTGATCTTTGTGTAGTAATTTGTACTATGGCTAATGATAAAGCCCCTACATGTGGTGGTAGTCCTTGTGAAATTTATAATACCCCATAGAAGTATGTTGAGGAGGATCTTCATAAAATATATCCAGAATTATTTCATTCCAATTCTTTAGGAAAAATTATCGACACTTTTTTATTAAATTAATACCTAAGTTTGGTGATCTAAAAAAATATATCATTGAAGAATGATCATTGTGCTTAATTTATCCTACAAAATCATTGCAAAATATCTTACACTTAAGTTATGTCATCTTCTTCCTTAGATTATGTGACCTAATAAAACTAGTTTTGTTAAGACCAAATTTATCCTAGAAAATATCATTATATTTTGGGAAGGTATGGAATGGGCTTAAAAATCCATCAATAAGTTATTTTCATCAAAATTGATTTGGTTATAACCTATGAATACATTGAATGGTATTTATCCTCACATTTCTCTAATATTTGGGATTTGGTTCTTGATTTATTCAATTAATTTATATGCTCTTTGCAAATGTTACGACTTATCTCACTATTAATGACCAATAATTTAAGTTTATTGGCCTACATTTCAAATATTTTTACTAAGTATTCCTTTTATCTCTACCATTGTATGTGTTTTATACTAAAGTATTTTGACACCTCTTATCTCATTCAATTTCTCAAGGTTTGGTCAAAGGTGTTTCTTTACCTAATTCATTATCTCAACTTGTTAATGGCCATTTTTTATGACTCTTCTCTCACTCTTCTAGAAGAGAAAAATAATGTAAACCATGTTTTTTATTAGAAAAGAAAGGTAAGGGCCCTGATCCCATACACAAAGTTAAAGAATAAACAATATGTCTAAAGGTCAACCTGACTAAACAACAACAAAATAGAGGAGGTACATAGATCTTAAGAGATAAAAACCACATGGGGCAGTGGGCCTAGCTCGATTGGATAAAAGCATCTTGTTGCAAGCAAGAGGTCACGAGGTCTAGTCTCCCCACCATCCTCGTGGTATTGGAGGGTGTCTCCTGCCAGCATTACCCATCACATGAAATTTTTTTACCATGCACACTATAGTTTATAGGGGTACGGCTACTCGATTCTGATTCCTGTAGACTAAAAAGAAAGAGATAAAAACCACATACAAAACATAGTTCAGGAAGAAACAAGTGTTGGGAAAATATGTCTCAACCTTGCAATTACATAAGTTACTATTGATACGGGGTCCAGGGGGATCATTCCCCTGGCTGGGGGTCTAGGGGGAAGCGCACCATGGTGGGGGGCTCAAGGGAAATGCCCCTAGAAGCCAAATTTATGTACACTTTATTACCGTAAATCTAGACTGTTCATCATTATGTCTCATATCTCATGGTTGAATTTTTTGTTGTCTTGACTTTCCCTAGAAGGAAACCCTAGTTTATGAGGGCATTGTATTATGGTAGTGTATTGTGATGTATTTTGAGAGTCATATAATGGTTGTGTCACCTCTGGATCTCTGGTTGGTGATACTCCTGTGAGAAGCTTTCTTTGCAAGTATATTGTAATCTTTTTTATTTCTAAATAATATATTGGATGGGTTTTGGAGTGAGGTTTTTTTCTCTCGAAAGGGTTTTCCCCATGTAAATCATTGTGTTGTGGTATGCTTGATAATTGTGTTTTTTCTTTTTTAAGTTTCTATAACTATTAAAGATCTGTAAAAAGTTTTGCATTGTTCTCCTCTGAAGATTAGTGTAGGAATTTGTTTGCTACCTTAGCTTCCTTACAAGTGGCATTAGAGCTTCATCACCTTTGGTTTTAGTTGTGGGTTGTTGGGTTTTTTTAACTAATCTAGATTTGAGTGGGAGCTTGTGTAGAAGACACTTTGTGATCTTGTTGCAAGAATTTTCAGAATTTTTAGATGGCAAGTTCATCAAGGAGAATAGAGGTGCATAAATTTTTTGGAAATAATTTTGAAATGTGAAAGATGAAGATGGAGGATCCATTAATAGATTGAGATCTATGAGATGTTGTTGATGAGAATGTTTCAAGGCCTGCAGATCCTACTCAAGATGCTCAATATGATGTTATGTTCCATTAAGCCAAGGGTCTAATTAGATTGTGCTTGGAAAACTCTATTTTAATCAATGTCCATGAAGATACCTCTGCACATAAACTATGGAAGAAGCTTAGTGAGATGTATCAAGCCAAATCTTTAGTGAACAATATTTTCTTGAGGAAGAAATTGTATTTCTTGAGAATGGAAGAGGGTGGACGAATTACAGGCCACCTAGAAGCATTCAATATGCTGGTGGCTAAGTTGGCATTAGTTGGTGTCAAAATGGATGAGGAAGAGAAATGTCAGATCCTTCTTTTTTCTTTTCCTGACTCATGGGATTCTCTTGTTATGGCTATTGGGAGTACTTCTATTATATTGAAGACTGAAGATGTGGTGGGTTATTTTCTTTTCTTTCTAAATAGATGAGGAGGAAGGTATCCATCAATGCCAAGGAGGCCCTAAATGTTTATGGAAGACCTAAGGAAAAAGGAGAGAAGAATGAAAAGCATGATAAATCCAAGTCCAAGGGGAGATCCAAATCTCCTTAAAAGTTCAAAGTTGTTTGTTGGAACTGCAATAAGCCTGGACATATTCGTAAGGACTGCAAAGAAGAAAAGAAGAGATTTGATTCTGATTCTGAACCTGAGAAGGAATATGGTGATTCCTTCATTGTAGCTTTGGTAACTCATGTAGGTAATGATGCATGGTTAATTGAATCAGGTGAATCTTTCCATATGACCTTTAATAGAGATTAGTTTTCTTGATATGAAGAATTTGATGGATGTAAGGTGTACTTGGGTGATGATTCTTATTTAAATATTGTTGGATGTGGTAAATTTAAAATTAGGTTTCTTGATGGTAGAATAAAAAGGATTAATGGTGTGTTGCATATCCCTGGATTAGCACGAAATCTATTATTTGTAAGAAAACTAATAGATGCGGGTGTCCAGGTAGTATTTTTTGATGCAAGATGCAAGATGGTTAGAGGTGCTATGGGGATTGCTAGAGTTGTTAGATATGGCACATTTTATAAGCTTGATGCATGCATTGTTGAGTGCAATAGTACTTCTATGAAAAGAAAGTTTGTGGAAAAGGTGAGGGTTTCACCTTCAATATATGGTCATGGCTTTTGGGTACCCAAGGGTGCTCTTTCTTTTGAATCAAAGTTACCTACAAAGAAAACTATGTTATGGCACCAGAGACTTGGTCACATTGGAGAAAAGGGTTTAAGGACCTTGAAAAATAAAAACCTCATTGAAGGTTTGTCTGATTGTAATTTCAAATTTTATTTTTGTGAGCATTGTATTTATGGAAAACAAAACCACGTTCAATTTCACTCAAGTTCTCATAAATCTTGTGGTGTGTTGGATCTTATTCATTCTAATGTGTTTGGTCTTGTAGATGTTCCTTCAATTGGTAAATCCACATATTAGGTTTCATTTATTGATGATTATAGTAGGACATGTATATTTTCTAAAGAATAAATCTAAAAAATTTAGTTGATTTAAATAATTTAAAGCAATGGTTAAGTTGTAGACTAGAAAAAAAAAGTTTGAAGATTGATAATGGAGGTGAACTTTTCTCTAATGATTTTGATGGATTATATAAAGATTATTGGAGTTAAAATGACACTGAGAGGGGTGTGAATCAGTGTTATAACAGATTTGACCAATTTTCAAAGATTCAAAAACATAGCTTAGATTTGATCTCAATATTACTCTGATTAAAGAATTCATCAGTTGAATGTAATCATTCATAAACAAAATTGAGAAAAGTAATAATCAGTGAATAGAAACAACAACAACACTATAAAGCAGAGAGCACACAGAAGAACAAAGAGACAAAAGCTTTTGCCGAGTGGAAAACCCTCCTGGGTTATAAAAACTACTCCTAAACTGCCTTATTGGCTTAATCTTCAAAACCACTGTTAACAATGCCTTATAGGCTAATTTCTAAGCACCAACTCAAGGAGCACCAACAACTCATTTAGAGACACCAATCTCAAGGAGCACCAACCCCTTACTCAGATTTTAGAATTACACTCATAATATCAGAGGATCTCTCTATTTTCAATTAAGCACATATTTCTCTATTTTCTCGTCTACAAAATACCCTAAGGATTACAACCAGAGAATTACAATCACCAACCTTCATTGTTTTCAACACAGGTTTATAAATACATTTCAAGTATGTCAGTTACGAAGAAATCTTCAAAAAGCATTTTTCACCAGATTCTAAAATTGTCTTGTTGATTTTTGAATATGAAGCAGAATAATGACAATCTGTCGATGATGATAAAAATCAATAGTAACGCTTATCCAGAGAACTCCAAATCATCCATTATTTCAAAAATGCAACTGCTTAAAAAGGAAACTCAATGAATATTCTACCATGTAACGGATTTGAGATTCGATGCCAATCCATGATGTTGACCTGCCACTAACTTTAGAAATTCACCATGTCAGCCACAGTGTATGAGTCTGTTAATCATTCGCTGAGACATCCAGATAGTTCTGCCAAAGGAAATTATAACGTTGATCGCTCTTTTGGTCCTTGTGCATCGCCATGACCTTCTGCCGTTGGGGAGAAACCATATCGAATATCTTTATGCTTCCCCGAGATCACATTTCTGTTAAGTTTGTTTCAGTCGCTGAGACACAAGAGTCTTTCTCATCAAGATGCCCTTTTGTTCCATTCACTATCACTATAGCCTTTTGATATCAGAGAGACCTCCTATAGAGCACACCATGTCTTTCCAAAAGTCATCCTTTCATCCGGTGTCACTGAGACACTTCAATACCTATGCCGAAAGTCACTTTACCACTGTCAGTCATCCCTCTGTTTGTTGCTGTGACATTTTGCTATCAGGGAGACATTATGTAGATTTCATTATGTTTCACTGAAAGACTTTATCTCTTGTAAGTCACTGTAACATAATGGTTCTCTTCCCGATGAGACCATCTATTCTATATATGTCGCTGTAACTTCAAACCATTGGGGAGACATCTTGTAGATCGTTTCAGTCATACCGAAACACCCCAAATTCATACCTATTCATCGAGACAAGTCAGATCCTATGCCGACAAAGACCATTTCATTTTCCATCGGCGAGACCGGAGGTCATTCGCTGAGACCTCTCGCTGAAAACCCTAGCTCTTATCGAAGAGACTACCTTTATGTTCTTGGTCGGTGTAACAAATCGAATTCGCCAAGACCTTTCTTCGATGCACAAACTCTTACCGAGATGCATACCTTTACGTTGTCATTCGGTATAACAAGAAAACCTCGCCAAGACATTATATCGATAGCCATTAGTTTTACCGATAAGTCTCCATATGCATACGGTCGGTGAGACACACTTGAATTCGCTGAGATACTAAACCGAATACTCCAAGTCTAGCTGAAGTGAATCTTTTAATGCGCCCATTGGTGAGACCAAAAGAGTTCACTATGACCATATAACAATGCCACAACTCTCGCCGATAGACTTCCGCATGCACTAGTCGGGGAGACATTTCAAGTTCGATGAGACACTACCCCAATAACAAAACTCCTGCCGATAAGTTCATCTTCCTCCAGTCGGTGAGACAATATGTCTTCGCTAAGACATCATTCTGACAGGTATAACTTATGCTGAAATGAACTTTCTTGTCTCGGTTGCCAAGACACAAAGTGATCAATGAAACAACATGCCAATAGGGATTTCTTACGCCAATGAACCACCTCATGTAGTAGTCGGTGAGACCCGACTCATTCGGTAAGACCTCTCAACGGTGAACACAACTCATTCTGATAGACCTTTCCACTGTCACCAAGACCACATGAATGTCATGCCGAAAGTTGCCTGTATGTAAAATCAAATAATTATGACATCAGAAATGTCTTGCTGATAGGAAACACATAAATTTCAAAAATGGATCGAGGAGACCCTGCCATTCTCATGCCGATAAGTGTAAGCCCGAATGAGAAACAACCAATACCATTAGACAAAACTGTATCAAGATAAAGCATGAGAAACCAATCTGAAACTGTCAACAAGTAGAATCAATTGAAAGGGATTTTGACATCAAGGACAAACCATATGATCACAATTGAGAACCAACAAAATCCCCCTTTGTCCTTGATGGCAAAACACAAATGACTCTCCCCCTTTTTGCCTCAATGACAAAGGATAGAGGAGAAGAATGTGCAATGCTAGAAAACACAACTGAGAAGCCAACCAAATACCATAAGAACCGGCTACAAATAGAACAATAGTGTAGCAGACATATTTGTAGGAGAGCAGTAAGATTATAACAAACTGATGTCATAGCAAAAATAACAATATGTCTCTTTCAAGAATCTCGGTCCATATTATCAATACCAAAGCAAAGGTACCAAAATATTATAATGTAACAAACCAAATTGATACCTAAAGATTGAAGACCTGTTACTTGAACATACCACCTTCTTTGACATGATCGATCAAGGCACATTCAAGATCACCTACTCCACATTCAATTTGATTAGCTTCAATCAGCAATACCAGAATTTGAACACAAACAATCCAACCACTTCTCAGCACAAGTAACCTTAGTCACAGTCCATGACAATACAAAGAAAAGACCAATGATACTGGTTATTCTTCTTCAACCAACACATATCACCTCATAAATAATTCATAACATCAAACATGTTTTTCAATCACTATTCTCCAAAGATAAATCCATCGACATCCCTTCAAAAAAAAAGGCTTTCTTATCTTTAATATGTTGAGGAACTCACCTATATGTCTCCACACTGCTCAAAGATGTCATAAGGATATACCATTATTTCCAACACCCAAGCATCCAAAAGGTTCAATTAAAAAACAATGTGCACTATCATTTCAAAAACTTTTGAAAACTGTCAACGACTAGACGAAGCAAAAACATTCCTTAATGTAGATATTTATCCATTACCTTTCAAATCCGATGATTACCTTTGTCAAAAATAACAAAAGGTTAAGGAATTTAAGCCATTTCTCTTCCTTCAAAATACTGTCTAGTTTACTGGCAAGACACTAGATCCATCAGCACCTTAAGAATTGAGCAACAACCTCACCAAAGATCTGTCAATGCACTTCTAACTTGTATTTCAAAAAATAGAATGAACTAGTGGCATTTACAAGCCATTTCTATACATCTTATATCACCAAAAGAAAATACAAGATGTCATACCTCATTCTAGACTCCATAGGGGTAAAACATATTACCATAATAGACTCCCCCTGAGTCTTTTCTTCTTCTTAAGACCTGGAAGGCAACTCTTGTGCAAGGAGTGCACAAGGAGTTTTCTCAGAAGCATCTTTATTGCTTTTTCTTCTCCACTCCAATGAAGACTTTTTCACCATTAATAGACCTTGTTCTTGATTATTGCCATTGCTTGGTGTCTCGAGAAGATTGTGCACATTTCCTTTTGTCCTCCTTCCAGCTGCAATGGCCTTTCCAAGCTTGTTCTTAATCTCACATCCCTGCAAATTGAAAAGAACATGATAACCACTATCACAGATTTGACTAACACTTAGAAGATTGTGCT
The DNA here is from genome assembly GCA_007258455.2 of Sequoia sempervirens. Classification (NCBI taxonomy): domain Eukaryota; kingdom Viridiplantae; phylum Streptophyta; class Pinopsida; order Cupressales; family Cupressaceae; genus Sequoia; species Sequoia sempervirens. The sequence continues at coordinate 139,678,243 of VDFB02049217.1, forward strand.
TGAGACCTTCCACATAGTACACATTATATATAGGAGTGTCTTCATTTAGAAGAAGTGAACCTCTACCTTTAATTTGAATACCAGAGTTATCACCAAACTTAACATATCCACCTACATAATCTTCAAGTTTTATAAACTTATCCTTGTCGCCAGTCATATGATTAGAACATCCACTATCCAGGACCCATAAGTCCTTTTTCTTGGAATGAAAAGCAGTTTGAACCAACATAGTTTGTTCAATGTCGTTAACAGTCTTAGGTTTCCAAACCTTTTTAATTTTCTACTATTTCGATTGCAGATCAATTCTACACTGTTTGATAGAATGTCCCAAAGCATTGCATTTAAAACATCTGATCTGTCTAACAAAACCATAGTGTTGCCTAAGACCAAACTTCGGCATTCTAGGATTCATAAGCCTGCATGTGTTCACCTTATGGCCAAATTTGTTGCAGAAAAAACAATAACCATAGAAGAAAGGATTGACTCTGTATGAAGATCTATTACCTCTTAAAGACTGACCATGATCCTTACTAAATTCTGAGTGATTTGAACCAGAACCTTTGACTTTAGAAGAGGGGATTTGTTTTGCATGGTCAATTGAGCATTCACCCTTTTCAAAACCAATACTAGTTTTATCTTTGTACATCTTCTGCTTGTTGAGCATCTCATTCAGTTTTAGAGTGCTTTCATATTTTTCAATTTCCTTCCTAAGACAGACTACTTCTTGTTCCAGTTTTTTAATCTCTTGATCTTTGCAGCTTACAATCTCTCAAATATAGTCTTCAACTCTTTTAGCTTCTTCAAGCTGAGTTTTCAGAGAGACCATTTCTTGATCTGGTTTATGTTCTTGAGCAAGAACTTGTTTTTTGAGTTTTTTGATCTCTTGTAAAGCACATTTCAGCTCGCTTTCAAGATCTACTTCACCTTCTTCAATGTCAATGGTGTTTGTATCTTCTTGCTGAGTAATCTCAGTCATGAACAAGGTTTCATCTTCTTCTGCTGATGAATCTTCAGACTCAAAATCAGTTTCATCTTTGCTAAACAAACTCTTCTTCTTTATGAAGTTGAAATTACGTTTAGGTTTAAAGGCCTTCTTCTTAGGCTATTTTTCAGTTGTCTCGTTGTCACAAATTTGATCATCATAGGGACACTTTGCAGCAAAGTGACCTATTTTGCGACAGTTAAAACATTTAAAGGGAAGTTTTCCCTTATATTTTCTTGATCCCTTTTTAAATCTTCTAACAAAATGGGATTCATTAGAATCAAACAACTCTGATTCACTGCCTTCGACTTTTTCTTTCTTTTCAGTGTTAAAGGCAGTTTCTTTTCCTGATGAATTGTTTTTGCTAGTTCTCATTTCATAGGCACTAAGTATTCCTTGCAGGCTATCTAAGGTAAGTTTATTAAAGTGTTTCTTTTCTTCTAGGGCTGAAACCTTAGATTCAAATTTGGATGGTAAGGTTCTAACAACCTTTGTGACCACATCAAATTCATTAACCTCTTGACCTAGACCTTTCATTGAATTGACAACTTCATCAACTCTTAGGAAATATTCAACCACTTTTTCATCATCCTTCATTTTCAACTCCTCAAACTGATGTTTGAGTGTAATGATTTTTGACAGTTTGACTTTCTCATTCGCTTGATATATAGTTTCAAGTTTATTCCAGATGCCATGAGCAGATTTGCAATGCACGACTTTAATAAACACATCTTTAGTTAACCCACACAAGAGGGCATGCTTAGCTCTGGCATTTGTTTCATACTTCTTCTTTTCAGCAGCATCAGTGGGAATAGTGGCTAGTACATTGTAATCTTCTAAAACAATGCTCCAAACATCAACATCAAAAGAAATAAGAAAAGCTTCCATTCTTATTCTCCAAAACACATAATCTGTTCCATCAAATAACCAAGCTCTGGTTATAGAGGCACTGTCTAGAGAATGTGCCATTAAAAACAAAATCCAAGACCAGGATCAATCCAAGGTAATTAAACCTATCAGAGGACCCTACGCTCTGATACCAATTGTTGGAGTTAAAATGACACTGAGAGGGGGGGGTGAATCAGTGTTATAACAGATTTGACCAATTTTCAAAGATTCAAAAACATAGCTCAGATTTGATCTCAATATTACTCTGATTAAAGCATTCATCAATTGAATGTAATCATTCATAAACAAAATTGAGAAAAGTAATAATCAGTGAACAGAAACAACAACAACACTGTAAATCAGAGAGCACACAAAAGAACAAAGAGACAAAAGCTTTTTCCAAGTGGAAAACCCTCCTCGGGTATAAAAACCACTCCTAAACTGCCTTACTGGCTTAATCTTCAAAACCACTGTTAACAATGCCTTATAGGCTAACTTCTGAGCACCAACTCAAGGAGCACCAACCCCTCATTTAGAGACACCAATCTCAAGGAGCACCAACCCCTTACTCAAATTTCAGAATTACACTCATAATATCAGAGGATCTCTCTGTTTTCAATTAAGCACATATTTCTTTGTTTTCTCGTCTACAGAATACCCTAAGGATTACAACCAGAGAATTACAATCACCAACCTTCACTGTTTTCAACATAGGTTTATAAATACATTTCAAGTATGTCAGTTACGAAGAAATCTTCAAAAAGCGTTTTTCACCATATTCTAAAATTCTCTTGCTGATTTTTGAATATGAAGCAAAATAATGACAGTCTGTCGCTGATGATAAAAATCAATAGTAACGCTTATCCAGAGAACTCCAAATCATCCATTATTTCAAAAATGCAACTACTCAAAAAGGAAACTCAATGAATATTTTTCCATGTAACGGATGTGAGATTTGATGCCAATCCATGATGTTGACCTGCCACTAACTTTAGAAATTCACCATGCCGGCCACAGTGTATGAGTCTATTAATCATTTTCTGAGACATCCAGATAGTTCTACCAAAGACAATTATAACGTTGATCACTCCTTTGGTCCTTGTGCATTGCCATGACCTTCTGCTGTCAGGGAGAAACCATATCGAAGATCTTTATGTTTCCCCGAGATCACATTTCTGTTAAGTTTGTTTCAGTTGCTGAGACACAAGAGTCTTTCTCACTGAGATGCCCTTTTGTTCCATTCACTATCGCTATAGCCTTTTGATATCGAAGAGACCTCCTATAGAGCACACCATGTCTTTCCAAAAGTCATCTGGTGTCGCTGAGACACTTCAATACCTATGTCGAAAGTCACTTTACCACTATCAATCATCCCTCTGTTTGTCGCTGTGACATTCTGCTATCGGGGAGACATTATGTAGATTTCATTATGTTTCACCGAAAGACTTTATCTCTTGTAAGTCGCTGTAACATAATGGTTCTCTTGCTGATGAGACCAACCATTCTATATATGTTGCTGTAACTTCAAACCATTAGGGAGACATCTTGTAGATCATTTCAGTCATACCGAAACACCCCGAATTCACACCTGTTTTCTGAGACAAGTCAGATCCTATGCCAACAAAGACCTTTTCGTTTTCCATCAACAAGACCGGCCGTCACTCGCCGAGACCTCTCGCCGAAAACCCTAACTCTTACTGAAGAGAATACCTTTTTGTTTTCGGTCAGTGTAACAAATCAAATTCGCCAAGACCTTTCTTCAATGCACAAACTCTTACCGAGATGCATACCTTTACGTTGTCAGTCGGCATAACAAGAAAACCTCGCCAAGACATTATATCGATAGCCATTAGTTTTACCGATAAGTATCCATATGCATACGGTCGGTGAGACACACTTGAATTTGTTGAGATACTAAACCGAATACTCCAAGTCTAGTTGAAGTGAATCTTTTAATGCGCCTATCAGTGAGACCAAAAGAGTTTGCTATGACCATATAACGACGCCACAACTCTCACCAATAGACTTCCACATGCACTAGTCGGGGAGACATTTCAAGTTCGATGAGACACTACCATGATAACAAAACTCCTGCCGATAAGTTCATCTTCCTTTGGTCGATGAGACAATATGTCTTCGCTAAGATATCATTCCGACGGGTATAACTTATGTCGATATGAACTTTCTTGTGCCGGTCGCCAAGACACAAAGTGCTCGATGAAACAACATGCCGATAGGGATTTCTTATGCCGATGAACCACCTCATGTAGTAGTTGGTGAGACCCGGCTCATTCGGTAAGACCTCTCAGCGGTGAACACAACTCATGCCGATAGAACTTTCCACTGTCTCCAAGACCACATGAATGTCATGCTGAAAGCTGCCTGTATGTAAAATCAAATTGTTATGACATCAAAAATTTCTTGCCGATAGGAAACACAGACATTTCAAAAATGGATCGAGGAGACCCTACCATTCTCACGCCGATAAGTGTAAGCCCGAATGAGAAACAACCAATACCATTAGACAAAACTGTATTAAGATAAAGCATGAGAAACCAATTTGAAACTGTTAACAAGTAGAATCAACTGAAAGGGATTTTGAATCAAGGACAAACCATATGATCACAACTGAGAACCAACAAAGATTGTGGTATTCATAGATAGAAGATAACTCTGTATTCTCTACAACAAAATGGAATTGCAGAAAGAATGAACAGTTCACTGATGGAGAAGGCTAGAAGTATGTTGAATGGTGTTGGTCTAAAACAAAGGTTTTGGGCTAAAGCTATTGCCATTGCTTGTTACCTAATCAACAAGTCTCCTACATCATCTCTTGTTGATAAGATGCCTAGAGAGGCATGGCCAAGTCACAAGCCTTCATTAAGACATCTTAGATTTTTTGGTTGTGAGGCATATGCACATGTGTCAAAGGAGAAGTGAACAAAGTTGGAGAATAAGGCTATGAAATGTATCTGCATTGAATACAGTTATAGTGTAAAAGGATACAAGCTTTGGGATCTTGTTGCACATAAGGTAATACATAGTAGAAGTGCTTATTTTAGAGAAATTAAGCCTTCTTTTGTTACATTGCAACCAAAAAAAAGTAAACAAGAAGATGTGATTCAATTTTCTTCTACACCTGAGATAGTTGAATCAAGGCCCATTGATAGAAAAGAAGTTGAGGATAGCTCATCTAGCTCTAAATCTTCAAAAGAGGAGGAAGAACCTCCACCTCAACTTATTTGTAGGTCTACAAGGCATAGAAAACCACTTGAAAGATATTCACCTAATGATTGGAGATGTATTTTTTCTTTGAATACTAACATGGATGAACCCATATCAGTAGAAGAGGCATTAGGTATGAATGATGCATAATCATAGAATATTGTTATGGATGAAGAAATGACAACTTTGAAAAAGAATGATACATGGGATCTTGTAAAGTTTTCTGAAGGACAAAGACTTCTTGGTTGCAAATGGGTGTTCAAGGAAAAAATTGGTTTAGATGGAAGTATTGAGAAATACAAAGCAAGGTTGGTTGTAAAAGGTTACTCTCAAGTTGAGGGTGTTGATTATGGTGAGATATTTTCTCTTATTGCAAAAATGAAATCCATTAGATTTTGGCTTATGATTTAAGGTTGAGTAAAAGGATGTGAAAACTGCTTTCCTTCATGGTGACTTGGAGGAGGATATTTATATGACACAACCAAAGCAGTACGTGGTGAAATGTAAAAATAAACTAATTTGCAAATTGAAGAAATATTTGTATGGCCTAAAACAAAGTCCTAAGATGTGGTACCAAAAATTTGATACATGTGTGGTGAGTCTAGGAATTGATCATTCTAAATCATATCATTATGTTTATTATAAAACTAATGGTGATTGTTTCTTGTTTATTACATTATATGCTAATGATATGTTATTTATTGGTAGAGAGAAAGGTATAATTTCATATCTGAAATCTCAACTTGTTGTAAATTTGAAATCAAAGGTCTTGGTGCAACTAAACACATTCTTGGAATGGAAATTAAAATAGATAGAGTGAACAGAAAGCTATGGCTTGTCCAAAGTATATCAATTCAATTTTATAGAGGTTCGATATGCAAGATTGTAGGCCATTGTGTGTTCATGTTTCAATTGGAACAAAGTTATCTATTTTAGATTGTCCAACATCCCCATTAGAGATGGAAGACATGAGAAAAGTGTCTTGTCAGAGTGTAGTTGGAAGTTTGATGCATGCTATGGTTTGTACTAGACCAGACATTTCCCAAGTAGTGGGATTTTTTCCATATACATATCTAATCCGGATAGAATTCATTAGGATGTAGTTAAAAGAGTCTTTATATATTTGCACACTACCTCATATTATTCCTTGTGTTATCATAGGGTAAAAACATAAAGTTGTGTCATACTTTTAGCCAACTTATTAGCACAGCTTAATTTAAGTATTCCTAACTAAAAAATCAATTTTGGTCAAACATATGATCTAGTAAGATTCATTCTAGCTAAGTTAGATACTTCCACAACTTTCTCAACTAAAATTGTTGGCTAAAAATATATGGAGTACCACTTTAAGTCCAATTTACTAAAAAAATAAAATTATTTGAGAAACTTGAAGTTTCAATAACTTCTACTAATGTAAATAACATTTTTCTCAAAATATAAAAATACCCTTTTGTAGATCCATAAGTGTAGTTTTCAAAAATATAATTATTTTAATAGTTTAATTATTATTTATATATTTTATTTTTTATTTTTACTAAAAGTAGGTTCTTAGCACAAAATATTAGGTTGATTACCATGCCAAGGAAAAATACTAAAACTTATTTAATTTTTTTTTTAAAATATGATGCACTAGATAAAAGAATCTATTTCAAGATGGTATAATTTTTTTTCCATTTTAGATAAATATTTAATATGAAATTTGACGTCTAATGGAAACGATTGTTTTTTTATTCACACACATTTTAATATTTATTTAAAAATATATATTTATCAAATTTTGGAAAAAATATATCCATGCACTAAAGTTTCAAGTTATAAATACACACAAAAAATTTGAAAAATAAAATAATATTTACTATAAAAAGTTTGACGTCTCATGCAACTTCATTTTTCAGCATTCTATCAACAACTAAATTATAGTGTTAATTTATTAAAAACTAGTTTAAATTTATTTTTATTTTTTTAAATACAAACATAAAATATACTAAAAAATACATATTTTACTAGTTTACATCATTTCAAAATTCAAAACATATATGCCACTTTTTAGTGATTCAAGTTTAAAAGTTGGATCAGTATTGGTCATTTCCTTTATAAAGTGTGACACAACTTTGTGCTTTTAGCCCATAGTAATATGACTAAAGATGAGATTTCCCTTGATATTCATGGTTATCTGGATTCAGATTGGGTAGGTGATGTTGATAGTAGAAGATCCACTAGTGCTTATGTGTTTACTTTGTTTGGTGGTGTGATTAGTTGGATGAGTAAGTGACAGGTTGTGGTTATTTTTTCCACTATTGAAGCAAACAATATGACAGCTACTCATGCTTGTAAAGAATCCATTTAGCTTAAGAGACTATGTTTAGATATTGGAATAAAACAAGGTGCAATAACAATTTATTGCGACAGTCAGAGTGTGATATTTCTACCCAAGAACCCAATATTTCATTCCAAGACCAAACACATTGATGTATTTGTATCATTTTGTTAGAGATATGGTTGAGGACATACTGAAGCAAAGTATATGATAGCTACTCATGCTTGTAAAGAATCCATTTGGCTTAAGAGACTGTGTTCAGATGGAATAAAACAAGAATAACAATTTTTTGTGACAGTCATAGTGTGATATTTCTAGCCAAGAACCCAATATTTCATTCCAAGACCAAACACATTGATGTACAGTATCATTTTGTTAGAGATATGGTTGAGGATGATAGGGTAAAGTTGGTTAAGGTAGAGACTTTGATGAATGTTGTTGATTCTTTAATTAAACCTGTGAGCATAGAGAAGTTCAGATGATGTTTAGAGACTATGGACCTTTTGACCCCTAGCAATTAAGAGATGAGGTTTACACCCTCCCGTTGCTTTTACAAGGTGTTCGATAAGTGGGAAATTTGTTGGGAAAATGTATCTCAACCTTTCAAATACATAAGTTATTGTTGATACATAAGGTACTATTCATGTGACGACTACAGGGAGTGCGAGGGGTCCCCCTTGCAAGGGGTTTGGGGAGATCATCCCCCTGATTGGGGGTCTAGGGGGTAGCATGCCCTAGCGAGGGCTTGTGGCAGTACCCCCGGAAGCCAAATTTTATGCATACTTTATTATTGTAAATCTAGATTGTTCATCATTATGTCTCATATCTAACGATCGATGTTTTAGTTGGCTTGACTTTCCCTAGAAGGCAACCCTTTTTTTATGAGCGAATTGTATTATGATTGTGTATTATAATGTATTATGAGAGTAGATCTCTAGTTGGTGATACTCCTATGAGAAACTTTATTTGAAAGTATATTGTAATCTTTGTGATTTATGAATAATATATTGGGTGGATTTTGGAGTGTGGGGTTTTTCTCCCGAAAGGGTTTTCCCCACGTAAATCACTGTGTTATGGTATGCATGATATTTGTGTTTATTTATGTTTAAGTTTTTTTTAATGTTAAATATTTGTTAAAAGTTTTGCATTATTCTCGTCTCACAATTAGTGTAGGAAGTTGTTCTACTACCTTAGCTTCCTTACAATAGGCATGCAAGCTTGAGCAAAAGTAAGAAAACATCAACAAATAGAACCTAACATGACAAAGAAATTCACTCCTTTGGTCTATTGATCAACTCCCAATCCTCCTTTAACACCTTGAGGTTGTTCTTCTAGACATTCTCAGAATCTTCCAAAGTGTCCTCCCTCAAGGTCTCTTCTTCATTGTTCTTTTCCATCCTTCTTTTCAGCTTCCTCAATTTAGATTGACCTGTAATAGTACCAAAAACAACACAATGCATTATACTCTTAGTGATGGATATGATACAACCAATTGCATTATCCAAGTTGGTAATCTTCTCCTTCAAGAAGACTCTATCACTATTGACTCAATATAATTAACCCTACCTTACACTTGTCCTTTATTTAGTTTTTAAAATTTTGAAGAGACACAGATCCCAACTCACCATCTATCTCTGAGTTCTCCCTTTCTTCATTGTTATCAACATTTTCATCCTTCTAACCAGTTTCCATCTCGTTCTCATCTTCCTCAATTCATATATTTATCTCAGTCATTTCAATATCTTTAGCCTCTTCCTCCTCACTATTGCCATCCTCCTCAACCATAAAGGTTGCATGTTAATCAGCCTCTTGCAAGCTATTATGCTAGCTCTCCTCCTCAAAAAAGGGGCAGTAATAATCATCCAATGATTCCAAAATCGCCTTGTCGAAGGCTAATCTTTTCCACTTGTGATCCTTTCCTTTATTTTGGTTTCCCACTTTGGCTAAGCGGGTTGACCTCTCACCCACTCTACTACTTAGATCACATTGTTGACCCATATCACCTTCATCTAGGATCTCTATTGCATCATTGTTCACCCTTACTCACCAAGGGGCCTAAGATATTTCTTTTAGAAGTATTAGGGTTAGAATGGATTTTCCTTTTTTGATAGGGGGAGATAGACTACATTTCAACTATGGAAGGGGTTTGATAAACAACATTTTTCAATAGATAATTTTTGGGCTTCTTTCTAGAGGGTGGACTATTCAAAGGAAAGTGAGGTTTGTCTTTGGATAACTTAATCTATAGAGGTTTGATTACTTTAGCAGTGCATAGATAAGGAGTGTGAGATAACACATGGTTATAAAGGGTCAAAATAAGACCTTGTTGTAGTGAGGGGAGGCCCCCTTAGAAATACATTGGTGAAGAGACGACAATAGAAAAATGGGATATTAATGTTTTGTTTATGCCTAATATGATTCAAGAAAGAAAAATGGTACCTGTGAATTGTTTTAAATCTTCCCTCTAAAGTAAATATTGCATAATATGGAGGCTTTCTAGACTGAATGGCACTAATAGCTTCTCCCTATCATAGCCATTCTAAAACCTTTGCAGCTTCTCATCTTTTTCAAAGAAACTATCTATAAATATTTAGTAGTGTATGTTACTCACTTTGGCCACCTTTATGCCCTTATAATCTAATCTGGCTACCTCTCCTATGAGTCTAGGGGTCATCTTGAACCAGATACTGCCAATTGAAACCATCCCCTCCTTCCAAGAGTTGCATAATTTGGAGATGAACTCATTGTTGAAACCTTGCATAGCCAAGAAAAAGGCGTGATGTTGGCTTCTTCAAAAATACTCTATATTTCTACATTTTTCTTGAGAGGAACACATGAAAAGGGTTATTCAAGAAAAGGGTTATGACCACTTCCATGGCCCACCCATCATACACCCTACACTCATCCACCATGTTGTCATTATTTGGATATATTTTTTGTAAAACCTCTGGCTTATATAATTAGTGGCATAACAACCAATGTTACAAATATTCCTACTTACCTAAGCCTCCATTGATCAACTATTATAGGTGGAAGTGGATTGGGTATGGAGAATTTTTAAATTTTTGGGCGTCCTTTTTACTTTTCAAGCTTTTGCAACCACTTTATGGCAAGCTGTGCTAGCTAGAATTAAGAATTTGTCCTATTGGGTTACTAAGCCTTTATTTTTTGCAAGTAATTCTTAGATTTGTTCTAATATTCTTGTAACCACTCACATTTACTATTCTTCTTATTGGGTACCTTATAAAGCTTCATATTTTAAATAGAAAATATTTTTAGATATTTTATTTGTGCCTCCTTGGACAACCAATGAGATTATCATTATGTGGAATGGGATTTATGTTATCTCCTTCATGGTTCAAGTGGTTTGGGCTTAATTTTCACTTAGCATTAAGTTCTAGCTCCATTCACCAAATGGATCGTTCATGCCTTAGATGGTAATAAGGTGCATGCAAAATTCTAATGTGACATTGTATCTCTTTTGATCATCCTATTGGGAGACTATATTGGAAGATGATTAGTCTTCACTCCCTCCTTATAATGAAATAGTGCATTCAAGTTCAAGCGATTTTTGTGATGAAAAGCATTTAGTGAGCTTGGGAAGCTATCAATCCTTGGCTTATTTGGAATGACACAAGTTTTTGTAATGGGTTATATCAATTAGAAAAATTTATGGTGGTCCCCTACTTTATAGTGTCAAAATAATCCTCTTGCTAAGATCCCTTGGGTTTACATGCTTAGAAGTTTTCCAAAAAGGGGGATAAAATCCTCCTTGATATTTTTCCCAAGGTTACCAATATTTTTTTGTCCTATAATGAACCAAAAGGAAAATATCATCTTTCCAATAAGGATCATGAATTTACCTTTTATGTTATAATTTAAGCCATTCCTACAAATATGGCTCATGAAATTGGCATTCAATCTTGCAAAGCTTGTTGGAAGGATGAAAAGTGGTATCCTAATACACCATTTCAAAATTATAAGCCTTACAAAAGGTATTTCCTAGATTTCACCTCATTTTCCTAAGGTGCCTACTTTGAGTCAAATATGGATTTTATAGTCTCCATTATTAGTTTAGTAGCATGAATTTTACACTATTTGGTTAGTTGTGCTTGAGCCAAAGCTTGCTCACTTTGTTTAGTGTATTCTTTTCAAAGACCTCCTCATTGGTTTTAGGTTAGCCCGCTTCAGGATTTCAAATCCTCAATACCTTTCTATGGTCATCAAGAGTCTCTCAAACATCTCTTCTAGTTCTATCCTAGATCTCAAGATACTTGGACCTAGATTCATGATTTCTTCAAGACTTTTAGGCTTGGGCCTTTTTCTCAGCATATGGTGTTACTAAGGGATTAACCTATCTAACTTGATAGAAATTCTACTATTTTTTACTATTTTATTGATCATAATTTCTTGCTTTAATGTTGTAATGTGTTTGTACAAATTCAAGTGCAAGTGAATACATTTTCACTTTAGGTTGTTCACATACATATTTTTTTGAATCGCTAAGATAATGCCCCTTGTATTTTTCCTATGGTTCCTCTAACTCCCATCTCCACTAGAGGTCAATCTCTATGTCATGGGCATCATTGAGGACATAATTACTTAGCTTGTGGCAATCAAGATGCTCATTTTAGGAATATCTACCTATTGTAAGAAGAGATTGTGCTTAGCGAGGTTGGTCACAACCTCTTAGCCATCACTTTACTTCTTCATTGTCTGTTGGTGGTGGGAATACAAGCTAACTATATTTTGGAAAATTCCCTCGATTAGCTCTTACTATTTCCAATATTGAAATTGTTAAGCAAGATAATCAAGATGATAGGTTAAAGATGGTAATGATGGACGAGACCCTCCCATGGACACTTCAAACTCCACTAATGTATGGTGCAATTGAGATCCTCTTCTTCCTCCCTCTACTCTAGCTCTCACTACTTAATAGCTTGCTTTTATTATTATGATGCTCTCTACTTTGGGCTATAGCCTTGTTTGGACTTTAAAGGTGTGACTATTTCCAACCAACTTTTTTTGTGAATATGTGTAATGTTATATCATAAATGATAATGTAGACACTATTCATTAAAGAAAAGTAAGAGATTAACTTTTTTAAAAAAATTCTTGAGCATTATTAGATAGATATTTAAAAAAATATGAATGAATTTGCATTGATGTTAGTAGTTGTAAAAATAAGTCAAATGTTTTTGTTGATTTATTGCATCTGAGTTGTGAAGGTTTCAAGATGAAAGATGTATGAAGAGTCTTTAGTAATATAGAACACACACACATAAACTAGCCTAATATAATGAAGTTGTGGCAAGCCATGCTTACTATTCTCAAAAGTAATATTAATTGTGAAAGAGGATTTTCAAAATAAAACCTCATGAAAATCAAAATTAGGTTTAACTACATTGGATGCATCAATAAGAATATGTCAAAGTGAAACAAATCATATAAACTAAAACAAAGCATATATTTTATACAAAGATACAAAATCAGGAAGAGTTGAAATATTTATATTAAAGACAATTTATTTATTTATTTAGACCGGGGTAGACCCCCTCGCTCTTTCCACCCTTCCCCCTTAAACTGCAGTGCGCTGGGTAAACTTTTTTCAAGCGCTGGCACAACATGCCCTCCAATACCAGAGGGATGGGGGGAAACTAGACTTTCTGACGTCTTCCCTACAACAGAATGCTTTAACCAATCAAACTAAGCCCCCATATTTTTCTTAAAGCATCAATTAAAATTGAGTTCATGAAATTTTCACCACAGGGAGGAGTGACCGTCAAATTCCAGATCTTCTGCACACCATAACACTTATTCAAAAAATTTGCCTCGAATTTGTGTGGCCTATAATTTAGCGTCTGGAAAAGCTAAAAACAGGCGTTCCATTTAAAGCTGTGTTGTACCTGCGAGTCCGAGAAAGGTTTCCGCGCAAATAAAAACAGAGGAGAATCCCAGGAGCAGACATAAAGGCCAAATCTTTGGCAGAAGATTCTGAGCTTACATCAGATCTCTGTAATTTCAACTGAAAATGAGAAAGCTTGCAATTTGCAAACAAGAAGCTCATGGAAGTAGGTACTCAATTACTTTCCGCACATAAAACCAAAAAGTACTCGTACAGACTTTTACAGCTCGAAAGCAATGGCAAAAATGGATTTTCTTCCACACAAACTATCCACTCTCTTTAATTTCTCTGTCAGGGGAGTCCGTACTGTCTTTATTTTCTTTCACCGGACAGTGGAATGGCTGCCTCTGCTGCAATCTCTGCTAAATCCTATGTTATCTCTGATCAGCGCCTATTGCTTTCACTACAGACGATTCAGAAATCTGTGTAAAGCTCACTCTGATAGGGACTTATCCATATTTCACTGAGTTTTTGTAAAATTTATGAAAATATTAAGTTGCAGATTTGTGTAAGACAATAACAGAATATTACGATCATGATCTTGTCTCTGCAGTTTTGAACCTTGATCTTTGCATTTCTAGTCTTTAGAATCTTGTTTGCCTTGATAATTGGAACTGGTGGTGCTAAAGAGTGGCCTTGGAATTTGTCTTGTTAGGATTGAGAAGACAACTAGGGAAGAGGGGCCCATAGTGAAGCATCCTAACTTTACGTTTCAGAAAATCCTATGTGAAAATTTCAAGTCACTTTCAATTTTGTACAACAGTTTATTTGGCAACTCACATGCTTCTATATTTCGTTTTAGGGCCACATCATCAAATATGATGCCACATCAGCATGCTTTTTATTGAGGTATCCAAAGAGGCCCAAAAAAAAAGTGAGACCGATAGTGGTGCACTAAGTCATGTTTTATTGGTGCGCTAATGTGGCATCACATGATTTGTCAGTTTATGTACTTTATGGATAGAAAGTGTTTTGCAATTGCATATTAAGGTGCTCCACTATGGGGCCCACTAAGGACTACTTCTATCCCCACTATTGGACCCCGATCCACTATGGGCTTCTCCCCCCTAGCTTACCACCTTTAAATCTTGGGCAAGCATTTTTATCAGTTCAATGATTTGAAGAATTTTGTAGACATGGATTTTATCTTTATGAATACAAATGCTGATGTTATGTTCTTTATGATCAAATGTTAACTTTTTTATTGCTGCTTTAGTGGAAATGATATCATATAATCTTAAATGATAACATTAGGGTATTGTTCTAACATGCAATGCCTTAGCATGCAAATATGAATATTTTGAATGCTTGAGTTAGTAAGGACAAGTTGAAGGTATTTTGATCTAACATGCAATGCCTTAGCATGCATATATGAATATCTTGAATGCTTGAGTTAGTAAGGATTAGTTGAATGTATTTTGAAATTCATGGGTTAAAATCTTGAACTAGGTTTAGGACTATAAATGTGGGATTAACCCAAGTAGAGAATGAGAAATGTGAAGATGAATTATGAATCTTTGGGATGAGGAGCTAGGTTTAGCCAAGACTTGGATAAAATGTAAAAAGTTGCATACAAATACATCATTTACATGTTAGAATATTGCACTAGGCACAAGGGTCAAAGTGTGTCTTAAACAAATGAGAAAGTGTGTTACAAATATGCTTTTCACCCTTTTATTTTTCTCCTAATTTGACTTGCATCTAACCTACTATAAACCATACCTTACCAAGTTAAAAAAAATTCAACATAAGAGTAAATGACATGAACACATAGAAGGATATGGAAATGGATGACAATTTGCACATGCTTCTTGTAATGATAGCATTATCTTTAAAATGTAAAGTACAAAATTCCATGAGTAGCATATAATTGAAAGTTAAAATACACATTGCCAACAACTTAACAATGTCAATAAATGCATGTTGTTGATGATATTGTACTATTTGGAAAAGCCACTATGGTGGAAGCAAGGAGATGGAAGACATGTTTAAATAATTATGTTGTTGTTTCTGGCCAATGCATCAATTATGAGAAAAGTAAGATTTACTTTTTCAATACAAACATGGAGTTACAGAGGAAAGTTAAAACTATTATGAGTTGTTCTTGTGCTACTCTTCCAAGTGTTTATCTTGGGCTCCCGCTTACTATTACAGAGGTCACACCCTCCTTTCATAATTTGATTTTAGAGAGCCTCTAGAAAAAATGGCAGGGTGGAAAGGTAAGCTCTTGAGTCATGCTAGCAAACTATAACTTCTTGATGTTTCTTTACAAGGTATTCATGTCTATTTTCTCTCTTTTTTCATTATCCCTAAATTTATTGCTAATAAATTTGAAAAAATTCAAAAGAATTTTCTTTGGTCTCACATAGAAGAAAATAAAAGAACAACCCTCATAAGCTAGGATAATGTTTGTCTTCCTAAGACTTGTGGGATACTAGAAATTAGAAAGATATGCCAACAAAGAAATCATGTCTAAGGTTGGTTGGGACCTCATTTTGAACACTAAGGATTGGTGTGGAATTATGAAAGCCAAATACTTAAACAACACCCAATTTATCAGGAACCTCACTGAACCTGGGTATCCTAGTGGTTCTTTGATATGAAATAATGTCCTTAAATTTAGAAACCTTATTTAGTTAGTTCTAAAATGGAAGTTGGGGAATGATCTCAAAACTTGCTTTTGGGAGGACTCTTGGGTTTTGGACCAACCTTTAAAAATCATCCCTTGTTCAAGGGTTTGGAGGGGCTACAAAAAAATGTTTGGAAGGTGGGTTGATGACTACCTAATGTTGAATGATGGTGTTCAACAATGGAGGAATATTGAGTATTGTTGTAATGACCATGGGAACTCATCCATAAAGCTCGTACCCTCCAAGAGAAAATTTAGTTGATAAGGATAACTTTATTTCCAAACGAGGATGAGTTTTATTGGGCTAGAGATAGAAGAGGAAAGTTTGTGGTCAAATCTTTAAAAAAATATGCTATTCGACAATGACACTATAATATGTTTTGGAATAACATTTGGAATCATCAACTCATCCACGAAGTCAATTTATTTTGGTGGAAAGTGACCCACAATAGAATTCTAACCCAAGGCAATTTAAAAATAAGAGGTTTCAATATCCCTAATATATGTGTTTTATCCAAAAAAGAGGAGGAAATGGTGTCACACCTACTCCTTCACTATACTTTCTCTGAGAAAATGTGGAGTTTAGCACTACGAAATTTGGGGATTAATTGGGCAATGAATGAAGATCTAAATGAGTTGATTTTGAATTGGAATTGTCCCTACACTCACCCCTTGGTTAGAGATTTATGGAACTAGATTCCTCCCCATATTTTTTGGGGCATATGAAAAGAAAGGAATAATAGACGTTTCCAAAATTTTGAAAAGAATTCTAAGGAGGTGCTTAGGGATTTCTCAAAGCTTCTTGTGGAAAATATCTCTATTAGAAAATGGAAAAATATAAATAGTCCCCAAAACCTTTGGAAATTTTAATTAGTAACACGCGGAGAATACCCTTGGAATTTGAAAATTCAAGAATTGTTGCTCGCCAACATACTAAATGAAAACCTTCCCTAGTGAATTGGGGAAAGTTAAAATTTGATGGTGCTGTTAGAGGCAACCTAGGTCTGGCAAGTGGTGGAGGTATTTTTGAGACATCTCAATGTTGAAGTCATTGTTTGCTTCTAAAGGGGCTTCAGGGTACAAACTAGCAATGTGGTTGAAGCTTTGGCTATGGTATGGGGAGTTAAAGTTGTCCTCTCCTTGGGAATTAAAAACATGTGAACTGAAGGTGATTCTAAGCTTATAATAGACTCAGTGGAGGGGAAGGTTAAGGTGGAATGGGCTATTTAGTAATATTATCCATGACATCCAAAATCTCCTTTTAGGCTTTTACAATTATGTGTTGTTTCATATATATAGGGAGGGGAATAGAGTAGAAAATTTCAACTCCCTGAGATGCTAGACAAACAAAAAGGATTTCCCAAAGAAAATAAGAATCCTCCTTTAGAAGGAGCGAAAAAATATCACCCCTTCTAATGATGATGAAAATAAAAAGTATTCATATTCTAGAATATATAATTTTGTATATTATTTTCATTTATAACCCTTTTTTGAATCCCCATTTGTTGGGTTTGAGGGGTTTATGGACTAAGAAGTTAGGTTCAATAAAGGTGGAACTGTTTTGGATAAAGGTTAATGGCTTTTATTCAATCATGAGTACTTAGATGTTGTTTCATTATCTCCATTTAGTTTTGGTGGTGATGTGGACTAGAAATGATGAGGTGGCAATGACTGGGTTAAGTGTTACAAGAACATCTATGATTTCTTGGAACTTGATTCATGATGAAGGGGTCTTCCATTATAGGGCTCCGATTATCGTCCAGGATAGTAATTATGCACCTAATGCTTCCTTTCAAATAGTTTAGTATGAGATTTTGGAAATGACTGATGGTGCAAGTTCAATAATAAACCCCTATGAGAAAGATGTGAACAAGTTGGATAATTTCATAATTTTGAGGATGTTGAGTAATAAGTATATTAATTTCAGCACATATCCTCATTTATTAGACTACACTTGTGATCAATCATCTTGTATGGTGATAATTTATCCTCAACTCTAGAAAATTTCATTTCAAATTAAGAAACCTTGCTTGCATTATGCTCTGTCTTTCGTTTGGGTTTTGTGGATTCCTCAAAAATTGTAAGGTATAGTGTGGCCACCTAAATATTTTTATAATGGGTTGAGAAAGGGTGTGAATGAAACCATGATCCTGCAACGAGTTCAAAAATTATCCATAATGTCTCCATGGACATGAAGAAAGTCTATCTATTCAATTTAAAAGTTCCTGGAACAAATGCCAAGTGAGGATGGGGGGCATTTATTTTGAAGTTGGAAAGGAGATTATAGCCTAGGCTACTAGTATGTCTTAAAAAGGTCAAAAGCTCAAGAGGCATAGTAAGGCAACTAATAATGAAAGAATGATCCTCATTTTCAAAGAGGGTGAGTCAGTGGTGAAGCTGCATGTGGGGTTCGATAGAGAAAATATCCCATATCCATGGGACAAGGTATGTTTCCTTCTCATGAATTATGTCACTCTTGAAGGTAAATTCAAATGCTTTTATTTCTATCATTTACTCCTACTCAATTACTTTAGGAATAAGACTATCATAAGCTTTCCTTTTTACATGTTACCCTCATTGGATTCATCCATTAATGAAGTAAAGGATATGACTTCAAAAAAACCTAAAAAACCCCCCATACTGCTTCATTAAGGTTTCATATTATAGCTCTACCATTTAAATTTTGCCTCCTATTTTCCAAAACCTATATGAGCTTGTCTCATAGAAGACTCCCTATATGATATTTCTCTTGTTGAGATAATTGTGATGTTGCCAAATAAAGGAAAGAAGAAGGCTACTAATCCATAGAATTTCACCCATATTACCTCCTTGAATGAGGCTAAAACTACCCCTCTTTAGTCCAATTCCCCCAAAAAACCTTTCCCTTCTACCCAAAAGTTAGATGTGGTGAGCTTGTGTGATATGAAGAATAGCCCCATGAATAATTTAGGTAAATAGGGAAACACACTATCCAAAAACCCCACAAGAAAAAATAAAATGAAAATATTGGTTCATTGTTTTGTTAAGGAAGCTAGTTCAGATGGGGAAAAGGAGGATGATAAAACTAACTCTATTGATAGGGAAAAGGATAAAAGTGTGCCTAAAACTATGAAGGAGACGAAGAGCCCTAGTTTGAATTTTAGGTGGTCTAATAGGCTTACCAATCACACAACCCCTAACTTTAGCATTGATGAAATCTCTAGTGACTTGACAAATAGGGAGGACAATGAAGAAGAAAATAATAATAAGGATTATGATGAGGAGGAGGTGGATGTTGAAAATGACGGCCCGATCCTTTTCCTTGAGTTGAATGTAATGTTATCAGATTTGAAGGACTCAAACACCACCCTTGTTGTGCAACCTCACCAAGATACCTACCCCAAGTGCATTCAAACTTCTAAAGATGTTGCTACTCTAAAGACTTGAGTTTATGAGATCAGAGGGAAGTTAAGAGTCATCTCTTGCTTCACTCTAAAATTTATGCATCACTCAGTAGCCACCCTATGTTCTTTGTTGGATGAATATTTTAAAATTATGAGAGTAAAAAGGGAGCAAGCACTAGTACTAATTATAGGGAACTATTTAAAATCCTCAATGAGGATTGATATCATTTTATTTTTATTAGTCTAGTGCTCTCTTTGTTTCTATCTAATATATGCTTTAAAACTTTGAACTCTATTTTAATATGTTGTCATAGTGTTGTTTCTGGCATGTGGTAATTGTGATATTTTTTTTGTCCTAGGGGCCTTTAGTGTAAAGGGTTCAACACCCTAAATTGTTTCTTATATAATAAAAAACAATGTATAAATGTAAAATCATGGCTATAGGATTGGAAGAAAAAAATTAACTCAAAAAAGAGTTATGTACATTGTAAATGAGCCATCATAGATCTAGGGCTACAAAGGATCTATCATAACCAAAAGAGAGAGATGTAGGAATATAAAGGAGCCACCATAGACCTAGGTCTAGAAAGGATCCATTATATCCAAAAGATAACAATGTAGAGCTACAATGATTCGTCATAGATGTAGGGTTATAAGGGAGCCATCGTAACAAAAGAATGATATAGGGAAATTGAGCTATCATAAACAAAACAAGAATTTAACATGATCACAAATGATACATCATAAGAAAAATAGTGATGTAGGTTTGCAAGGATTCGTCATAACCAAAAGAGAGAAGCCTATAGTTGTGAAGGAACCATCATAACCCAAAGATAGTGATATAGGATTTTGAATGAGATACTATAGTCAAAAGAATTATTTAAATTACTAGTGATTTTATATGCTCTGAATGATTAGTTGTGTGTGAATGGTGCAAGATATTGAAGAAGAGGAGAACAAGTAATAATATGCAAAAGGATATGATGATGTAATCTCAATAATCATGAAAAAATATCAGAATTATCATCCTATGACTAGTATGAGATAAAATATTAAGATGTGATCATGAAAGAATGTATAATAAGAGGAAATAAGGTTGGCCCCAATGTTTCACTCAACAAGATAAATGAGCAAGTGATAATAGCCAAAGTACTAAATAGGAAAATGTAAGCATAAGGGTGAGAGGACAATAGTGTGCTTCAATTGGAGGATAAAAATAAAATTATGATAAATTTTAGAGCAAATTTTTTGGGCTTAGATCTAAGGGGGATTCGATCTAGGGGGTTCACCTTTAACCCCTTAGTATTAGGACTAGATTTTGTACACCTTGGAAATCCTATAAATAATATATTTAATTAATTAATTACAATATTCTCTAATATTTAGGTCATAATGGAATGTGGTGCCACCCTTGGAGCAATCCATGAGATTTCTTGAATGACATACTATGCCACTTAGAATTTGTATTACAACAAGTGTAAGAGAGTATTTAAATAGGGGTTACACAAAATATTACAAGGAGCATCATTGACTAGCTAAAGAAATAGTCATGTGTAAGAAGGTTGTAGGTGTAATAATCTCTCTAATGTGGAGCATTTGGGAGATACATGACCCCCTTAGTCATAAATTTTAAAATTATTTATGGGACTTACTTTCTAATTTAGACCAAGAATTGGCTCATGCTTTTGAGCTTTTCATTTTAGGGAATCATTGGTGGTTTTAAAAATCTCCTTAGTCTATATATATATGAGGCTTCAAATAGAGGTATATTCTAATAGATTAATTTCAGAAGGTAAAACTTTGAGGATATCTATTAATTGAATTGAGATTTTTCTTGTATTGTAACTGTGGATGATGAAAATTTGAATCACAAATATAAACAATGTAAAACTAACTCTCACAATCACACAATTGAGTTTAAGATATTGGCTCAGAATATAGAATTTAGATAACAAGAAAAGTCATCATACCTAAGATCTTGATTTGCTTCATTATTTTTTGCTCTTCAAAGTAACAAACTATGAAAGAAAAATAATGATATGATGAAATGATAATGATAAGTTCTCAAAGATAAATGATACCTATGATTGATAAATGACAATGACAAATGCTTAAAAATGCTTTTGATAATGCTTGAATTCTTGATAGATCTTGATCATAAAATTGCTAGAGATATCTTGACAATAAAAGTGCTAGGGAGATTTGACAATAAAAGTGCTAGGGAGATCTTGACAATAAAAGTGGTAGGGGATTTGAATGAAATGAAAGATTCTTATTTATATGCTTCACTTAACATTTGATTAATGGCTAAGATTGATTTGCAAGATCATACATATATGAAAATTCAAGATAGGGTAGACCCAAATTTTAAATTTTAAAAAAGAAGGAATTTAATAAATAAAATTTATTTAATTCAAAATGATAGTTTGGAGAAATAATTAAATATTAATTAATTTATTTTAGAAATAGAATATTTAATTTAAACAAATTATTTTAATTTATTTAAAAGAGGAGTGTTAGCTAATTAAATATTTTTTTAAAATTATTTATTTAGAGAGGACCAAAGATAATTTGAATTTGAATTTCACTAATGTTGGAGGAAAAATCATAAGAGATGAATTAATTAAATAATTAAAAAATATTTAATTATTATGGATGAAAAGAGGAAAATGTCAGCTTAATTAATACTTAAAAATTATTTAATTAATATAGATAGAAGAAATGATAAGGAAAATGATGAAATGATAAGATGAAAATGCATTAGTCACTTTTAGGTGTCTACATTTTTCCCCTCTAAAACAATGTGTTGTATAGCATTGTTTCAAAGAAATAGATTTATGATATGCCCCAATAGACCATGGGATGGAGGATATGATGCCTCCTCGAGAGATTGACTAGAAAATAGGTCTTGAGTCAATATCATGACATGAAGAATTATTTATGATGTTATTTATGTTATTATCATATTATGATGTATACTAACACTTGTGAATGCATCAAAACCAATCTCCAACAAGGATCAAATATCAAAATGAAACCTATAAAGAGAAGATGCAACAAAAGGAAATATGTAAAGTGCAAAGCAACAAGGAAAGAAAAACTAGACATTTTACTTTAAAGAGGAATTTGAGCAAGTGGATAATGCTTTTCATTTTACCCAAATTCCATGCACATAACATACATGAAAACATTAAAAGAACGAAACTCATGTCTAAACCCAAGATTCTCTAAGCACATTAATATATAGGCCTTCATCAAGAAAATGAGAAAAAATAATTTCAAACAGGCTCATAAAGAAACTCATGGTATGAACCAAGCTGCTCTAAGAACATTAAGATAAGCTTTTGTCGAGCAAATGTGATATAAAATCTAAAACCAAGAAATAAAAAGAAAATAGACTAAGAAACAAAATCAATAGTTAACATATCTCTTGCCAAAAGGATAAGCTCAGTTTTGATAGATAAGTTCCATTGTAGGGAGGATGCATCCATTAAGCCCTTAGATTTATTTTGATAATGCCAATCATAGGAAACATTTAATCCATTAGAACATGAAAATATTTTTATAATTATATCGAAAGATAAGCAATAAGCTATGCAAGCCAAAATTTTAGCTCAATAGTTGAAATTCATTTTGCTCATGATTTCCATTAAAGCTCAATGTTTTAAGATTTGCATATGATCTCAAGATACAAGAATCCAACACAAAACCAAGGTCAAGGCCCAGAAAGTGCCCCTAGCTAGGAAAAGGAAAATTGACATGGGTAAAAGACATAAAAAAAATAGATATGAACAACCAAGCCATGGCAAACAAGGAAAAAGGACATGCATATGGCTAATGGTAGGTGAATGAGATATAAAATAAGGGATGAAATGGAATGCATATACAATGATGAGACTAGTATGTATAAATTACTAGGATACCTCAAGGGTGATGCATAAAACTTCTTAATAGGAATGTTATTAATAGGCTCTTCTAAATGTTCTCCTTTAGGTATAAAATGTTTATATGCTCTAGAACAATAATTTGAAATAATAACATGAAGGGTCCCAACCAAATAGCTTCAAACTTTCATTTCTTGTCTCTATCTTGTTGATTATTTTTATTCTCTTTTAGGACCATGTCTTCAATCTCAAACCTTCAAATTTTGATTTTTGTTATAGCTACAACAAAGGAGCTTTCAATAATCTTGTAAGTGATATGGTGTATTAAGATGTAGATTTCATCCAATATCTCAAGATCATGCAATCTAGATACTCAATATTCTTTGCAATCAATGGCATAATTTAAAGAAACCCTTAAAGAGGGGAGCTCAACCTCAATAGGAAAAATGAATTCAATTCCAAAGATTAGGGAATATGGAGTGGTGCATATAGGTTTGCAGATACTAGTGTGATAAGCCCATAAAGTAAGATTAAGTTGCAAATGTCAATCATGGCCAATTTCATTGAACATTTTCTTAAGTATTTTCAATATAGTTTTATTGGAGGCCTCATCTTGACTGTTACCTTGTGGATAATAAGGAGTGGAAAAACAATATTGGATATGGAATTGGTGGCAAAGATCATGAAAATCTTATTTTTGAATTTTTTGTTGTTCTATGGAATGATAGCATGTGGTATACCTTAACAATAAATGATATAGTTTAGGATAAATTTATCTATTTTCTTTTCATAATATTAGATAATGGGATGGCTTTAACTCACTTTATAAAATACTCAGTGGTGGTGGTAACAAACTTATGATCATTGGATGAGGGGGGGTGGATTTTGTGTATGAGGTCGAGTCCCCATTGTGAAAAAGTACAAGGAGTAGTTATTAGTTGTAACTCTTGGGTGGGTACATAAATAAAGTCTCCATGTTGTTGATGTCGATGAAATTTTTAGAAAATGTTTATGCATTGTGTTCCATAGTTGACCAATAATATCTAATTCTTAACAATTTTTTGGTAAGGGTGGGTCCACTAGAATGGGCCCCACAAATACCTTCATTTATAGGTTAGATAAGTATTTTTTCTCTTCTTTCGATTTTAGACACCTAAGGGGGATACCATCAAGTCTCCTTCAATAAAGGGTATCACCAAGGATGACAAAACTAGAAGATCAATAAATTAATGTTTTCTTTTCAGCATTGGATAAGTTGTGAATAAGAGTACCATCATGGAGATAGGTGTAACTATCATGATACCAAGGAAAATTAGGACCAAGTTCACACACTAGTTTAGATTCAAGAACATCAACAACTTGAATCAAAATTTTCTATACCAAAAACTCACAATGATGAGTGTCATGAGGCATGTCCAAGAGAGATCCAATAGTAGCCATAACATCAACAACTCTATTATTTTCCCTTGGGATTAGTTCAAAAATGATAGTTGAAAAGTATTGTATAAGACTGTCTACCATCCTCTTGTAGGGTAGAATTTTTATCCTTTTTTGGAGAATCATCATTCACTTGTCATATGACCAACTATGAATCTCTAAAAATATGAAGCTCCTTTATTTTCTGTTGAATTGTCATTCTAAGACAGATTATTGAAGCTTCATATTTTGCAATGTTATCCATGCAAGGGAAAGAAATTATGACTTTGGGATACAATTACCCTGCAGAGAGATAAAAATAATTTCAGCCCTAGATCCATGTTGAGTGTGAGAGCCATAAAAATATAACTTGGACACAAATGTGAAGATTTGAAGTTAAAAACTATCTCATATAGAAATTTTCAAATAAGGGAATGATCTACATCTAAATGTGCATCTGCTAATTGATCTATAATGATTTTTCCTTTGAAAACCTTATGATCAACGTACTCATTATGAAATTCACATAGGGTCATAATCCTTTTTTTTATTCAACCAATTAGAGCATTCTTGGATAAAAGGTGCTTTAAGGGATCCACCTTAGAGATGAGCTTTATTTGATGCTTAAACATGTAGTGTCTCAATTTTTATAACACAAAAATAATAACTAGACATGCCCTTTTTATTGGAGTATAATTAATCTCATATCTAACCAATGTATGGAAAATATAATTGATAGCTCTCTCCTTTCTAATATCATCATGTTGTGTGGGGAGAGCTCCTAATGTTGATGTATTAGTTGAGATATATAGTAACAAAGGTTTCCCATGAATAAGTGGCATAAAAACTGGAGGTGAATCCAAATGATCCTTTAATTATTGAAAGGTTTGTTGACACTTATCATCCCACTTAAATTTGGTATTTTTATGCAAAATATGAGTGAAAGGTTGAAACTTGTCTACTAGTTAAGCTATGAAACACCTAATTGATTGAAGTTTCTCTTGAAGGATACACAATTGTTTTAGATTAGTTGGAGGAGGCATATCAATTATAGATTTAACTTTAGTAAGATGCACTTCAACGCCTCTATGAGAAAAAATATACCCAAGAAATTTTCCATAAGTGATGCAAGAGCATCCACGGTCATTGGAAATCTTGCATCAACCAAAAATATTTCCTTGCTTTGTTTTGTATTTTCAATAAAGGCTAATGTGTGGGGAATCAATTATTTTAATTTCCAAATATTGTAATTTTCCCCTATGGTAATTTTTAATTGTAATTTTGGAGGTGAATTTACTTTGGTAAATGTTTGAAGGGCATCCCAGAGGAATATTCTAGCCTGAGCATCTATTTCAAGGTGGGGACCACTCATCAACTCATGTCCTTACATGTTGAATTGTATGATTGGAACACTATTGCATGCTGGGGCACCCAAGTTTGCATGCTCTTTCTTAGAGCCGTTGGAGAATAATGAAGCACACCAAATTGACCAAATTTGATTGGCCATGAGTTAGGTTCCCATGTGAGGGCTATGTGAGCAATAAATAATTTTCACTATTTTCATGAATTATTCACAAAAGG
Organism: Sequoia sempervirens; assembly: GCA_007258455.2. NCBI lineage: Eukaryota > Viridiplantae > Streptophyta > Pinopsida > Cupressales > Cupressaceae > Sequoia > Sequoia sempervirens. The sequence continues at coordinate 139,704,453 of VDFB02049217.1, forward strand.
TGTGTGGGTTTTCCAAGGAGGTATATTCATATTGTTTTGGAATACCATAGTGGTATACTCATCCTCAAAATTCTATATATTGATGCCTTGTCACTATGAGAAGTTGACTTTTTGGAGTTGAAGTTTTGCATTTTATGATGCTACTAAATTTTCCAGAGGATTGTGACTCCAATTTTTTACATATTATGTAATCAACAAGCCCATATGATGAGGAATTTTATATTATAATTTAATTTCATTTTAGAGATAATAGAAATCATATGCTTCCTTCTTGCATTTGTTTTGTGCAATTTGTGGTGTGGTTGTTTGTTTCAAATTTAGGAGGTTTTCTTGGAGAGATGAAGAAGACAATTTTTTGCAGGTTTGAAGAGGTTTTCCAGCAATAAGAGGATTGGTGATACAAATTTTTATTGTAGCAAAGGTTTCCTATGAAATTTTCTAGGTTGAAAGAGCTAGAATATTGTAAAACAAGTTGGATTGGAGATCATTTTGTAATTTATTTTTGTTGTTATATTTATGATTTATATCAATTTTGTAATGGTTGGCATCAACCAACATGGCTGCAAAAAAAAAGAAATTTTAGAATTGCTTTATTGGTATGTGATTTCAAAAGAGTTTGAATGAGAAACTAAGACACTTTTTGCAAAAAAAATTTGAGTTGCATTGTATGTGGTTGTGAGTTTGTGAATGAGCATTGATTTTCTTCTACATTAGTGGTATCAGAGTGGGAATTCCTAAGTTTGTAGGAAAAAGCACCA
>VDFB02049217.1:139705310-139745976 GCA_007258455.2 Sequoia sempervirens
GGTGTGTTACATGATACTAGCATTTCTATACTTTTTGATTCTGGTGCATCTGATTCCTTTATATCTCCTCTTGTGGTTGAGCGATGTGGACTGGTGGCAACTAGTCAAGGCGAGAAATGGCAAGTTGAATTGGCTTCAGGGTCAAAGCTTGTTGTAGAGAAGCTTGTGCAGGATTGTAGCTTGAGTATAGGGGCTTTGTCAACTAAAGTAAACCTCAGAATCCTCCCACTCGGCTCATATGATGTTGTCTTGGGCATGGACTGGTTGAGTGCACACCGTGCTATAATTGATTGTCGCCGTAAAGCGGTGCGGTGCTTTGATGATTCTGGAAAGGAGGTGGGAATCGTGGGTGTTCAAAAACCCATTTCTTTGCGAATGATCTCTGCCATGCAGCTCAAAAGGTACTTTCACCAGGGTTGTCAGCTCTTTGCGGTATCTTTGAGTGACTTGGAGTCAGAGGATAGTCAAGGGGTGTCTTTGGAACAATACCCTCTCCTTAAGGAGTTTTCTGATGTGTTTCCAGAAGAGATACCTGGTATGCCACCTAAGCGTGATATAGACTTCAGGATTGATTTGGTACCTAGAGCTGAGCCAATATCTCGAGCTCCATATCGGATGACAACGCAGGAACTTCAGGAACTCCGTTTGCAGCTGGAAGAGTTGTTGGCTAAGGGCTTTATCCGCCCAAGTGTTTCTCCTTGGGGAGCACCTGTGATTTTTGTGAAAAAGAAGGATGGTTCTCTTCGCTTGTGTATTGACTACAGGCAGTTGAACAAGGTAACAGTGAAGAACCGATATCCATTACCCAGAATTGATGATCTTTTCGATCAGATAAAAGGGGCAAAGGTGTTCTCTAAGATTGATCTCAAGTCAGGATATCATCAGTTGAGGATTGCTGATCCAGACATTCATAAAACAGCATTTCGTACCCGGTATGGACATTATGAGTTTACCGTGGTGCCGTTCGGGTTGACAAATGCACCTTCAGTCTTTATGAGCCTAATGAATGGAGTGTTCAGAACATTCTTGGATAGATTCGTCCTTGTGTTTCTCGACGACATTCTGATTTATTCTAGGTCTATGGAGGAACATGAGGAGCATCTAAGGCAGGTGTTGGAGTGCTTGAGGAGTAATCAGTTGTTTGCTAATCTCAAGAAATGTGAATTCTATAAAACCGAAGTTCAGTATTTGGGCCATGTGATTTCTGGTGAGGGAATTTCAGTTGATCCTGCAAAGATCCAAGCCATTGTGGATTGGCCCGCACCCACAAATGTCTCTGAAATTCGCAGCTTCATGGGGCTTGCAGGGTACTATAGGCGTTTTGTCCAAGGGTTTTCTAAGTTGGCTCATCCTATCACTTCCTTGCAGAGAAAGGGAAAGAATTTTCTTTGGTCCGAACAATGTCAGTTGGCTTTCCAGACCTTGAAGGACAAGCTAACTAGTGCTCCAATCTTAGCAGTTCCTGATCCATCAGGTGATTTTGTTGTGTGTACTGATGCTTCATTGGAAGGCTTAGGGGCTGTGTTGATGCAGGAGGGGCGAGTGATTGCTTATGAATCACGAAAGCTTAAGGATCATGAACTCAATTACCCCACTCATGACTTGGAGTTAGCTGCAGTTGTGCATGCCTTAGTAAGGTGGCGACACTTTCTCCTTGGTCATCAGTTCGAGTTGCATACGGATCATCGTAGTCTGCAGTACATCTTTACGCAGCCGAACCTAAATGCAAGGCAGAGAAGGTGGATGGAATTCTTGTGCGAATATGATTTTGAGGTGAAGTATATTCAGGGCAAAGAGAATCTGGTGGCAGATGCATTGAGTAGACGCAAGCATGAGATTTCTGCTTTGGCTCTTGAGGTTGATTTGAAAAGTCAGATCCTTGCAGCTCTCTCTTCAGATGATTGGTATCATGCAGTAAAATCAGAGATTGTGTCGAGCAAAGCTTTGGAAGGCAAATTTTCCAGTTACTCTTTGGATTTCGATGGTGTTTTGCATTATGGAGGCCGAATGTATGTACCTCCTGTAGAGAGTCTTCGTACCCTAATCCTGACCGAAGCTCATAGAGCTCCTTATTCGGCACACCCAAGAGTTAAGAAAATGTACGCTGATCTTTGCTCACTATATTTTTGGGCTGGAATGAAGCATGACATTGCTGACTTTGTGGCTAGGTGTCTGGAATGTCAAAGAGTTAAGGCCGAGCATCATCATCCAGCAGGTTTGTTGCAGCCTCATCTTGTTCCGGAGTGGAAGTGGGACATTATTTCTATGGATTTCATTGTCGGGTTGCCTATGTCTTCCAGGCGACACGACGCTATCATGGTCATTGTTGACAGGCTGACCAAGGTAGCCCATTTCTCTCCCATTCGATCTTCCTATACTGCTTCTGTGGTGGCTAGAGTGTCTAAGGGAAGACATTGTCTGATTGCATGGGATGCCACACGTGATTATTTCCTCGAGTAGAGATCCTAGATTCACATCTGGTTTTTATGGACATTCAGCCTATCTCCCTAGGGACTGTTGGAATTTTAGTTCTTGGCCTACCATCCCCGTGATGCTACACGTATTGGTCAGAACAGAGAGTTAATCGTGCTTGAGGATATGTTGCATGTATGTCACAAGGGACCAACAACTGCTGGGAAGATTATCTCACATCATTGGAGTTTTCCTATAACAATGGTTATCATAGTTCGATTGGCATGGCTCCATTTCAGGCTTTATATGGCCGTCCTTGTCGTACCCCTTTGAGCTGGGATCGATTGGAGGACAGAGTTCTTCTTGGACCTGAGATGCTTCGTGATATGGAGCAGCAGGTAGCTCGCATCCGAGAGCATCTTGTAGCAGCTCAGGACAGGCAAAAGAAGTTTGCTGATGCACACATAGTTGATCGGCAGTTTGGGTAAAGAGGATCGAAGTGTTTCTTCGAAAGTTCTGCCCTCAAAAGAGCCCTGTATTCATTATGTGAAGGGTTCTAAGCTTGCACCCATTTTGTGTATCGTCCCAGTTCGAGGTGTTAGAGCTGCATATTGGTCCCTTGTTGTCACATCACCGGCTCACAAATCTGCTTTGTCACTTGATTCACATGTGTTTCATACTGCTCTTAGGTCTTATTTTCCTGGACATGTTACCCATGTACTTGACAAATGCCTACAGGTCGAGGATGTATATGCCTAGCTCTAGAGTCCGTGGGCTGTGGTGCAACATAGAGACTCATCTCCCTCAGAGGCAGGGATATTGAGTAGGTGAGGGTCCAGTGGGACCCCAATGATGAGACTTCAACGACATGGGAGGATGCTTCACGTATCAGAGAATCCTACCCTTACTTGTTTTCTGGCTTACAGGAGTAAGCCGAATTTAAGGGGGGGAGGATGTAATAACCCTCCTAGTTGCTAGTTGGACTCATTAGTTTTATGCTTTGATTTGATACTTTGATACATTGATACTATGGTGATACTGTTTGGTGTGATTGGTTAGTTAGACATTTGATGATGCTGTTACTCTTTGTGTGGACATGATTATTTCATATGACATTGTGGTTGGAGATGTTAGTTGATTTTCATATTCATGTTATGATGTGATGATTTAATAGACTACTCCATGAGATGAATTGTTAGTATTAGAAATGTTATTTTTATCAATCATATTATAATTGTTAGGATAGACGTGATGAAGGACAGTGTAGCATCACTCATTGCGAGTGCTCTGTTATGCTGCGATTCCTTCTCACACCACAATGCTTTGATTTATATATATATATGCACATGTACACAACTTCGTTTGTATGCAGGAATTGCAGGCACATAGTCTCGATTCCACCTGCTTCGGCAGGACAGGGCGAGCACAAATAACCCAACGGTATAAAGTTGAAACAGAGGTGACAATGAAGTTTGCCCGTTCCATGATGTCAGACCGTCTGGTTGCATGGTATTGTATGTTCCGTAGTTGTCATGTTTTGTGGTTGTAGTTGTGTTATGTTACTGTTGGTATTTCATGTGTTGTGAGGTTTCAATTTAAAAATTGTTGATTAAAAATTAAATTAATTTGTATTTAAAATATTTAAATGTTATTTGGTGAAAAGCCATGTGTTTTATTAAATATCAAATGGTGATTTGTCAAATGTAAATAAATTTGCCAGGTGGAAAATTAATAATTAAATAAATAAATAAAGTCAAATTTTGTGCATGCACAAGGCTGTTAAAAATGGAGTTTTATAATAATAATAAGAATATGAATAATTGGGACAAATGGAGAAATGGGGTGTGGGCAGAAATTTCAAGACTGCTTTTAGAAAATGGTGGTTGGGTGCATGTAAGAAGAATAAAATAGTGGGTTTTCGAAAAGGGAAAAAGGGGGGATTCTTTTGCTGGAAAACAGGAGGGCAGCTTTTGTTTTGAATTTCATTTTCTGTGAAAATAAGGAGATAGTGTTGAAGGTTTGGTGTGGAGATCGGGACAACAAGGAAGAGAGAAGAAGAGGAGCGAGAGCTGTTCGTGGAGCAATTGAAGCAAGATGTTGTCACATTACAATCAGCAGGAGTCCAGGTTCTAAAATTCATTCTTTCTCTTTCTTGTTTAAAATCTCAATTAAATTATAGGAAAATCTGTTTATTTACAAAAATTTGGATTAGCAAAGGAATTAGAAAAAAATCTGTTTTATTGCAAAATCTGGGTTTTAAACAATTTGGAAAAAAATCAAGCAACAATGAAAAAATCTGCTTTTAAATACTTAGAAAAAAACTGGTTCTCAAACATTTTGAAAAAAAAAAAAAAAAATCCGGCTTAAAGAAATTTGGGGAAAATCCGGGTTACCAAATATTTTGAGGAAAATCTAAGTCTAAATCAATTTGGGGAAGAATCTAGGTTTTCAACAAATTAGAAAAATATGTGTTCCCAAATAAATTTTTTGGGTTTTCAAGTGTTTGGGAAAAATCGGGTGTTTGAAATAACTGGGCAAATCTGCTGCCTTTAAGGTTTTGGAACTTGACATAATGTTCCTCTGTAGTTTTCTTTTGTTACTATGGAAATCTTCCCTCTACATCTTTTTTTTACACTGTTATTGCATATTGTAATTATCCCTCTCTATCTCCTACTCTGCTATTTTACATATTTAAATTCTCCCTTGTAATAGTCTCTGTATAATATATATATATCTTCCTCTGTATTTCTCTCTCTGTTATGTTAATTTATATATATGCTTCTGTATATATATGAAAGTATTTTGTTGTAAATTATTTTACCTATTTCCTGGGCGTCGGCCGTACGGAATTATCCGTCACTGTGCGTCGGCCATACGAAATTTTATTTCGCAGTGTTCAATGAAATTTAATTTTGAGATTTACATTGTTAAAAAAAAAAAAAATCGAATTGTTTTTTAAAAAAAAACAAAACATATCAAAATATATGAAAAAATTTATATATAAAAATTTTTAAAAAGGGTTGGAGGGCGGACTGGCCGCCCCCCCCCGTACCCCCCTGTGCGGCGGACTAAGGCTGCCGCACAGCAGTCTTTAAGACTGTTGTACGCGGCAGCCTTGGCTGCCGTGCACAACAGTCGTAAGGACTGCGACGGCCGGACCTCTATGAGTTTTGGTTTATTTATTGTTTATATATATTTAATTTTAGTTTAAATTAAATATTACATAAGTTTTAAATTTATGTATTCCGTTTTATTTTATTGATATTTAAGTTTTATAAAATGATATATATATATTGTTTTGTTTTAATTTATATATATATAAAATATATGACGAAGTATATTGTTTTTGTTTACATAATAAATAATAAATTGTAAAATTAAGCGGTTCGTTCGTAGAAATATAGTTGATCTGGAATTAGAATGTTAATGAAATTAATAAAATAAAGTTAATATATTTATTGCATATATTAATTGATCGTTGTTTTCACGAATTTATAATTGATCATGAGTAAATCGTAATGCTCTTTATCTGTTTGAGTAAAGATGACATAGTGTTGAGTTGTCGATTTATGCGTAGTTTCATTCTGCTTTTGTGTTGCCTTTAATGTCGATGTGGGAACCCGGTTGTTGGCTTGAAACCTTTGTTCCAGAGGCTGGTTTATTTTTGGATGTTATTCTCGTTTTGAATTTATCTTTGCAGTTGAAAACTGATGGTTCATGTTTGGAAGGGTTGAACAGTTGTTGAAACCTTTTAGTTCCGAGTTGTTGCGAGAAGGTTAACGCCTCGCTTGTACTTGTTTTGGGAATCATGCTTATTTGTTGAGGTTCAACCCTTGTCTTGTTTCAATTTTCTGTTAAGAGTCTTAGGGAGAGTGGCTCTTCGTGGGGGCCGAAGCCTTGGTTAAGAGGAAGTGCACAGGAGAACCCACAAAGAGTAGTTAAACAAGTGATAACTTAAAAATAGAATTAGGGGGATGGGTAGTAAACCACTCAAGATAAAAGAAATTGGATTCCTCATCTATGCATTAGGGCTATCATAGACTAATGATAGATTGAGAAGGCCGTGGTCGGCAAAGTCATAATCTCATCCTCATGAGAGGTTATTGGCTCTGCACGAGCTACCCTATGGTGCTGGCACCTCAAGTAGGAGGAAGAGCCAGGAGATCCATAGATGGGTGCCGGCACCTCAAGTTGGAGGAAGAGCCATGAGATCCCATGAGAGCTATGCGATGACACTCTCCGCTAGACTTCTTGTTTGCCTTGTTGCTTTTGCCTCTAGAAATGTATTATGGACTTGGATGTTGTATCAGTTTCCTTAGCTTTGTACTCTTATTGTTGATTCGGATTCTTGTGTTCGTGATTATGAGTATACTTTGGTGATTTGATATTGTCATTGCTTGGTTTAAGTGTATTCTCTGAATTTGTATTCGGGTTTGTACCTTGTTGTCATGGAGTCGGTTTGAAATTCATGGTAGTTAACTTCATTATCACCTCTGAGCACGGGGGGTGAGTTATCTTTATTTCACATGGTTGGGTGGAACGTGCTACGCACCCGTTGGGTTCCCCATCAGCATCCTTTGTTCGCAGCTTTTCCGCAGTTGGAGTTGTACCAGTGTTCACCTTGTTATTCAGCATTCATTATAAATTGTATCATCCCAATTGTTTGGAAATTTCATTGTAATTATTATATCAAAGATTGTAATGTAACATTATAGCAATGATGTAATAGTTAGGATTCAATGTAGTTATTTGATGAGACTCATATGATTGTATTATGTGGTATCTTAATATAATTGCTCTTGGTTTATGGAAATACATTTATTCATGGTTATTATATTATAATTGGTTGCATGGTTTATCATTATCTTTTATTTCCGTTTGTGGTTGCAATGTAACCTCGTGTGCCCCAGAGAACTAAGTGAGTTAATGTGATGCAATATGTTATGTGATTATGATTAATGTAATGTAAGTTTAATTTAATTGTTTTAAACAAAAAATAATTATTTGCCTTTTTGAGTTCTATGGGGTTTGCACGGCGGGCGTTACAACTTGGTATCAGAGCCAGGTTTGCAAACGATGGGGTCTTTGGGTAGTTAGGTCCATTAAGTAACCTCTCCTTTGAACTTTGGAACTTATTTGTACCTTTATCTTGTTGTGCAGAAGTATGCCTCGAGGTAGAGGCCGTGGTGCTAGTCGTGGAGCAAACCGGCGAAGTCCCTCAGTTCCCAGTTCTCATGGTTCTGAGCATGAGGAACAACCGTGTCCTCACAATAATCCGTCAGGTGGTCAGAACCCAGGGCAGCCTGGATTAGATGGTTCCTTACAGCATATTCTAGAAGAAATTCTGGCTCGTTTGGGACCTAGGCCAGAGGAGGAGCCATAGATTGAAAGAGAAAGGGAAAGGTCACCGAGGCGGAGGGAAATAACTTCTGATCAGGATGCAGTTTTAGCAGGCCATATGAGGGATTTGTTGAGAGCTCACCCACTGACATTTTATGGTTCAGGAGGTGGACTAGAAGCTAAAACTTGGCTAATTGACTTAGATCGTTGCTTCGCCATGCACCCGTACGGTAGCAATACCAAGGCTCGGTGCGCGGTTATGCATTTGCGAGGCTTCGCATCTACTTGGTGGCGTCTTGAGGAACAAAAATTGCACCTTGATATTAGTATGGCAACCTGGGAATTATTCTTGGACAGGTTTAGGGCTCATTTTCTCTCAGACCATTGGAGGCAGCGTAGGGCTGACGAGTTTCATGATCTCAAGCAGTTGTCTATGTTAGTGGAACAGTATGAGCGGCGCTTCTATGAGTTGAAGCAGTATGCAGGGATTAGCCACGATGAGGGCATGTTGGTTCAGCACTTTGTTCGGGGCCTTAATGCCCGCATCAATGGTGGAGTGCGAGTCTTCGAGCCGAAGACAATGGAAATGGCAGTTGAGAAGGCTCGATTGCTGGAGGAGAATTTGGCCATGGCCTTGGGTGGCCACATTGGAGTGCAAATTGGCAGTGCACCTACTCAGGGTTTTAGCACTCAAGGGGGTCAGTCTCAGGGAGCAGGATCTTCCAGAAATAGGTTTCAACCCTTGAAAGGGGGTCATCAGCAGCAGCAGCAGCAGTCAAAACAAAATAACTTCCAATCTCCTCAGAGTGGCAATTCACAGTTTTGCAAGGATCAGAACAGGAACAGGAACCAAGTTCGACAGGAATGTTTTGCATAGCCTACACCTAGTATCCAGTTAGTGCCGAGTCAAGGGAGCTTTCAGCAGTCAAATGCTCCATCAGGGGGCAGAGGTTTTGGCAGGGGTACTGGGTGTTACTCTTGTGGGCAGCAGGGGCACATTGCCAAATTGTGTCCTCAGAAGAGCACTTCAGGTTTTAATCAAAGGCTAGTTGGATCAAAGCCGATAGTAGGCGATGTAGGGAGGTCTCATCGTGTATTTTCTATAGTGGACAATCGACAGGCAGACCACCAGAGCACCATCATTGAGACTTCAGGTGTGTTACATGATTCTATCATTTCTATACTTTTTGATTCTGGTGCATCTGATTCCTTTATATCTCCTCTAGTGGTTGAGCGATGTGGACTGGTGGCAACTAGTCAAGGCGAGAAATGGCAAGTTGAATTGGCTTCAGTGTCAAAGCTTGTTGTAGAGAAGCTTGTGCAAGATTGTAGCTTGAGTATAGGGGCTTTGTCAACTAAAGTAAACCTTAGAATCCTACCACTCGGCTCATATGATGTTGTCTTGGGTATGGACTGGTTGAGTGCACACCGTGCTATAATTGATTGCCGCCGTAAAGCGGTGTGGTGCTTTGATGATTCTGGAAAGGAGGTGGAAATCGTGGGTGTTCAAAAACATGTTTCTTTGCGAATGATCTCTGCCATGCAACTCAAAAGGTACTTTCGACAGGGTTGTCAGCTCTTTGCTGTATCTTTGAGTGACTTGGAGTCAGAGGATAGTCAAGGGGTGTCATTGGATCAGTACCCTCTCCTTAAGGAGTTTTCTTATGTGTTTCCAGAAGAAATACCTGGTATGCCACCTAAGCGAGATATAGACTTCAGGATTGATCTAGTACCTGGAGCTGAGCCAATATCTCGAGCTCCATATCGGATGACAATGCAGGAACTTCAGGAACTCCGTTTGCAGTTGGAAGAGTTGTTGGCTAAGGGCTTTATTTGACCAAGTGTTTCTCCTTGGGGAGCACCTATGATTTTTGTGAAGAAGAAGGATGGTTCTCTTCGCTTGTGTATTGACTACAGGCAGTTAAACAAGGTAACAGTGAAGAACCGATATCCATTACCCAGAATTGATGATCTTTTCGATCAGATAAAAGGGGCAAAGGTTTTCTCTAAGATTGATCTCAAATCAGGATATCATCAGTTGAGGATTATTGATCCAGACATTCATAAAACAACATTTCGTACTCGATATGGACATTACGAGTTCACCGTGGTGTCGTTCGGGTTAACGAATGCACCTTCAGTTTTTATGAGCCTAATGAATGGAGTGTTCTGAACATTCTTGGATAGATTTGTCCTTGTGTTTCTTGATGACATTCTGATTTATTCTAGGTCTATGGAGGAACATGAGGAACATCTAAGACAGGTGTTGCAGTGCTTAAGGAGTAATCAGTTGTTTGCCAATCTCAAGAAATGTGAATTCTATAAAACCAAAGTTTAGTATTTGGGCCATGTGATTTCTGGTGAGGGAATTTCTGTTGATCTTGCAAAGATCCAAGCTATTGTGGATTGGCCTGCACCCACAAATGTCTCAGAAATTCGCAGCTTCATGGGACTTGCAGGATACTATAGGCGTTTTGTCCAAGGGTTTTCTAGGTTGGCTCATCCTATCACTTCCTTGCAGAGGAAGGGAAAGAAGTTTCTTTGGTCCGAACAGTGTCAGTTGGCTTTCCAAACTTTGAAGGACAAGCTAACTAGTGCTCCAATCTTAGCAGTTCCTGATCCATCAGGTGATTTTGTTGTGTGTACTGATGCTTCGTTGGAAGGCTTAGGGGCTGTGTTGATGCAGGAGGGGCGAGTGATTGCTTATGAATCACAAAAGCTTAAGGATCATGAACTCAATTACCCCACTCATGACTTGGAGTTAGCCGTAGTTGTGCATGCCTTGGTAAGGTGGCGACACTTTCTCCTTGGTCATCAGTTTGAGTTGCATACAGATCATCGTAGTCTACAGTACATCTTTACGCAGCCGAACCTGAATGCAAGGCAGAGAAGGTGGATGGAATTCTTGTGCGAATATGATTTTGAGGTGAAGTATATTCAGGGCAAAGAGAATGTGGTGGCAGATGCGCTGAGTAGATGCAAGCATGAGATTTATGCTATGGCTCTTGAGGTTGATTTGAAAAGTCAGATCCTTGCAGCTCTTTCTTCAGATGATTGGTATCAAGCAGTGAAATCAGAGATTGAGTCGGGCAGAGCTTTGGAAGGCAAATTTTCTAGATACTCTATGGATTCAGATGGTGTTTTGCTTTATGGAGGCCAAATGTATGTACCTCCTGTAGAGGGTCTTTGTACCCTAATCTTGACCGAAGCTCATAGAGCTCCTTATTCAGCACACCCAGGGGTTAAGAAAATGTACGCTGATCTTCGTTCACTATATTTTTGGGCTGGGATGAAGTGTGACATTGCTGATTTTGTGGCTAGCTGTCTGGAATGTTAGAGAGTTAAGGCCGAGCATCATCATCCAGTAGGTTTGTTGTAGCCTCATCTTGTTCCAGAGTGGAAGTGGGATATTATTTCTATGGACTTCATTGTCGGGTTGCCTATGTCTTCCAGGCGACACGACGCTATCATGGTCACTATTGACAAGTTGACCAAGGTAGCCCATTTCTCTCCCATTCGATCTTCCTATACTGCTTCAGTGGTGGCTAGGGTGTTCATGGAAGATATTGTTTAATTGCATGGGATACCGTGCAAGATTATTTCTGATAGAGATCCAGTATTCACATCTGCTTTATGGACATCTTTGCAGCAGTCCTTAGGGACTAAGTTGAATTTTAGTTCTGCCTACCATCCTGAGACAGATGGTCAGACTGAGAGAGTTAATCAGGTGCTTGAGGATATGCTTCGCATGTATGTCATGGACCAATAATCTCGTTGGGAAGATTATCTGCATTTGGTTGAGTTTGCCTATAACAATGGTTATCATAGTTCGATTGGCATGGCTCCATTCCAGGCTTTATACGGTCATCCTTGTCATACCCCTTTGAGCTGGGATCGATTGGAGGACAAGGTTCTTCTTGGACCTGAGATGCTTCGTGATATGGAGCAGCAGGTAGCTCACATCCGAGAGCATCTTGTAGCGGCTCAGGACAGGCAGAAGAAGTTTGCTGATGCACACAGAGTTGATCGGCAGTTTGCTGTAGGTGATCGAGTGTTTCTTCAAGTTCGTCCTTGGAAGAGCCCTATTCGTTATGGAAAGGGTTCTAAGCTTGCACCCCGTTTTGTGGGTCCGTTCGAGGTGTTAGAGCGTATTGGTCCTGTTGCCTATCACCTGGCCTTGCCACCCAGTCTGTCGCGGATTCACGATGTGTTTCATGTTTCTGTTCTTAGGCCTTATTTTCCTGATGTTACTCATGTACTTGATTGGAATGCTCTACAGGTCGAGGACGGGCAGCTAGCTCTAGAGCCCGTGGCCGTGGTGCAGCACAGGAGACTCATTCTCAGAGGCAGGGATATTGAGTAGGTGAGGGTCTAGTGGGACCCCAATGATGAGACTACAGCGACATGGGAGGATGCTTCCCGTATCAGAGAATCCTACCCTTACTTATTTTCTGGCTTACAGGAGTAAGCCGGATTTAAGGGGGGGAGGATGTAATAACCCTCCTAGTTGCTAGTTGGACTCATTTGTTTTATGCTTTGATTTGATACTTTGATACATTGATACTATGATGATATTGTTTGGTGTGATTGGTTAGTTAGACTTTTGATGATGTTGTTACTCCTTTTGTGGACATGATTATTTCATATAACATTGTGGTTGGTGATGTTAGTTGATCTTCATATTTATGTTATGTTGTGATGATTTAATAGATTATGCCATGAGATGAATTGTTAGTATTAGAAATGTTATTTTTTATCAATCATATTATAATTGTTAGGATAGATGTGATGAAGGACAGTGTAGCATCACTCATTGCGAGTGCTCTGTTACACTGCGATTCCTTCTCACAATACAATGCTTTGATTTTATATATATATGCACATGTACACAACTTCGTTTGTATGCAGGAGTTGCAGGTACATAGTCTCGATTCCACCTGCTTCGGCAGGACAGGGCAAGCACAAATAACCCAACGGTATAAAGTTGAAACAGAGGTGACAATGAAGTTTTCTCGTTCCATGATGTCAGACCGTCTTGTTGGAATGGTATTGTATGTTTTTTAGTTGTCATTATTTTAGTTGTGGTAGTGTTATGCCGTACACATTGATGTTGGTATGTTTATATGTTTTGGTGTTTCAATTTTAAAATTGATGATTAAAAATTAGATTAAATTGTATTTAAAATATTTAAATGTTTAGTTATTTAAAAGCCATGTATTTTATTACTATTAAATGGTGTTTTGTCAATGCAAATAAAATTACCGGGTTGAGGATAATAATAAAATAAGTAAATTTAAATTTGGTGCATGAGTATGTAGGGCTGACAAAATGGAGTTTTATAAAAATAATAATATTAATAATATGGACAAATGGAGAAATCCGGTGTGGGCAGAAATTGCAATACGGTTATTAGAAAATGGTTGTTGGGTGCATGTAAGAGAGGAAAAAAGATATAGTGAGTTTTCAAAAAATGAATTAAAGGGGGATTCTTTGGCTGGAAAAGTTTATGGCAGTATTTTAGAATTTTACTTTTAAAAATAGGGGGGAGTGTTGAAGGGTTTTGGGTGGAGAATCTGTCAACAAGGAAGAGAGAAGAAGAGGAAGAAGAAGGGGAAAACGAAAATTTGGAGAAGAGGAGCGAGAGCTATTCGAAGGGCTAGTTGGAGCAAGGACTTCATCACATATCAGCAAGCAGGAGTCCAGGTTCCAATCAAAATCCCTCTTTCTTTACTTGTTTAAAATCTCAATTAAAAATCATATTGTTTTGGGTTTTAAACGAATCAGGGAAATTTAGGTTTCAAATAAATTAGGGAGAAATCTGGATTAGCAAAAGAATTAGGAAAAATCTGGTTTATTTACAAAAAAATTAAAAAAAAATCTGGGTTTCAATTGATTAGAAAAAAATCTGGTATTTACAAAAGAATCTGGGGTTTCAAATAGATTAGGAAAAAGCTGAGTATTCAAGTAGTTTGAAGAAAATTTGGGTTTCAAACAGAATTGGAAAAAAATCTGGGGTTTCATGCTTTTGGGAAAAATCAGGATTTTCAAGTAGTTTAAAAAAAAACTGGGTTTCCAAGTGATTAAAAAAAAAAAACAAATTGTTGTTTGAAATAAATGGAAAAATTTGTTGTTTGTGAAGTATATTGTATTAAATTAAAAACCCTGTTTACCTCTGTTTATCTGTTGCAAAAAAAAAAAAAATTCATCTCTGCTCTGCAAATTTTAATTTATTCTTTCCCCTGTTTATTATGGAGTTTACAAATATATATATATATATATATATATATATATATATATGTATTATATATATATATATTAAGGTTGATTTAAATTGTATTTTGAATTATCTCTCTGCACTGTAATTTTTCCTTTTTAATTTTGTTTAGGGCCGAACTGTGTCGGCGTCCATGCCTGTAAGGACGAACTTCATATTTTAATACAAAATAAAACGAAAATGTTAATTTTAACAAAAAAAAATTACATATAAAAAAAATATATATAAAATTTTTATTTATTCAAAAAATTAAAATTAAAAAGGGCTGGGAGGGTGGACTGGCCGCCCCCCCGTACCCGTGCAGCGGTTAAGGCTGTCGCACAGCAGTCCTAAGAACTACTGTGTGCAGTCCTTACATGGACTGCCGTGCGCAGTCCATGCAAGGACTGTGACGCCCGGCAGCCTTTAGGTGATTTGTTTTGTGTATATATTTAATTTAGTTTAAATTTTATGTGACAAAGATTTAAACTTATGTTTATTCTGTTTTATTTATTCTTTTGGTTATATTTAAGTTATATAAAAAGATATATATATATATATATATATATATATGTTCATTTTTTTTAATTTATATATCTAAAATATAGGGTGAATTATATTGTATTTGTTTACATATACAATAAATAAATTGTAAAATTAAGTGGTTCTTTCAGAGAAATATAATTGTTTTGGAAATAGAATGTTAATGAATTTAATAAAATAAAGTTAATGTATTAATTGCATGTATTAATTGATCGTTGCTTTGTATGAATTTAATAATTGATCATGAGAAAATCGTAATGCTCCTTGTCTTATCTGCTTGAGTAAAGATGTCATAGTGTTTTGAGTTCATCAAATTATGCGTAGTTTCATTCTGCTTTTGTGTTGGCTTTAATGTCGATGTGGGAACCCGGTTGTTGGCTTGAAACCTTTGTTCCAGGGGCTGGTTTATTTTTTTGGATGTCATTCTCGTTTTGAATTTATCTTTGGAGTTGAAAACTTATGGTTCATGTTTGGAAGGGTTGAACGGTATTGTTAAGTCTTTCGGTTATGAGTTTTGCGAGACGGTTAGTGCCTCGCTTGTTCTTGTTTTGGTATCATGCTTATTGGTTGAGGTTCAACCCTTGTCTTGTTTCAATTTACTGTTAGGGGTCTTAGGGAGAGTGGCTCTTCGTGGGGGCTGGCACCTCGGTTAAGAGGAAGTGCACAGGAGAACCCACGAAGAGTAGTTAAACAAGTGATAACTTAAAAATAGAATTAGGGGGATGGGTAGTAAACCACTCAAGATAAAAGAAATTGGATTCCTCATCTATGCATTAGGGCTATCATAGACTAATGATAGATTGAGAAGGCCGTGGTCGGCAAAGTCATAATCTCATCCTCATGAGAGGTTATTGGCTCTGCACGAGCTACCCTATGGTGCTGGCACCTCAAGTAGGAGGAAGAGCCAGGAGATCCATAGATGGGTGCCGGCACCTCAAGTTGGAGGAAGAGCCATGAGATCCCATGAGAGCTATGCGATGACACTCTCCGCTAGACTTCTTGTTTGCCTTGTTGCTTTTGCCTCTAGAAATGTATTATGGACTTGGATGTTGTATCAGTTTCCTTAGCTTTGTACTCTTATTGTTGATTCGGATTCTTGTGTTCGTGATTATGAGTATACTTTGGTGATTTGATATTGTCATTGCTTGGTTTAAGTGTATTCTCTGAATTTGTATTCGAGTTTGTACCTTGTTGTCATGGAGTCAGTTTGACAGTCATGGTCGAGTTAATTTCATTATCACCTCTGAGCACGAGGGGTGAGTTATCTTTAATTCACATGGTTGGGTGGAACGTGCTACGCACCCGTTGGGTTCCCCATCAGCATCCTTTGTTCGCAGCTTTTCCGCAGTTGGAGTTGTACCAGTGTTCACCTTGTTATTCAGCATTCATTGTAAATTGTATCATCCCAATTGTTTGGGAATTTCATTGTAATTATTATATCAAAGATTGTAATGTAACATTATAGCAATGATGTAATAGTTAGGATTCAATGTAGTTATTTGATGAGACTCATATGATTGTATTATGTGGTATCTTAATATAATTGCTCTTGGTTTATGGAAATACATTTATTCATGGTTATTATATTATAATTGGTTGCATGGTTTATCATTATCTTTTATTTCCGTTTGTGGTTGCAATGTAACCTCATGTGCCCCAGAGAACTAAGTGAGTTAATGTGATGCAATATGTTATGTGATTATGATTAATGTAATGTAAGTTTAATTTAATTGTTTTAAACAAAAAAAAATTATTTTCCTTTTTGAGTTCTCTGGGGTTTGCATGGCAGGCGTTACACAACCTTTATGTGCCAAAAAATTATGATAGCTTCCATCCTAGCCACAAGAGAAAAATTCTCCTCAAAAGATATGCCTTCTACTTGTGAATAACCCTTACACACAAGTCTTGCCTTGTTTGTAATTCCCCACCACGCAACCCTAGAGGAAGTTGCAATTAACTACACAAACATACTATTTTTTTTTTGTTTAAGTACAAATAACATGCAAGATCACTGCTCATTACCAACAACCTCTAAGGTTATGAGACTGAGATTACTTAAAACCCAAACAAGAGACATGAATTGACACATCACATTTAAATACTTAATAAATTAAGAATCACATACATTCCAAACATGATAAAATGATGACAAGGCATAAGAAATTCCACATGATTCCAATAATATGAATTACTATCTGATTACAACACTCATTCCCCGAATGAGGTAAATCCAATAACAAGGTTACAAATTACATCTTCCACCTTGATACAATGAGGGGTAATAAAATTACAATAATAACTGAAAGAATAAAGCATGAAGGTACTGGATCCCACGAGCTCTCCAACTGGAAATCTTGTCCACACTAACAAGAAGATGACCCAATGGATTTGGTGCATGTTCCACCCAACCATGTGATACCTGAAGGCTCACCCCCCATGCTAGGAGATAGTAACAAGGAATTCTAGACAAGACCATCCACCCCTAGACACAAGCTAACTCACATTGACACAACCAAACACATGAACCATGCATCCATAAGGATAACACAAGTATAACTCTAACATCATTGACATAGGTCACATTGCTTCTAGAAATAAAACAGATTGAGTATGATAAGAAGACCAAATACAAAAAACCAAATACCAACTGTTGTCGTAGAAAGAGTGTCATCACATAGCTCGACATGGGATATCCTCTGGGAATCTTCCTAGGCTTCGGCCCCCACTATGGGTTATCCTGGTGGCCTCTACCGAATCCCAGCACCCATACTCACTCATGCATAATCAAATACCTCTCGTAAGGACAAGATAGATTACCTTGCCATTCCAGGCCTTCTCGTCCCATGCCAAGTCTAAAAAAGCCCTTGCGTCCATGAGCGAGGCTCAATTATCTTAATTAGTGTGAAATACTACATAACTTCTAAGTACATTGATTTAGTTATCACTTTATTAAACCACTTCTAAAGGTTTCCCAGTCTACCTCTTTGGGCTCTAGCCCCTAACAGAAGCCACTCTTCTACTTGACAACATACCAAATAGAACCAATCACCAAGGGAATCCCAAGTGCATACCAACAAGATAAAACCACTCCAACTCAAAGAGGAACATAAAATTAAATCCCACTCCAAACACAGGAGACAACACAATTTAAAACCCTCTCTAAACACTGGAGGCAACAAAGGTCATAATTCACTCCTTCCACAGTAGGCATGAATCACAAACACCACCCCTAATCCATAGGAGGCACAAAACATCCTCGCTCATGAATACCGGATAATACAACAGGATACACTATATGCCCTACCCAAGGCAATACAATGGTTGACTAACATAATAATGCAACCCCAAAAGTTGAACCCCTTCTAGAAGACTTACATAACAAGCAACTCCAAATAGAATAAACAAATCAATCAACGAGTTCCCTAGCCTCTGGAAACAAAACTCAGAACTACCAAAGTACACTCATAAATTTACAATCATAACAATATTGCCCATACAATACCAATATGAATATGCTTAAACCAACAATCATATAAATACACGCTCTTTAAATAACTAATAATGTATTTTGATATAGCAATCTTTTCTCATAAAACAGGAACCAAAGTACATATATACATCATATACTTAATCTATTAACTATTCATATAAGTTCTAAACAATATTATTTTTTTTATGAACCTTATCTATTCCTTGTAATCTGGAAAATAGACAACATTCCCCATTCACCATTTAAGGAAATGGAATACAAGAACTTTTAAATAACATTCTACCCATTATAACAACATCATAATAAAATAACCCTTTTCTTTACACATATTTAATATCATCAAATTTTCTCTAGTTATAATCCATAAAAATTAACCACATACATAATCCTGACATTTAACAAATCCTTTACAAGAACTTTAAGATTCCATCAAATCAAACAGGTCATTGTAAACACATTAACCATATTCATTTCAATTACAACCCTAACCCTTAACAAATATTTAATCATTGCACTAACCTTAATTTCCAAAATACAATAGCACTAATTTTAAAATCAAAAACTTACATACACCTTCCAACTCAAACACAATTATAACTAAACTATTGTTAGGATTTTCTAGATCCAATTCACCCAATAACACCTCGTTTGCAAATACTCAAAGGTAAATAAAATCATATTGGCAACATTAAGAAATTAACACTAATCATTTAATTTTGTTTTCTCATTCATACAAAATAATCGAATCAACTTGCTACATAAAGTCATTTGATTAAAATAAATAAATCTTTATTTCTACTATGAATATAAATAATCAACATAAATTTAACTATAATCGAACACACATATATATTAAATATATATATACTAGTGTATATTAAATGTATATACAACTTAAAATATATATTTAAATATATCATTATCATTTAAATATAACTAATTTAAATTCAACTAATTAATTTAAAAAATACATAATGCATATATACATTATATGTAAATAATTAATTATAAAAATAAAATTATTTAGATACTAAAATAATATATATATAATAAAATGTCATTATATATATAATATATATATTATAATATATATATTTATAATATTATAATACTATAAAAAAAAAATTAAATTTTAAATCATAAAAAAAAACTAAAGTCAATATGTGGGGGTGTGGCCAGGCTACCCACGCAGCCTCCCCCATATGGGGGGTGTTGTGTGGGCAGCACTGCTGCCTGTAGGCAGCGGCGCTGCTTCCACATAGCACCTCCCATATGGGGGTCGATATGGGAGTAGGGCCTCCCCTCCCTCTCCAAATAAAATTTTATTTTATTATTTTTTTATATACACATTTTGTGTTAAAAGAAACACAGACCCAGAACATAAACAGAGGATAGAGGCAAAACTCTATTTCTAGGTTTTAATAAAATATGGGTAACCATATTTTTAAAAAAAGAAGAAGAGAAATTTCTAGATTGAAACTCAACACAAAACTATATATATATATATATATATATATATATGCAAATTTACATTGATTCATAGTGATGTTATGCAATTTTTTCTCCAAAAAAAAACAAAATACATAGCTAGATAATTGCAAGCACAAATTTCTTAATTTCAAGCTCAAACATAACTTCTTTTTGTTTATTTCCCCTATTCTCTATGGTTTGATTCTTGTTTTGATTTCTTCTCTCATTTTCTACAAAGAAATCTATTGTTTTTCCCAGATTCAACAATTGTTTGTTTCTCATTTTGCAACAAGATTTAAGATGGGTTTTCATTGCAACTCAAAGTGACTGAATCTTTTCTAAAAGCATGAACAAATTTGTAAATTTCTTTCAAAATGAAATTAAAAAAAACAAGCAAAGAACGTGGTGTTTTCTCCCAAAGCTTGAAAATTTTGACAATGGTGATTTTAATCCATGTTCTAATTTCAGCTCAACCAAGAAATCCCATTGCTTCTTCAAAATTTCAAGAAAAAAATCCAAATCCTTGCTCCTCCTTTCTTTTTTCCACTATTTCCAAATTCCAATTTAAAATCAAATTCAATTTTCCTTACAAAGAGTTTTCCCCAAATTTTTGGTCAAACCCCTAAAATATCCCTCTCACTAAATTTATTGAACATTTGGAGATATTTGCATTTTGAAAAATTTAAAATCAATTTAATTTCCAAATGGAATTTCATGCACTTAAAATAAATTTCTTTTTACAAAAAGAATTCAAAATTTTATAAAGGAATTCTTTTTCAAATTTATTTCCAAAAAGAGAAATTTAAAGCATATTTCTATTTTTTCTATTTTAAATCAAAATATCACATTATACCAAACAACTAATTTGAATTAATTTATCCCCATTAATTTAATTAGTCAATAAAATATATCTAATTCAAGATTAGATTATTTTATTAATTAAATTAAATTAATTAATAAATAACTACTTTCCAACATTACAAATAGATACAATCAATCATCATTTTTAACTTCAAAAGCCATTTAATACCCTTTATACAATATGAAATTAAATAAATAACCAAAGAGGAATGAACCATATTAAAACAACTAAACCCGACGACAACCCGATGACACGCTATGACTAGGGTGATGACTTGGTATGGAAAACATAGCTACTATCTCCCAATCGATTACTGTTGGTCAATGGACACGCTCAAACCTGTGAAATCTGGTGGAGTCAATGTCTTGTACCTGTCAACCTGCAAACAAAGAGTATGTCGAACATGCATATATATATATGATATAATAAAACATACCATGAAGAGGAAATCTCAGAATCATAGGGTGCTCACAAGTGAGTGATACAATCTCGTCCCCTTCACCAATACAGACTTTCTAACTGACGAGTCTAACATCAATAATAAATTCAAAAGCATAAAGCATCATTAATTAAATATCTGCTATGCTAATTCAAAACATGCCATAATGATAACATCAGAGTAAAATTCCATCACATTAAAATATAGCATACGCATCGCTTAACAGTTTGCGATCAAATAGAACCAAGTACCAAAGTCACAGCATAAACAAAAACAACATAACAAAGAAGAACATTGCCAAACAAAGAGCCCAAAATGGAGGGGTGTTACATTGTTCCTAACTACTTCTCCATTCTCATTCAACTTGCTCCTAATACCCATTTAGTTCCAATTATGTTCTTGCTTTCCAGTCTAGGGACCAGTTCCCAAATCCGATTATTTTCTATTTGTACAAGTTCTTCTTCCATTTCCTTCATCTAATGTTCATCCTTACATGCTTCACTCATTGATTTAGGTTCAACTTTAGAAAGTAAACACAAATTTACCTCAACTTCAACAACTTTGCTTCTTGTTAATACACCTTTCCTCTTATCTCCAATAATCTGATCTTCAGAATGATTCTTTCGCACATACTTAGGGGTTCTAGGGGTCTTCTTTAGAGCTTCTTCCTCTTCATTTTGTACTTCTTGTTCATCAATTATTCCTTCTACTTCTCTATAATCAAGTTCATCTGACACATATCCATCTATGGTAGTAGAATTCTACAAGTTTTCATCAACTTTAACATTTGCACTTTCAACTATCTTTCTCAACCTTTTTTTGTAACATTTTATTTTAATAGAATATCCAAGGAATATACCTTCATCAGACCTTGCATCAAACTTTCCTAAGTTTTCTTCATCTCTTTTGATGTAACATTTTCTTCCAAACACTCTAAAGTACTTCACAGTAGGAATTTGTCCATACCATAGCTCATAAGGAGTCTTTGTGCTATTGGCTTTAGCTTGAACTCTATTAAGTATGTAAACAACAATATGAATAGCTTCTCTCCAGTAGACTTCTAGTATATTTTCCTCTTTCATCATAGTCCTTGCAGCTTCTTGAATAGTTTTGTTTTCCCTTTCAATAACTCCATTCTGCTAAGGAGTTCTAGGGGCAGAAAAATGCCTCTTTATTCCATGAACTTCACAAAACATGTTAAACTCATTGGAGCTAAATTCACCAACTCTGTTAGACCTTAAGAATTTTATTTTCAAATCCATTTTATTCCCAAGCATAGCTTTAAATTCCTTGAATTTATCTAATGCATTATATTTCTCTCTAAGAAAAGTAACCCATGTCATTCTAGATTAATCATCAATCAAAAGCATAAAGTACCTACCACCTTGTAGACGTCTCACCCTTGTAGGACCATAAATATATGTATGCACCAATTCCAACAGTCCAGTAGCAGATTGTTCCTTTCCCTTAAAGTTACTCCTTATTTGTTTTCCAAATTGACAACTTTTGTAAATAACATTGATAGGTTTTGTGATCTTAGGTAAATCTCTCACAACATGAACTGAACTAATTCTTGCCAAATTATCAAAATTCATGTGACACATCCTCTGCTTCCATAACCAACTATCATTAATCTATGATAAAGAAATGACCATTAGCATCCTTAAGATGATAGATATTTCCATCTATTCTTTTACCTACAACAATCACAATTACAGACCCTTTCCAGATCTCGCATGCTTCATCCTTAAATACAATATTATACCCTTTGCTAAACATTTTTCCAACACTCAAGAGATTATGTCTTAAGCCCTTAACATAGTAAACATTGTTAGTATTATGCTTTCCATCAAAATTGATTAAACCTATTCCACAAATCTTAGCTCTTGAATCATCTCCAAATTTAACTAATCCCCCATCATATTTTTCAAGTTTAACAAACTTACTTTTTTCTCTAGTCATATGATTAGAACAACCACTGTCAACAACCCAATAATTCTTATCTTCTTTGACATGAAAAGAAGATACCAAATTACCTTCAACTTTATCCTTCTTAACCCTTATGAATCATCAAATGAGACCGATGACATCAATACCAATCTCGGACCATTTTGCCTTGACGCACGAACTGCACTCACCTTTAAAATTGACGACTGATCACCGGTTCTCCTCATGAATTTAGCTTCCATATCATCAAGATATTCTTCACCTGAATCTTCAACCTTCTTTGATTTCTCAACCTTGAAAGCAGTTCTAGTTTTGTACCTTTCTTCATATTTATCATTTCAACTGCAATCAAAGTACCAATCAACTGATCTTTGGAACATTTGTTAAAATCAATTGTTTCCTCAATAGTAGATACCTATTCATTGTAACAATCTAGAAGAGATTTGATAATTTTCTTCACCACTTTAGATTCTTTAATTGTTGCACCAAGACCTCTCATATCACTCACCAATTCATCAATTCTTTGAATGTAGCCTTTAATTTTTTCATCCTGAGATATATGCATCATTTCAAACTGTACCTTCAAGTTCTACAACTTTGCTTGCTTTAACTTCAAATCTTCTTCATAAATGCTTACTAACTTATCCCAAACTTCTTTAGAAGACTTCAAACTCATAACTTTAACTAATTTAGTTTTTGAAAGACTATTCACAATAATAAATCTTTCCTTAGCATTGATATCATGCACCTTGATTTTTGCACTTGTACTTAGACCATTTTGAGGTGGATTATATGTATTATGATAATCCTTCTCAATCTCATATACCTAAGTAGACAAATATCCTTCCATCTTTGTCTTCCAAAAAGCATAATCTAAGCCATCAAATCTAGGATATTCCAAAGGAATCTTTTTTGCTATTTCCTATCTACCTCAAGAAGTTAAGCTCTTCTTTAAGGAACCTCACTCTAATACCAATTGTTTAAATGAAAAAGACAATTGAGAGGGGGAGTGAATCATTTGTAGAAAATTAAACCTTCAAAACCCTCAACAATAATCAGATCCACAAGCATTCATTAATTCCTTATTATGTTAGAATGATTAAACATGAAATTTAGATAACAAAAAATAAAATCACAAGACTATACACATGAGAACACCAAATTTACATGGAAAACCCAATGAGGGAAAATCCATGGTAAGTATTAGCTCACAATATAAGTAATAGCAAAACCCATACAAAGGGGCTCATTGCCAGAATAAGACAAATTGTCCAAAAAGGCTCACATTCAAGGCTCACTACCACATAAAGAATACAAGAAAAAAAAGAAGAATGTTGCAAAGAGAAATACTTTTCAATGCAACAAGGAGTCCACCACAATTGCTCGCACACTTTCATAGTCTCACATGAAATATTTTGGATGCCTTCAACTCACTACCTTCAAGAACCCTAACACAAAATTCACACTGCTCTACTCAAATTCACAACATACACATCACTCACATCAATATCTCATCTATCTTTCTTTTGACTCTTTCGTACACCCTCTTGTATCAACACCATACATATTTATATCAAGTTCTATCTCAAAAACTTTCTCCAATGTTGAACACTAGTTGTTATACATTCAAATTTAAAATAGGTTGGCACCCAAACATTCCCATGGTGGATGGGAACAAAAGGTGACCTACATAAATCCTTAATTAAGACCCAAATAGATCCCAACACACTTCAACATGCTTCTACAAGCCTTGCATGTAATGTTAAACACAAGGTCAGCCAACACTCGTGCAATACACCATAGGCATTAAGTACACACTTCCTTAGATCAAGCCAAAAGTTCTAGATAACATAATTTATTTAAACTCAATCTAGAACAATCCACAAACTATATAAGATTCATCAAATAATTCAACCAAGCTTTGCACCAACAACTACTTTAACTTAGGACAACTGATAACCCTTGTTTGCATATTGATAAATAAAACTTACTCTATGTTGCACCAAATCAAGTAAAAACTTGATCACAAAAAGATAAAAGAATTATAAGAAAATTCCAAAATCTTCACAACCTTAATCCAAATAATGGAGAAATGCAAAGCAAATACATTTATCCCAGACCACAGAAAACCTTACTGAACAATTGGTTCACACATTGGTGAAAATATCCCGCATTGTACAATGATCCAGAAACCAATATTATAAATATCACAACCTCTTTCAACCTTGAATAACATGTAAGAACTGCACTGACATAGCATCAACATAGAAAGAATGTGGAACACAATACCGGAACACACTATGAACATTTACACAACACAATTTATGCTATTTATTAAATTTTCTAAAAAGAACTTGGAAACCAAGTACTAGAACCATCATATCAACTCATAACTTCATTCCAACTCATCTTCAGACTCTGCAACAAAGAATAGATCCATTTACTCACAACCCTTCCTCAAGGTCTCAACTATACATGCACAACCTATTTTCCTCTTTTCACAATTTTCTCAATATCCTCAACATCTTCATCCCATAGTTGACATCAATGAAAACACCAATCAACATACATCCTATTGAAATTAATGACAAAACCAACATTCTTGCAACAAGATGGACTTTTGTCTCTCAATCCCTTTTTTACCTCATTGGAAACTCATCCGAAGTGGTCCATACAATAGGGGTGCACATTAACATATATACAAGACTTACACAAAGAAAAACATATCATTCCATTTAGATGGTACACATCCACACATTTCATGTTTACTTTATTTCCACAACTAGCTAACTTATACACAAAATACTCATGAAGGGTACACATAGGGGATCATGCTTGATGTCTACCCACCCTCATCCCAAGATGGATACCCTATATTGATCACATACTTGGGCACAACACATTTATGAGTGTCACTAGGGATGTCACAACAAAATACACTTTATGTAGTTCATAACACATATGTTGTTACACCCACACATCCTTTTGTTACTCTACATCATGTTCACTTTTTTTATCCATTTTATTATTATCTACTCATTTACATAAATAAAAAAAAAAATTAGATGATACACAACCGTAGCATAGATATCACTCCACTTTCATAGATCTAGCAATACATGGTACATCACACTCTTTATCTTATTAATTGTTATTTAAGTTACACATATGGTCAAGTCCAATCTCTATGTTTGGTCATAGCTTTGTTTCCTTTTCCATTCAACTAGATTTTTTGCATTCACTAATGAGTCTCGATATAGGGTAATTTCATTCTAGATTACACAAACATGTTGCAAGCAGGTTGTTAGTTACCAAGTAATTTTTTGACCATTCTATTTTGAGACATTATAGTATAGGGAATATTACCATCAATGCATAAGATACATGATAAGTTATTAAATAGAAACTTATTATAACACATTATCCTTTATATATATTTACAGTTTTTGCACTTTATATCCTAGGGTTGAATCATCTAACACTTGATATATTATTCATTCCCATGATCATAATTCCCCCCAAACTATAAGACACAAGGGCAAACCAAGAAGTAAGAATTACCGGAAATTTAACTAATTTGACTTTCCCACATTATACTCATGTGTATATGTTTCTTCTAAGTGAATTTTTGCACTTTATATCCTAGGGTTGAATCATCTAACACTTGATATATTATTCATTCCCATGATCATAATTCCCCCCAAACTATAAGACACAAGGGCAAACCAAGAAGTAAGAATTACCGGAAATTTAACTAATTTGACTTTCCCACATTATACTCATGTGTATATGTTTCTTCTAAGTGAATACCGACTAGGAATATATTAGCACACAACATTAATAGAAATATTACTTGACTATTTGATGCCTCCTATCTATATACTTTAATTCTCCATTCACGTAATTCACCATAAATCACACATGGTCATTACTTGATTAAAACAAAAATAACAATTGACTAACCAACACTAGAGTATTCTACAATTTTTAAGTACAAAACCCACTTGTGTATGCTACTAAATTCTTGCTAACATCTAAACTTTCTTATTTTAACACTATCACGTCTCTAGTCCTTGGCAATGTACTTGAAAAGTAAAATAAATAACTTGCCCTAAATAGTAGTTTAATTACCAATCCACATTTAACACGGTCTTTTCAAAAAGGTCTTGAATTTTACTTACTAGCAAGGGACTCATTTAAATACCAAATTAGCTAAATTCCAACACTCATGTCCTAGTTATGATGTTCTTTGCATTTCACCTTTGACTTGAATCTAAGAAATAAAGTTCTTTTTCTTGTTACTATAGTCTTAAATAATCAAGCATAAAGGTTGGGTAGCTTTTATAGTTCTCTTAAATTTATAGATAATTGTTTACTTAGGAAGTACTTAAGCAAGTTTATAGTTTCACCATTTACTTTAAGATAAGATAAAACTGTGTCCCTTTATCTAAATTTCATATTTTCTACCCCAAACAAGATCATGAGTTATAGCGGGTTTTATTGATCATATAATTTTACTTACCAACAAAAATTATATTCTCTTGGGTTTTTAAGCACTTAATAAAGGGACTCTTTTGAAAGCTAAATCATGATCTTAAGTTGTATGTAATTATCTTTAAATGGAGCAAGGCTTAATCATTCCATAGGTGGCATCATCAATTTACTTTCTATCAAATCTTCAATTTGGACTAGGGTTGTCGAATTGGACACAAAATTGAATTTAAAAAAAAAGTTTTCTAGGGTGATACACTTGTTGATCATATTGATTAGTCATATGTGAAACTTAGGGGTGACCCACCCTCATAAATCATGTTTTAAAACATGGTAGACATAATTAGGTCAATTAGTTATGCCTTTTAAGGTTATAAAGGGGTTGTGAAATGTGACTATGCACAACATTCTTGTTTAGTGCTTTTATTACATAATTAATTATATTGTCTCATATCTAAAAATTAAACCTATTACTCCTTTTTGAGGGTAACTTGAACTATCTATCTCAAATTAAACCTTGTGTAAGGCTTGCTAGTTGAATCCTTCAATTAGTCTTCTACAACCATTCATTATGTCTACTATGGTTAAAGGAGATCATTAATCTTACCAAGTTTAATTGCGATCAACAATATTTTTATTTAATTTACCAAGCTTGTGCTACACCATCCATAAAAATCAATAGGTCAAATTCTATAAAATTTATTAATGTCCTTCCAAGTCTATGGATATGCAAGGTGACAATTTAGTTTTACATAATTTTGGATATTAAGATGCTTTGCATTTTCCCACTAGCTCATTAAACTCCTAATAGTTGTGTTTAATATTACCTACCTTTTAAAGTTCAAAATAAAGAATGACAAACAATTATAAATTTGACTTGATAATTCTTATTAATTGAGCTATCCTCTTTCACATTATCTACAAAAATCATGATGATCCCATTGCTTTGGTCTTCACCAAATTGTGTTTCTTCTAGTTAATTATCATTAGCTAAATCTTTTACGGTTGAGTTTTGATTATCAAATACTCTTGCAACTCCTATAGTATATGGTTTATTCAAAATTTATTAATTGGGTTTAATTCTAAAACTAATTGATTCAGATATTGGAAAAATTTGTAACATACAAAAATATAAGACCCATGTTATTCCTAAAGTGCCTGGTGTTGCAACCTAGGCTCTAATACCAAATGTAATGCCCAAAATTTTTTCCAAGAAAACCCAACATTTTTTTTAAAACATTAATGTTGAAACACACAATAAATAAACCAACTATATTCAACCATGGTAGAGATCCATATGCATTGAATGAAATTGATAGGAAACAATACCATTATTAAACTTGTATGTCTAAACTTTAGGCACTATCGAGAAACATCACTCTATTACAATTTTACTTATAACTAAATATTAATAAGATGTTACTCTAAGTGTTAACATTAACCTTAATACCCATATTAGTATTAAATTTATGGAAGCAGTGATAATACTAGTTTCCGTCTTAATATTAATGTTGTTATTGACTCTCAAAGATGTAAGTTCTCATGCAAATATCATGATTTATGTCATTAGTATCATCCTGCTAATAACAAATAATATTAAGATGACATTAATAATATAATTGATCCATAATCACTATCATGAACTTATATTAATATTATTTGCTAATAATTATATTTATGTATGTATTTAAATCACCACATCAAAATTATATTAATATTATCTACTAAAATAATATCAATATCAATAATTAGGTTATTTTAATTTGAATGTTAATATTTATTATCACACCAATATTGATCCAACTAATAATAAACAATATTATTATTCCCTATAGAATCCCCAATACTGCTAACATTGAAACAATATGACATTATTACATATCACTACGCAATGTCTCTGCATATTTGGAGTTAATTTATTAGTATTGACCTTAATATTTATAATATTATTAGTTACTAGGGTTAACATCAACATTCAAGAAACTAAAGTTCCCTAACCTTTGCAAGAATAATATTTCCATGAGAAGAAACTTCCCTTGAAGGCCTCTCAACAAAAGAAGACCATATTAAATTTGTTTCACTATTGGGATACAATAAGAGTGGGGTTACTAGTTTACATGGGTCCCATGTTCAAAATGCACAATAATTTAATTCCGATTTAGCAAGGAAAAATAAATGCATAAATATTAAGCAAAATAACTTAAACAAAATAATAATATAAATTTTAATAATCCTTTAATTATTAAGAGTGCTCATCCAAGATTAATATATTTATGATTATTTGATTTGCATTCTTAAATAATAGAATCACTTATAATTCAATTTGAAATAACTATTGTTAGATTATATATATTTTTAATTCACTTATGTACTTTTTTCATTAAACTAAAAACAATAATATGGAGTTCCCAAATTTACTTGTTTATTTTAAATAATATTACTTACTAAATAATTAATTTAGAAATATTGTTATTTAATTGAATACAATTAGACTTGTTGAATCATTTATGAGTTTATTCAATAAGTTAATTTTGGAAAGTGTGTAATGAATCTTTTCTACTAGTGACATACCAAGGGTTTCCACACAATGCTAAGTTTAGGGAGATAATTATTGAGAGTAAAGCTTCATTGGTGATTTGGACGATGAACCATTAAATAGAAATACTTCCCAATGGGCGGTCATCAACAAAGCTTATTATAGGCTAGAGCAGGGAAATTAAAATGTTGAACCTCTCCCCACTGCCATTTAACCCTTCATCAATGACATGGATGAACATGCCTAACATAGGCTCTAGGCTTGAAGCATTAAACAACCCATCAAAATAAGTTGTCAACCGTTGGTGTGCAATTAATATTCTTACAAATCATCAAAATGAGAGTGTAAGCTCAAGGGTCAACCCACCTATTTTATATGCCTACTTAGCAATTTCTCAAATTGAATAACTCATGTAGGTTACAAGGAAATTTTTTTGTTCTCCCTCACTTTTCCTAACTCATATGTGACACAAAATTGTTTACTATACAACTCATAAAATAAAATGCAAGTGAATACATGGTCATTCTATTTAATTTCCTACGCCTACCTAGCTATCCTTCCAATTCCTATGTGTCACCTACCATTTAATTCAATCATGCCCTAAAACCTACCTATTGCTTCATCAACCACAACCCTACTTCCTCATACAATTCACCCTAATAGTTGGGCAAGGTGAAAGGAAGAAGTGACCATTTGAACAAGCGTGGCCTACAAAACATATTTTTGAAAGTTGATACGAATGAGGATGGGTGCAACACTTATTTCATGATGGGCGATGAGTTTTATTGGGTCTAGTTTTAAATTCCATGCTTTTATCAACCCATGTATGCTTCCATGCATCAACTATGGAAGAAGAGGGAAAACAATTGGGACCATCCTCCAAGGGTGTCGGCCTATGGAGGAGGCACAACTCCCTACCGAGGCTTCCTACCTAGCAGGTCATGGTCCTCTCATCAAGTCTTTGTTTATTAAAATATGCCTTTGTCTCTTGGATGTTGGTAGAGGGGTGTAAGACTTGGTTTCCCCTTATGAAAACCATGGACCTATTAATGTCTTAACTCATTGTTTTAATCCATTTCATTTTAAATTTAAATTTGTCTTTTTTATTAGTTCCAGATATCTAGGAATGGTCTTCTTTCATAGGGAGTGGTCTATAAAGGCCAAACACCACCAAGGGAAGACCATGAACTCCTCTAGGCTCCTAATGGAGATTTCCATATTTTATTTTATTTTTCCCAAGAGGTCATTTACATAACCATTACCTCTATTTTTTTTAAATCTAATATCTTTTTAATTTGCATGTGGGCATTTATTCATAATTTTATTGCAAGAGAAAAAATAGAAGTGTTGTGCCTTCAGCACACATGCCCCATTCGGAATAGGGACCCTCTTCCTTTTTGCCTCACTAGGTCGCTTCATCGCCGTCTCATTTTTCGTGCCCCCGTTTTGGTGTTCTAAGTGGTCAGTGAGCCTTAGATAGTTCATCTTGAGTTGACCATGTTTTTTCCCCTTCAAATTTTCAAGGCTTTAGAACTTTGTGGGTTCCCATTAGTTGTTTGCCTTAGCTTTTCAAAGCTGGCGTCCCTAGAGCCCATCAGGTCCTCCCTGTTGGGTTGCCCCTCTCAGGTTTCCATCGCCCCATTGCTATTCTGAGCGACCTTTCTCCAGTAGCCTTTCGAGCACCCAGACCTGCCCCCTGGCTATCGTCTCTTCATCATCGAATGATCAACAAATTTGATTTGACTGCCATCAAACTGTTGAGCCCCGATGCTCCCGCCTCCATTTTCAAATAATGGTTGACCAACCTTTGGCCCTCCATATGGTCATTAATTGCCCGCATTTAATGCTTCATTTTCTATAAATAGGTAACTTTCACCTATCATTTTCATCTGTTAGTCGATCAAAGAGAAGTCAGAGGGCTAGCTTCCAACACCGCCATCAATTCCACATCACTCAATTGTAATTTCTAGATCTCTACTACTTGCTTGGTCACCTCCTTCATCAAGTTTTTGAGGTAAGTTCTTCATTGTGCACCTGACTTTGAGTTTTGTTAGATTCCTATGTAAAGTTGATGAATTTGAAAGAGAAAAACTCATGAACTAAGTATAGAAAATTAAGGCACACAAAACCCATGTGTTCAAATCTTAAAAACCCTCAAAATCAATCCATGTAATGACCACAAAACTTGCACTCTCCATTATTCTTGAGCCAGGGCTTACACATCCTGTGGCCCCATGAACTCCCATTACCATTGATAACCTTTGGAACAAAGTTAAAATTAAAGTGGTGAATGACCCCTCTGGGCTCGCCCTCGCGGAAGGACCCATCTCATTTGGTGCCCAAAATTAGCAAAATTCACAAGTGAAAATGAGGAGTCATCGAAACCATTCGAGTCTGACCCCCTGGGATTATGTCCCCCGGGCACTGCTCATGACCTGCCATTCCAAACAGCCTTTGGACCCTAACTTTCTGGTGCTCAGGTCTTGTCCTTCTGATCGACCCTCAAACTTGACTCTTGCAAAACCTTCAAGTCTTGGTCCCTCATGGGTCTTGCCTCACAGATGTCCACCTAGGGAGGTCTGTCTATGCCTCACCGTCTCGAGCAACTTTCATGACCCATCCATTTGATTGTTGGGTCCTGAGTCTTCCTCTGCCATGCAGCTTCATCTAAACCCCTAAACCAACCAAGTGACAACCTATTTTTTGGGCCCTGCTCAATAGACTTCCATCCACGGGCCGTCATGGTGGAACTGCCAACTCAAAATAGCTTTTGATCAACAATGCTCTATCCTCCGGGTTCCAACCCCATCATGACTATTTGAATGCAAAATGAAAATCATTAAGTGCTAAATTCAAGGTGGGTCACTTCTGTCAGGTTGTCGTCTTCAAAACTCCAACCTAGGCCTGCCTTGCTAAATGGAAAGTTACTCCCATCTGCCCACTTCCCAGAACCTGACCTCCCTTTTTCCACTGGACTTTCAAAATGATGAATGAGTAGAGCCAAAGGCCTTCTATGGGCCTGATGCCATGGGTTTCCCTTGTTAGGTCGTCGTGTGACTTTTGTTGTTTCAAACGATAATGACCTAGCGGCCTTCTACTCTTTCCAACCCAAAATACCCAAAAGACAACTGAGTGATTCCACTGCCCTCTAGAGCCATGGGTCTCGCCTAATGAAACTCTGCCTTTGGGACGTCATCTTGCCAAAGCTATTTTCAACGACAAACCCCAAATAGCCAAGCTTCCTCTTGATTCTGATCACCCAAAAGATGATCCTAATGCTCTCTAATCATCAAGATGACTTTGACCCACATGCCAAAATAGAAAACCTCCTTGGTGGACCCCACATGTTGACCAAATTTGAAGGTAATTCGGGATAGGTAGGCCATTGTGCCCTGATTGTTGTCCCTCCTGCAGCCACTCCAAACAGCCATCAACCTAGGGAAGTCTGATCCCCTGGACCCAAATTTCCCAAACTCCCTCTTATAAAGTGTTAATTCCAATCTAAAAGATATGTTAGGATTATTAAATGATGAGTTATCCAATCTAACATCATTTTGTAGGATTTTGGCTAACTTTTCTATGATTTCATGTTTGAATGTGCTTACCTCTCTCTCGCCCGTAGGATTTATGGAATCGAGTGCAAGACCCTCAGAGACGGTCATGGAGAGGATAAGGGAAAGAAACTAGAAAAAGCACCTCGAGGCAAAGAAGACAAATATTATATGAAGTATAAGTTCCAAGGGGAACCTCTCAACTCTAAGGTTACCTCAGCTTGGAAGGAGGTATCATACACAAACATTAGACATGTAGACATTGACGAATTCAAGCAAAGGGTACAGATTAACCCTACAACAGAAAGTGCTAGAAAGATCAGAAGTAGTGGGTTGGCCAAAGTTGTAGGCTTCCCTCCCGCTCTAGTCACCCCTAAACTAGTGATGGCTTGTAGAGAGGTCTACCAAGAAGAGACTAGAACCATTATGGATAGAGACGAGAACATTTTGGCTTACTTTTTTGCCAAGGCAATAGGAAAGACCTTCCATATCCCTACCTTCGGGGAGATGGAGGAAGCAACCAAGGAAGATGGCAAAGATATGTGGGATGAAGATCCCCTAAAATGCAAAAGGCTCATAAATCAATACTGGTTGAAGGAGAAGAGGGGAAACATAGCCAAGGTGCCCCAGGAGCTCTTCCACAACAACTTTTATGAGGATTACCATGACATAGTGACCCTACTAAGAAGAGTCATGGGCCTTCCCACTATGGGCTACTTCCAAGAATGGATGCTATATTTTGTGGAGGAGATTCTTTGGGGCAAGACCAAGTTCTATTGGGTCGGAATCATCAATAATTGCTTGCATGAACAATTTATGGCTATCAAGAAGACTTCAAGGTTTTACATGACCTCCTACCTTATATATTTTCTCACCGACAAGACACAATATTGGGGCTTATTTAGAGCTCTTGATACAAAATCAGGTAGGGAGTTGAAGGTCTATGATAGGTACCCTCAATTGTAATTCATGAACTTCAAGAGGGATTATTGCAAAGTTAACGATGCCTTCATAGGATGCATCATCAGATTGCTTGGCAATGACTTCAAAAGAAGAGTCTCCCATAGTGCCAATTCTTTCCTCAAACAATTTTCCTTTTTATTTATTCAATTTCCAAAGTTTACCTATATCCATACTGAAGGATTTTCAGAAAAAACCATACAAGCTGCCCTGGTATCCTAATGAATAGATTTTTTTTTTAGAACTCTCTTGGCAACTATGGCATGCACATGCCCTATTGAGCAATAAACATAAGGAAGTGATCCCTTATCCCCTCTCCTTCAGCCAAGGGCTATATGAACTTCACATATCCCAATGTGTAGATAATTTAGACAAGGAGCTCGTAGAGTATAACTTGAGGTTCCACACTGCCCAACTCAGAATGGACCCTTATGGTAAACTGAAGAAGATGGTCATGGTTGAATATGCCCATTTGCATAGTGTTGAAGATTTTTAGGCCAATTGCAAGGATGATAACGAAGTGTGAATGAGGCACTACATATGCATGATTGCATATTTTGTGAAGAGGTTCAACCTATTCCCCATGCATGACCAGGTGGTGGAAGATGAAAATACAGTGATGGATCCTCAATATAATGCAATTTCCAACCTTCCACTGCCACTGATTGACTGGGATGAGCAATAGGTTGATGACCTCAATATCCTAACCAAGCCCATCGAGGCTAGAAAAAAGTAAGGGATTGATGGGAAAATTTCCCAACTGAAGCAACAAGGGGTCACTTTGATCTATGAGGAGCTTAAGGAGGATCCTGCAAGTGAAATTTACAATGGAACAACTGCTGGAGAGACCTCAAAGTCTCCTCCAACCACTAGGTTAAGGAAAAGAAAAGAAGCAGCTAAAAGTCAG
This sequence comes from Sequoia sempervirens, assembly GCA_007258455.2. Taxonomy (NCBI): domain Eukaryota; kingdom Viridiplantae; phylum Streptophyta; class Pinopsida; order Cupressales; family Cupressaceae; genus Sequoia; species Sequoia sempervirens. Next base: position 139,740,512 of record VDFB02049217.1, read on the forward strand.
CCCAAGCCCAGAGTATACTCAAGAAAAGTGTCAGAGGGTGAATCCTCCAAGAAATAAAAGACATTGGGAGGTCTTGACACCATTCTGGAGGACCCTCTCCATGAAGGAGAGGAAGTAGAGGCCAAGTAGCCAAAGTCTCCACCTACTACCTCCACCCTTCTAGCTACTACTGCCACTGATGTTGCTACCACTGCCCCGCCGCCTACCTCCTAGGAAATGGTTGCCACCTCCCCACTTGCAGTGGATATCTCCATCCACCTTTCTTCCACTCTGCCAAAAGTGCAAGTAATGGTGATAGACTCTTCCTCTACCACCACCTCTCTACTCTCTTCTTCCTCCATGTATTCGACCACTTCTCTCCCACTAGCAACAGCTACATTGCCAATACCTGTGCTCTCACTTCTAGAGGCATTTTCTTGAAATATGCAAGACATTCCTATGGAGCTCTTAGGAGTGCTAATGAACCCAACTATTTAGGCTGCCTTGGCACAAATTCTTGCTAATATTACCGCCTCCACTCCTCCAACTGAACCACCAAAAATGAAAGTCACAATGGAAATATCTGAGGAGTTGGAGAGACAAGAGAAGGAAGCCACAAAAGAGATCAAGGAGGAAGCAGATGATTACCATGAGCATCATGAGTTCCAGCATCTACCAATTGATGAAGTGGTGCATGAGGGAGAAGAGACAAAATCCTCTAAGGGGGATGAGGAAGATGCTAGCACCAAATATATTGTGGAGACCTTTGATGCGAACCTCAAGGAGGAGTTAGCTCGATAGTTGAAGAATGTTGGAGAAGAAGTGAAAATACCACCTTTTGAGGAAGAAAAAGAATCAAGTGACAAAATGGAGGAGGGAATTGAACCTCCAACTGGGGAACATGATGAAAGCCCCAATCATGATGAAGAAATGCCTCTCTTGGGAGAGCAAGAAAAGCAAGAAGAGCAAGAGGAGAAAGAAAAAGAAGAATGAGAAGAGAGCCTCTAACATGATGAAAATATACTGCCTCAACATGAAGAAGAAGATAAACCTGAAGAGGAATCTCAAGTTCACAAGAGCCCTGAAACAGAACAACCTGAGGAGCATGAACACGATAAAGAAGAAGAAAAGAAAACTGTTGAAGGGGAAGGCAGCCCCAAGGAGCACGCTACCTCCGAGTCCCCACAGAAGGAAATTGTATTCATTCATGATTCAGATGAGGAAGAAGAAGAAAGGACCAAACAAGAGACTCTAGGTAGTAATTTAATGGAGATTGAACATACCTATGAAGAAGAAGGTGGTCATGAATCACCAAGGGGAGAATCTCATATGCCTGAGTGGCTCGAGAAATAGTTGGAAAAGAAAATCCCAACCTCAAAGGATCTGAGGGCAAGGCTAGAGGCCATCTTGGCCTAAGCCCAGATAAGCACAAAGAAATACAAGAAGCCTAAGGTCAGATTTTAGCTGACAATGGACGCCTTCGGATCCCAAACTGTGCAAATAGCCACTCCCATTGTCGGAGAAGAAGGGGTAAGCTATAATATTTCCACCCTTGATCTTGGGACAGCCACATGAGAACAAAAAATTGATGACCTCCAAGGGTCTGTTGCCACCATCATGCATCAAATGCACAAAGATAAGATCTCTAAGGAGGAACTTAAGGTATAAGTGGCTGATTTGACAACCTATATTCAACAATGGTCATTAGTGGAAGAGCTTCCCACCACATCCTCAGTGCTTCCACAATTACTATCCAAGGACCATATTGACCAGCTTAAGAAGAGAAAGAATTGGATGAAGGCCATGAAGGATTGGTTTAGAAAAGTCCTCTACAACGACAATATGGGCATCAACCGCACGGTTAGAACAATTCATGGAATTATAGAGAGTGCTCGAGGGAATAAGGAAATTCTGCACTGACTTCCCTGAGCTATATAGGATCACATACCCCAAACTTGAGGCAATCCTCAAGGTACCTGATGGATCCTGGGAAAAGAAGTTTGCTTTGGAAAAGGGAAATCATTGGCTCGTGGAGACATGGAAATAAGCCTTGACCACATAAAATAGGTGTTGGAACAAGTGCTTCATGAAGGGGAGATTGAAATTGATTGGATCAAGGAAGTTCAAGCTATTTGTGAAGAATAGATAAAATTAATGATGGAATTTGATGTGCCCATCGTCGATTTAGATCCTAAAAAGATAAAGCCCTACTTTCACAAGAAAATGGAAAATGGCACTGATGATATGCTAATGCCAGATTTCATGAGTTTTGCTACTCGAGCCTTCGCCTAGTCTGAGTAGGTGATTAAGAATATGCAAAAATTTGATAAGGACTGGGATACTGTCACAAACAAATCAAGGAGACTGAATTTCCAAGTGATCCAATCTGATATATTGGAATGGAGCAAGCTCTAGGTGTTAATAAAAAAATTTGTGGAGTACACCACCTTGAAGAGAAATGAAGGAATTCCTGTGATTGATGATGAATTCATCATAGTGTACAACTATAGCAAAAGGAAATCAACAAAAAGAGAAAAGAGCTACAGTGCTACCATAAGAAGAAAAAATAGGGAAAAGACAAGAATGTAATTTTAAATTGTAATATATTTGGGGGTAGGTGAAACCCTAGTTTGTAGTGAAACTTGACCACAAAATAAAAATCAATCTTGGCCATTCATTTTTAATTTTGAATACTATAAATAGGGGGTCTCCTCTCATTTTCAAGAGGGAGTTGAGTTGTTGTAAAGGAATGTTGCTGAAATTCTAATAGAAGTTCATTGACTGTGGTGAATTTTGAGTTATAGTTGCATGTTACATGGTTCTTCTCCCATAGTTAATCAATTTGAAGTATATTTAATTTTTTTTTCTTCATGTTTTAGCTTGCTTTAGTAATTTAGTTGATGTTTTTCATTGATTTTGAAGAATTCTACTGTGTGCTAGCAACTTTCCTTGTCCATACTTTTTGTTGTTTATTGATGATAAATAGCTATGTAAAGTTAGTCTAGACACGATCTGAAAGATGCTCTAAATTTCTATTGTTTGTTCATGCTTATGGTGAATGAATGATTGAATATCTGCAGTCCTTAGAAGCTTGCACAAATTTCATGAGACTGTGAGGTAATTTGGTTAAGTGAAATTATGTTTTAGGAAGGCTATTCGTGGTAGGGTCCTCCATGATCACTGTTCACTGCTAGTTTTAGACCTGGTAACTTCTTCTCCTCCCTACCCTTTTCCTTTTTTTTAATAAATTACCTATGCTAAGGTTCATTGCACATTGTAAAGCCAAATCTAGAGCTAAAATAGGATTTTTAGATTGTTGTTTGAACCTGCAGTAATTGCACACCAACTTTCCCATCTTAGGAACTCCATTTTATGATATGATTTCCCTCCAGCTTAACCTTGTAAGTCTGCCCTGTAATTACCAGCAAAATCGCATTGAAACAACTAAGAAATTCCATGCATGTCATGAATTGACACCTGAGAGACATTAGGGTGATTTTCAACAACTTATTGTTGGAGATTACCTTTCAAGAGAGGTAGTGCACTTATGCATTGCCTGTGTTGAGAAAGTGCTAAAACACCCATCAATAAGAAGAAAATAAAATAGAGAAAATTTCAAGATTAGATCTCAACAAAAAGGGAGAAGCTAAACAATCCATCCTTAAGCTAATACTCACAAAATGACTATTAGCCTAGATTTATCTTTAGATGTATAATTTCAAAAGGAACATTGACCATTCATTTTAAATACATGTTTGATAGATTTATATGAGTTTCAACCATACAAAGTAACAAGAATTAAATTCGACCTTTACAACTATGTGTCAGGAACCTATAGGTGAATTGGTTTTCCTTTGTTACCAAAAGGAAATACATATGAAGAGAGGTATCAAAATCTTTCCATTTTCTAAGACTAGTCTACCCTCTCACTATATTTTCTCTCTAATTGTAGATTTTACTAAAATAAATAGTGAAAACAACTTAGAATCTCATAACAATACATTTGCATGTTCATACACCTTACATGATTCCATATTACTGTTCATCATTATAACACAATTTTTCTTGCATCTTTCATCATTAGGTATACGATAATTATTTTCTAGCTTAATACATAGCCTTGTCCATGAAGCTGGGTAGATATTGAGGAACTCCAGCTACCATTAGTAGACCTAAAACCCAACCAGCCAATGAGAAACCTGAACTTAAGCCATCAATTAGAAGGAAAAGCTCTCCACCATTCCATATTGGCATCATCAAGCCACAGAGGGCTCTAGTTAGCCCCAGAGCCAAGAGTAATCACCAAGGACCCTTACATCATATTTATGCAACTAGAGATACAAGGAAGATAGCCCAATAGGTTTCTAACATAACAAGGGTTCATTATAGGATCAAGCACAAGTAGGGAACTCCATGTATGCAATAGAATATAGGGAGACCTATATTTCTACAAGCCACATTCTAGTAACTTACTCTAAACTTGCTACACTTTCTCAGAAGTTTTATATTTCTACCTAAACTTGTAGAAACAACAATGAGGACTTGCAACAAACTACAACAGAAACTATGAACAACAACAAGAATAATTTTAACAAAAACAAGAATAATTTTAACAACAACAAGAATAATTTTAAAACAACTAATTCCTACCCCTTATATGTAATATAACCTTCTTTTCTCCTTCTTCCCCATAAATTTTCTAGCTAGCAGTCCCCCCCTCCTCAAAATAATACCTAAAATCCTTTTTATCTTCTCCCTTAAAGACCTAACCCTAACACTCAGGTGGGGATTTCGAAATTCACCTAATTACACTATTCTCCATTTAACATTAAACAATTACTAGTCCACAGGAGATGAAATACAAAAATCAATAATCACATACTTAACACCTTACTTCAAAATGTGAAGTGGGATAATTAGGGTCCTAGTGATCCTCTCACCTTCCATTGACCATTTATAATCCTGCATACTATCATCATTGTCAATACTCAAAAATGAAATAATTTTAATGACATATTGAAATCAAAATATCAATTGAATGTTAATTAAATTTTCTTACCTTCATCACTTTGATGATTTTATCCCAAATCTCGAACATTTGAATGCAACTTCTTATCACTTAATGTTAGTGATATGTTAATCATGCACATACTTAGTTTAAATTCAATATGTTTAGGTAAATTAACCATCATACTCAAAAAGTCACTTGAATGTTCAAAATGACATTCTTCCTATATAATCACTTTACTTATTAAAATGACCTTTAATATGGAGTAGATTTACTAATAAATTAAATGATAATTCTTATGATTATTCATAATATAACTATGTACCTTTAGTCAAGTTAAGTCTATTCTCCTTGCCATTTTAATTACAATAGTTATTCAACTATTCAAAATATTTCAGCTCTAAAGATAACAACAAGATATAAGAAGTTTTGAAAATTTTGTTGATCTGGTTGCATCCCCTATTGTATCGATCTCCAC
>VDFB02049217.1:139746076-139812172 GCA_007258455.2 Sequoia sempervirens
GGGTTTTGGGCAGTGTGGCCCTCATCAAGTGGTATCAGAGTAGGATTTCCTGAGCAAGTAACAAAGTGTCGAATGTGAGGCAGTTGCAATAGGACCTGTGAGTGTGGGTTGAGTTCAAGATGACTCCAAGACTTGCCCAAAATGGTAGAGGTAGAGGCTGAGGTGGTGGAGGAAGAGATCCACCTAGAGATTAAATCAGAGCCCTTAGAAGTCAATTAGAAACCTTGCAACAATAGGTTCAAAGAAGAGATGTGCAACGAGATAGAGATGACAATGAAGATGAAACAAAAGAGGAAATGGAAGAGGAAGAGCAGGATCCAATGGATCCTGAAGAAAGAATATTGCTGCAAGTGATCTCAAGCATTGGGAAGAGACCTAAAATGGAGGTTTCAACTTTTAGTGGAAATATGAATCATTTGATTGATTGGATCAATGACATGGAAGAATTTTTTGAGTTTGAGGAGATTGAATATTCTCACAGAGTGAGGTTCGAAAAGACAAAATTGAAAGGTCATGCTAATATATGGTGAAAAGAGGTCCAGTTAGAAAGAGGAAGAAAAGGGAATGATTAAATTTCCAGATGGGACATAATGGTGTCAAAATTGAAGAAACAATTTATTCCAGTCGATTACGAATTGGAGCTGCTCAAGAAAATGCATAGCTTGAGGCAAGGGACAAGGATGGTGAAATAATACATAGAGGAATTTCACAAGGTCTTGATTCGAAGAGGACATTCTGAGGTGAATAAAGAGAAATTTTCTCATTATATTAATGGGTTAAAGCGAAGCATATAGGAAGAATTGGCACTGATAAGGATGACCACCATTGAAGATGCTTATCACTTTTCCTTAAAGGTAGAAGAGCTAATGAACAAAAGGTTTGAAAGAAAACAGAGAGGTGGAGGTCGAGGTGGAAAGACTAGTGGTTGGTCATATGGGGTTTGAAATGAAGATCAAAAGAAGGGTGCAGGATCTAGTAGTAGCTAGAACCAAAAAGGAGATAACACCTACCATCCTTGTGATCAAAATAATGGAGACCATAGAGGAAGAGGGAGATCTAGACAAGGACTGGGAAGAGGAGGCTTTCGTGAAACCTATTTATAGTGCAGAGAAGAAGGAAATAGAGCCTATTAGTGTCCTCAATATCAAGGAAGGACAAATAGAAGACTTGATGGTAATGCACAAGTTTCACATATCGATGAAGATGTCGAGTCTTCACATTATGAGGATGCAGAAAGAGAAGAGGTTCTTGTTACTAGAAGAGCCTTGCTGAAAGAGGAGAAAGAACCAACTCAAAGGAAGAATTTGTTTCACACCACATGTAAGTGTGAAGGTAAGGTTTGTAATTTTATTATTGATGGAGGTAGTACTGATAACCTTGTTTCAGAAGAGATGGTTAGTAAGTTGTGGTTGGAGAGAAGAAGGAATTTGACTCCATACCAAATTACTTGTTGCAAAAGGACCATAAAGCTTTGGTAAATGAACAATGTCTGGAAAAGTTCAAGATTAGAAATTACCATGATGAGGTATTGTGTGATATTATGCCTATGGATGTTTTTCATATGTTGTTAGGAAAACTGTGGCAATTTGATCATCGAGCAGTATATGATCTTCATGACATTGTTAAAAAGGACAAGGTCAAAGGAAAATTAATCATGTTCTTCATGACATTGTTAAAAAGGAAATTGAGAAGCTTCTTAATGTAGGATTCATATACCCAATATCTGATAGTCAATGGGTCTCTCCACTGGTTATAGTTCCAAAAAAAATGGTAAATGGCGAGTATCCATAGACTATAGAAAATTGAATAAGGCCACGAAAAAAGACCATTTCCCATTGTCATTTATCGACCAAGTACTAGACAACCTAGCAGGAAACATCTACTTCTCATTTCTTGATGGCTTTAGTGGATATAACCAAATCCAAGTAGCCCTTGAAGATCAAGAAAAAACTACCTTTACCTATCCTTGGGGTACGTATGCATATACAGTCTTACTATTTGGACTATGTAATGCACTTGCGACATTTCAAAGAGAAATACTTGCAATATTTGTAGATTTCACCACTTCATGTGTAGAAATCTATATGGATGACTTGACAGTCCATGCTAAAACAATTGATGAAGCATTACAAAACCTAGAAAAGGTTTTACAATGCTGCAAAGATCATAGGTTATCACTCAATCATGAAAAAAGTTCCATTATGATGACAAAGGGAATTGTTCTGGGACATCACATCTCAAAAGAAGGGATAAAGATTGATCCCAAGAAAATTGAGATCATATAGAACATTGAAATCCCTAAGAACCAAACTAGAGTATGAAGTTTTCTTGGGAATGTAGGGTATTACAAAAGATTTATAGAAGGATTTAGTAAAATTGCATCACCACTATTTACCCTGCTCAAGAAAGAAGAAGAATTTGTATGGATAGAGGATTGTCAGAAATCCTTTGAAATAATCAAAATAGCCCTAACAACTTCACCCATTATCAAAGGACCAGTTTGGGGAGAGCCTTTTCACATACATGCAGATGCATTTAATTTGGCCATTGGTGCAGTATTAGGACAACAAGATGAAAATGATGCCATGCATACAATTTACTATGTTAGCAAAAACTTAAATCCTACTGAAAGAAACTACACAACAACAGAAAATGAATTTTTAGCTGTAGTATATGCAATAAATAAATTCAGACATTATATTACAGGCTATAAAATCTGCGTACATACAAACCATGCTGCAATCAGATATCTAATGAATAAAGCAGTGGTAGGTGGACTCATTATCAGATGGTTACTCTTATTGCAAGAATTTGATGTAACTATCATTGATAAGCTTGGAAAGGTTAATATTGTTGTTGACTTTCTTTCCATAATTGTTTTATAGGATAACCAAGAACCAGTGGATGATGTATTTCCAGACGAACACTTATTTTCTATATCAATTCATCCACCATGGTTTTCTGATTTGGAAAATTACCTTGTTACATGAAAATGTCCAAGTCAATTTAGTCATAAGCAAAAAAAGAGGTTAATCCGTGAAAGTTCTAGATTTCAATGGATTAATGGTCTTCTATTTAAATTATGTCCTGACCATGTTTTACATAGATGTGTAACAAAATTGGAAGTTTATGATATAGTGCATGCCTGCCATCATGAACCTGAAGGGGGGCACTTTTCTGTTGTAAGAACAGTTCACAAAATCTTGGGGGCTGGCTACTTTTGGCCAACAATGACAAAGGATGCAACATTCTTTGTCAAACACTGTGATGAGTGCCAAAGAATGGGGAGTCCCACAACAACCATGGAAATGTCACTGCAGCCACAAATAGCTCTTCAACCATTTCAAAAGTAGGACATCGATTTTGTGGGACCGATAGATGAACCTTCAAGAGGGCAGCGATATATCCTTGTTTGTACCGATTATGCAACAAAATGGGATGAGGTGAAGGCACTACCAGCAACAAAAGAAGATAAAGTTGTAGAATTTATGTACAAGAAAATTCTCCAAAGGTTTGGTGCACCCAGAGAGATTGTTTCAGATCAGGGACCGCAATTTGTGTCAGCAATGATGGAAGCATTTTTATAGAGGTACCAAATAACTCATAAAAAATCTTTGCCTTATCACCCATAGGAGAATGGACAAGTAGAGGTCACAAATAGAGAATTAGAGAATATTCTAACAAAAATAGTTTCTTTGAGGAAAATAGATTGGGTAGATAGGCTAGATTAAGCAGTCTGGGCCTATAAGACCACATGGAAAACAACGACTGGGTTCTCCCCATATGAACTTGTGTATGGAAAGAAACCAGTCATGCCAATTGAATTTGAGTTGAAAACATTAAGACAATAGTAGAAGTTGGGATTTACCTCCTAGAAGCAGAGAAAAGCAGAATTTTGCAGCTTAATAGACTTGATGAAATGAGAATGGAGGCACTTTAGCATACAAAAGTGATTCAAAAGCAAAGGAAGGAATTGAATGATAAACATATTGTGTCCAGACAGTTCAGAGAGGGAGATTGGGTGTTGTTATTTGATTCTAGATTTGAAGAGTTTAAAGGAAAGTTCCATACCAGATGGTTAGGAACCTATGAGATACAACAAGTGTTCGATAATGGAGTTGTCCAGTTAGTTCCAATTGATGGAGAGAAAAGAGTTATGTTGTTCAATGGTCATCGACTGAAAACTTACTATAAGCCAGCAACAAAGGAGGAATTTCTTGATGAAGTGAAACACAGAATTGAACATTTTCTCATGGAAGATATCTCTTCCATGAGAGAAGATCTTTGAACCTTTGAAGAAGACACAAATAAACAAGGTAAATTGAAAACTAGCAAATTCCTATTTACCTTGAGAAAAATGGAAGTAAATTGAAAACCAACAATGGTGGTTTACTTTCGGTAAAAATAAAAATAAAAAATGACTAAAAACTAGAAATGGCAGTCTATCTAAGTTAACTTCTAAAAGCTCCTGAAGGCTCTTGAAGAGCCCCTCAAAAGCTCCTAAATATCTTGAAGACTGAAGACTCTGAAGACTCTGTTTTTTCTCGATAGCTCTTGAAGACTCCTAAAATTCCAAGCTCCTGAGAGTTCCTGAAGACTCTTGATGAACTCCTAAAGGATCCTGAAGAACTCAAAGGCTCAAAATAAATTAAGGTGCACATTTAATGTGAATATTATTTTTGAAGTTATTTTCTAAAGTAGTTAGACTAATTTAAGATAGGTAAATATTTATGAATCTAGATATCTCTGCCATAATGTTAATTAATGATAGTAATAAATCCACTGTTAATCATTTCCAAAAGTGGTGAATTGTCAGAATAAGGAATGATGTGAGATGGATGATGTCAGTCGAGGACAATGGATCTCTTCATGATTTGGTTGTCTTTTCAAAAATCCTCCCAAGTACATGATGACATGTGTGATGAATGCCGCCAACCTTGCAAATTGAATTGCAAGTTTCAAGTTATGGCATGTGAATCTTCCAGAGCAGTAAAGGAAATAAATGCAGGAGATTAATGGCATGTTATGTCACTTTCAAAATTGGCTGCTCCCAAATCAAGAAAAAATCATTCCACATTTTTGGTAAGTAATTCAGACTGCCAATTGAAGTCTGCCAGTGAAGTCCGCCATTTTTGATAGAGAAAGATGGGGAATAAGAGAAATTCTGAACCAGAGAATTTCAATCTTGATTAAGAGACCAAAAGATTTATAGAAGAAGTTGGGTGGCTAAATTTTATGATGCAATATGAAGGCTTCCAGCCATAAATGGTTTGGGAATTTGTGACAAAATTCAATGTGAATGTCACCAGGGTAAGGGGAGAAATAATTGAAGTCACACCAGAAATTATAAGTGAAATTTCTGGGATTCCAAATGAAGGAAAATCGGTTAACAAAGGCCGAGTTAAGTTTGAGAAATTGGTGGCTGCATTTCACCAGGAGCCGGTAAGAATGCTAGAGATACAAATGCACAAAGGAGACCAGTGTGGCATAACTCGTAACAGTTTGGATGAGCCATGGAGGATAGCTGCGACTTGGCTTATGAAGTTCTTCACCTGTGATGGGTAGTATGGTATGATATTGGGTCCAGGAATGCGACTTTTAATACATTTAAGGTATGGTAAAAAAAACCTTTAGCTAGGATAAATTTTCCAACATTCTTATTTCAACAAATTTCTTCCATGATTTTGAGAGTGAAAGCTAGGGGGGAATCTTCTATGAAATACTAGGGGTTGCTACATTTGATAATTAAATACCATTTCTTAAAAAAAGAAACTGGGAAGCAGGGTTGGTTAGAATTTTTGTCTACACCTGTAGGAAAGCAAAAAGGGAGACCCACAAGGGGACCCTTAGCCAAAAAGACAAAAATGGAGGAAGGAGAATCTTCCAAGAAAAGGGGAAAAAGAAAATTTCTAGAGATATCTAGGGTAACCCGTACTAGGTCAAAAAAGAAGAGAGAAGAAGTACATGAGGAAACCCTAGTCATGCTAAAACTGTTGTGTCCACTCCTGAAGAGGCACCTATAAGTCAAACCCCTATTTCTGGAATCCCTATTAAATCCCCTGAACATGAAGATACTCTTACCCTTGTACAATCTCCCGAGAGACCTCAAAGTCCCCTTGAAAACCCAGTGTCAACTCCTGAAGACAACCCTATTTTTGAAGTCTACGACTCTGTTGAAGAGTTTGGCACACAATCCAAAGAGCAAGAGGCCTCTGAAGAATTTGAACAAGAAGAGACTATGAAATCCCCTATACCTTCCCCAAAACATGAGAAGAGGAAAGGGAAAGAGCCTTTAATTGAAGAAGAAGGACCCCACGAAGCATTGAATACAGAGGAATTAGAGACTGAGGAATTACTGAGAATAATGAAAATGTCTCGTTTAGAGGCTGAATTAGAACAAGAAAGAAGAAATGTGAAATTATTTGAAGAAAAATTAAGAAGAAAAGAAGAAGAATTGCAACAATTATTTTGCAAAAATCAACAATGGAAAGGAAATTTGAACAAAATGATGCAAGGATTAGAGAATAGTTAAGTAAAATAGAGGATGCCCTGCAACAAGCCAGTGTGCAAGCATCAGTAAGTGTTGAGGAAATTTCAAGATTAAAAGAAGAGTTGCAACGGAAACAAGGAAAATTAAAGCAGCAATCCATGCAGTTCTATGCATAAGAAGCCTCTACTTCCATTGCTCCTCCATGCAGCCTTGCATTTATTTTCGTTATCCTTCATATTCCTCCCACTCCTCCAGTGCAACCTACTCCAATTCATCCTCGATACCGTTCTTTGGCAATTTTGAAATATAAGGAAGAAAACAAAGTGTTGAAAGAGCAGATACAAAATTTAGAAAAAAGAAAAGAATGAGACTGAGAGAAGACTTGAGCAAGTGGCAGAAGTCAGTTTTGTCATGCTTTCCATGAGAAGACTAGTTGCAGCGTATTCTTTGTTTCTTAGAGAAAACTTTTTAGAATGGAAAATAAATCAGTTAATTTTGGGAAGTAGTCTGGATTACAATGAAGATCATGATTTCCTTAAAGATTACTTTAACAGCCACCCTGACATTCAAAATTTAATGTGTGAGTTTTACCAACATGGATTTTTAATGGGGGACAATAATGACTCAATGTTGAATATATATGTTGGTGAGCTTCAGATAAGATCATGTGTTTCTTTAATGCAAAATCAGGTGGATTGTTCAAATAGAATGGATAAGTACAAAGAAGCTCAAAGAAAATATGGGTTACCAATGAGACTTGAAAAGCCCCATACTGAATTATATATCAAATTTGTAAGATCAGTGGTCAGGTTAAATGATGTTAATCTCCTCTATGTCTCAAATTTGTTTGATAGCATTGTAGCATTCCAAAATGTTGAAGCAACACTTTCGCCGTTAGCACTACGGTCCTATGAGGAAGGGTACCAGCTTATTCTAGAATCAGTTAGGAGAAGGGAGCCAATTAGTCTAAATAATATCAATTGAAGTTTAGTCAGATTTAGGCATTTCATCACTCTAATCCAACAGTAGAAATAATTCTGGGTAGGCATGAGATTCAAAATGCTAATTATTATTATGCCAACACCAAAGCTAAAGGAAACGACAAATATACCAGCTCCAGTAATGAGGGTGTGGTTTGAGAACTTGAGACAAAACTATGGCTATGCACTTAATACCATATTAACCATGAGGACATGGTCCAAAGCAAGTTGGGGAGAAATGATGGGAGATATAAAATAATTTCATTTAAGGCTTTTTATGTTTAAAAAGACTTTTTGTTATTGTTAATTGACATGACTGGCAGTAGACAATAGATTAACATATTTTCTTATTTTACTTTATGTTTAACTAAATTAGCGAATATTTTGGAAGTAATAGCTTATATTAAATGTGTTGCTTTATGATGAATTTGGATGAGATAATTATGTTGCATTGATCTTTATTACCATGATTGTTGTCTTGTTCATAAGGGTTTTTAATAGGGTATCTTAAAGGTTGATGAGACGGTTAAACTCTCTATTTAATCATGAGGAATTACTACACCATAGATGGGCCCTGTTGGATAATGAGTCACTCAAAGTCTAATCGACTTCTTCATAGTCAGTTGAGGAACTTTTACTTCTAGCGCCAATCTGGCGTAGTTCTGGCATAGTCCTCCTTAGTCCACTTTAGTTCTATTTTTAGTTTCATTTTGTAATTTATAGTCGGTTGCCTTAAGTTTTGGCAGTTAATGCCATGTTAGAAGCTAGTAAGGATATTTTATAAATATCCATATTTTGATCTTAGTTAGGAGTTAGATAATTTGCAATCAAAATTTCTGTAATCACAAGCAATACTTTGTTCTGCATCCTACTTTTGATCAATGAGAAGGAAAGCAAGAAGTTAATCAATTCACTATGTTAAAGGATCTTACCTGAGGAAGAGCAGGGCCCGCTCAACCTTTGGAAAGATCTTATGGTATTTTTGTTAAAGTGTTGTTATTTTCTGATTCATTAATATTAAATCTATAGTAGAAACTAATTTTGAATTGTTCAATCGTTGAAATCATCTTCTACCTTGGTAAATGTTAAAATCAGATAATTAATTTTGTTTACAATTACGTTTCAAAGTTTCAATTTATTATGGTTAAGATTGAATTGTTAGAATGGTTAGATTTATTTATTAGAAATGTTGAATTGAACCATTAGAATCATTAGCAGGTTTCTTAGATAAATTAGATTTAGATGTTGTTTGAATCGGTTAAACTTGATGTTTTTTTGTTGAGTTTCATTAAAACAATGTTAGGAATTTATGGAAAGATGGAGTTGAAGTCTATTCAGAATTTGTTCATAGAGATTAGACTTTATGATTTTTAGAATAATCATCATTTTCCTGCAATTCATTCCTGCTCTTAAATTAGCGTTTACTTTCTTGCAATTAAGTTATGGATTTCTTTTGAAGCAAAATAGAATTAATTTGAATTCTTTGTTTTAGATTAGGAATTAAAGTAGTCATTAATTGTCTCCATGAATTGGTCTAAATCAAAGTTAATAAAGTCAGAATTAAGTCAACAGGATTTTAAATTAGAAGCTAAAATAGATTTAAATCTTAAGAATCAATCGCTACAGTTTAGCTCCTGAAGAGCTCCCAAGAGCTCCTAAAAGCTCTTGAAGTAGGAAAAACGATACCTAAAGTCGCTATTTACAGTGCAAACCCCACCAAAAGAATTTGTGACAACTATCCTTATCGCATACTACTCTGAGACACACTCGGTTCAATAAAAGAATTAATTAAATTATGCAAGTTGTGACATCAACGACCTTGCCCATCATTTTTGGCACCGTTACCAGGGATACTTAAATGATCTAGCTATTTAGTGTGAAGCCTTAGTGTTGATAGGGAAGAGAGATCTAAAATTGTGGATGGGATGAAACAGAGACCAACTAGGAAGGTTTCTTCCATGAAACGTTGACATTAGAAGAAATCTTGATTTTGATCAAAAGGATATCTAGCAATACCAGATTGAAAATCAAGAAATTAATTAGGAAAACCCCATTGAAAATCAAGAGGAGAACATAAATCCATTTCCAAGAGAAGAAATGGGTGACCAACTAGTACATCCCCCAGCAAATAGGACCTTTTCAAATCCTATCAATCTTGAAAGAAAACTTGACGAACCCCCTATGCAAAACATTTCGCCCTTAGTTCTTCCAACATTTAGGGGAATCCGTGACAACTATCCTTATCGCATACTACTCTAAGACACACCTGGTTCGATAAAAGAATTAATTAAATGATGCAAGTTGTGACATCAATGACCTTTCCCATCACCAACACCTATTCTTTGACAAGGGATGGAGTTTGTCATAAGTTGAAGCCCCTAAAAGAGGTAGAGGAAAAGGTATGCAATAATGCAAGAATTTTTTTGGTTGATGGAAGAAATTTCCTAGAAGGTATGAAGCATGAGCATATGTGTTTTACATTGATTCCTAGAGTTAATAAAGAAGATACTAAGGAGGTACTTGTAGAGGTTTCAAATTTGTTGAGTGAGTTTCAAGATATCATTTCTGATAATGTACCTCAAGGTTTGTCTCTAGTAAGAAAGATTAGTCATCAAATGGACCTGATTACTGGAGCTAGTTTTCCAAATAAGGCAACTCATCATATGACTCCAGTAGAGATTGAAGAGTTGAAAAAACAAGTGCAAGAGTTGTTGCAAAAAGGATTGATTAGGGAGAGTTTGAGTCCATGTGTAGTACCTGCAGTACTAGCACCAAAGAAGGATGGCTAATGGCGGATGTGTATAGACTCTAGAGCCATCAACAAG
Source organism: Sequoia sempervirens (assembly GCA_007258455.2). NCBI lineage: Eukaryota > Viridiplantae > Streptophyta > Pinopsida > Cupressales > Cupressaceae > Sequoia > Sequoia sempervirens. Next base: position 139,756,372 of record VDFB02049217.1, read on the forward strand.
ATCACCATCAAGTATAGATTTTCCTTGCCAAGAATGGATGCCATTATGGATTGTTTCAGTGGAGTTGAGTACTTCATGAAGATAGATTTGAAGAGTGGATATCACCAGATCCATATTAGAGAAGGGGATGAATGAAAGACAACCTTCAAAACCAAGGAGGGCTTGTATGAGTGGTTAGTCATGCCTTTTGTGATAACCAATGCATCGAGCACATTTATGCAACTTATGAATTAGGTATTGAAAGAATTTTTAGGAAAATTTGTTATTGTTTACTTGGATGATATTTTTATTTTTAGTAAGACATTGGACGAGCACTTGATGCATATCCAAAGAGTTTTTGAGAAGCTAAGGGAGGAGAAGTTGTTGATTAATTTGAAGAAATGAAGTTTTGTGAACAAAGAGTTGGTGTATTTGGGATTTATTGTCTCAACAAAGGGTCTCAAAATGGATCAACAAAAGGTGAGAGCTATCATTGAATGGCCTACTCCAAGGAGTGTTATAGAGATAAGATCATTTCATGGTCTAGCAAGATTTTATAAAAAGTTTATTAATAATTTTAATAGTATTTGTGCACCTCTAACTGAAGCAATGAGAGGGGATAGAAAAGAGTTTAAATGGACTACAAGAGCAGCCACAATTTTTTGACATGTTGAAGAAAAAAGTTATTGAGCAACTTGTTTTGGCACTTCTAAATTTCAATAAGGTTTTTCAGGTAGATTGTGATGCTAGTGGCACTGCCATACGAGCTATTTTGAGTCAAGAAGGTAATCTCGTTGCCTATTTTAGTGAGAAGTTAAATGATGCTAAGAAGAAATATTCTATCTATGATCAAGAGTTTTATGCTATAGTTCAAGCTTTGAAGTAATGGAGACACTATTTGTTGCCAAAATAAAAAAAATTTATATACTGATCACCAGGCTTTGCAGTATCTCAATAGCCAAGGAAATTTAAATCAAAGGCACCTAAAATGGGTTGAGTTTTTGGAGAGTTATACTTTTGTTTTGAAGCACAAGAGTGAAAGGTCAAATAGTGTTGCAGATGCCTTAAGTAGAAGGAAAACTTTGTTGATAGAGATGAATATAGAGGTTGTTGGGTTCAATGAACTCAAGAGTTTGTATCTAGAAGATCTAGACTTTGCAAAAGCTTGGAAGGATTGTTTGGAACCTATTGCATTAGATATGACGAGATGATTGGATTTCTTAATACAAAATGGGATGTTGTTTAGAGGAATCCAATTGTTCATTCCAAGGAGTTCTATGAGAGAGAATCTAATCAATGAGAAGCATAGTGGAGGATTGGTTGGACATTTTGGTCAAGATAAGACCATTGCTCTTGTCAATGAGAATTATTATTAGCCATAGTTACAAAAAGATGTGAAGAAGTTTGTACAAAGTTGCAGATTATGTCAGATGGTAGAAGGAACAAGTTAGAATACTAGATTGTATCAGCCATTATGTATACCTGAGAGGCCATGGGAGGATATTAGCATGGATTTTGTTTTTGGCTTGCCAAGGACACATAGAGGGCATGATTCCATATTTGTGTTAGTGGATATATTTTCAAAGATGGCATATTTCATTTTGTGTCATAAGACTAGTGATGTTGTACATGTTGCAGAGTTGTTTTTCAAAGAGGTGGTGAGACTACATGGTCTACCAAAGAGTATAGTCTTAGAAAAAGATACCAAATTTTTTGGTTATTTTTGGAGCACATTATGGAAGAAGTTGAAGAAAGATTTGAAGTTTAGTTCTACACACCATCCACAGACTGTTGGAAAAATAGAGGTGGTGAATAGGAGTTTGGGAAACCTACTAAGATCCTTAGTTGGAGATAATCCCAAGGGATGGGATTTGATTATACCACAGGTGGAATTTTCTTACAACAATTCTATCAATAGGAGCACTGGTAAATTGCCATTCCAGATTGTATATGGGAGTAGTCTAAGAACTGCTTATGAACTAAGAAAGATGGATAAGAGGGAGAAGAGAAGTGCTAAGGCTAAAGATTTTGTTGAGCACTTGAATAATTTGCATGAAGAGGTGAAGAAACATATCAATAAGATGAACTCACAATATAAGGCTTAGGATGATCAAAAAAGGAGGTATAAGGAGTTCCAGGTAGGAGATGAAGTCATGTTTGATTTGTGAAAGGAAAGATTTCCAATTGGTACATACAATAAGTTAAAGATGAAGTTTGGACCATGCAAGATCCTGAAGAAACATGATTCAGGAAATGCTTATGAGGTAGAGTTTCCTAGTGGAATAAGCATTTCCCCTGTGTTCAAGATTGCTGATTTGACAAAGTATCATGAAGGTGATATAGAGGAGGGGCCAATAAATGAAGAGTTGAAAATTCTAGCACCTACTTCAGAGAAGGAAAAGATAGAATAAATATTGGATAGCCGTGTGCGTAGAAGCATGAGAAATAGGCAATATGTAGAGTACTTGGTGAAATGGAGAGGATGGCCTGTTGAAGATTCATCATGGTTGTCTAAGGCTGAGGTTAATAGTATTGGTTTCCCTCTAACTCCTAAGAAGTGATAGGGTAACTTTTCAAATTACCTTGGGTGTCTGATGTAGGAGCATCTAGTGGTGTAGGGGAATCTTGCATCACCCAAAAAAAAAAAATTCTTTCTTTTCTTTAGCTATTTTGAGTCCCATGATGGCACTTAAAGGGTGTAAGATAGTTAGGCATCAAAAATAGCAAAAAATGGGCACTTACTATTTTTAGTAATTTGGCCTAAATGGGATCATATGGACTTGAAAATTTACTCCAAGGAACATAACCTAAAAGATATTTTCAGTTGTGAAAGAATCACCTCAATACCCTGCATGGTTTGGGAGAAATTAAAGTTTATGTCCCAAGAAATTTCCCCAATGCAGTTTCAAATTCAAATATAAAAAATTAGAGGCCCTCAAACAGCTCAAAAAGTGGCAGATTCAACCTACGGTGGTTCATGTGTTGTAGATCTCGTTGAGAGATTCCCAATGATATGCAATAATAGAAAATTAGACACCCAAATCAAAAGTTATGGCCTCGTGAAGTTGGTCCTCTAAAAAGTGAATTTCATAAAATTTTCTTCCTAGGCCAAAAATCAAACAGTGAGACTTTTGGCACCAAAACAAAAAGGGGAAATTTGAACTTTCTAGATAGTTCTAGAGCAATTATTGGGGAAAGTAAAAAGGGTTAAGTGGGGGTTGTAGAAGGTGGCCTTGATAGTGCAGATTGTGGCTTTGAATAGTAGATTTTCTTTTTCAAGGTTGATTTTGTTGTAATGAATCAAGCCCATGAGGCTGTAGCATGTAAGCTTTGAATCTGTAATTTCATTTTTTGAAAATAATTGAAAGTGAATCATTTTTTTGTCTCACATCTTTTGTGTTGGTATATGTTGTGATTTCTGTGGGTTTTGGGCAGTGTGACCCTCATTATGCTAACTCTAAAGCCTTGGTTTCTTGCAACACTAACACATCTACTCCAAAAGCATCTATTTGTTGCTTGACTTGAGCTTTTTTGTCAGGGGTATTTATGCCCCTAACATTCCATGATACTATCTTGATTGAGGCTGAGGAGAGCAACATGGTCTCCTTGGATGCTTGTTTTCAGACAACAACAAATTGGTGTCTAAAGTGGTTTGCACTCTAGCAGCTATTTTTTCCTTTATTTTAGTAACATGCAATTTCCTTCCATGCTTTCCTAGAGTTTTGAGAAACCTAGGTTTAGTGCTTGGTGTTTGGGAAACAAATAGAGTCTATGTGTAGTCAAAACCATCTAGAGACCTATTATTCTCTGCAATATCTATTTTCATGTTGTCTACATTTTTTTGGTTATCCCCTTCTCCCATTTGCAACATCAACTGATCATTATCTATATCCATATTCATGAGTAAAATCTGAATATCCCCAAAGGATTCTTCCACAGAATGAATATTCACATTTCCCACTTGTGCAATATCTTCCCCTGCTATCTTGGAAGTAAGGTTATGCTCCTCATTAAGCACCACTTCTGGAATTTGTTCAATTAACTCACATCCAACTATGCAGAGTATCTTATTAACAAAATCTTCTAGCTCTACAAATTTGTCAAACTGATCCTTTCCCTAAGAATCAACACTCACTTGATTCCCAACATCTGACTTATGAAGATCATCTTGAGAAGCAATTTGAGGCGAGTCTTCATACATCAGATGTTTTACTATTGTATGAACTTCAATAGATGAAGTGGCTAGCAAAGAGGGAGTGTATAGATTCAAACCATTGATGAAAACATTACCCAAGGAAAAACACAATTTTTGCTTCATTGCTTCATTTATTGTTAGTGAAAACACACCTACAATATTTTTGCACACTGAAATAAACTGAGTAGCTAAAAGAGAGGAGAAGCTTCCTTGGATAGCCAAATAAGTGACTATTTTATTACTCTCTCCCTTTGAAGAAAAAGAAACCCGACTATGCTTGACCATGTTAGATGTGCCTTATGCAACTATAAGAATAGAAGCTTATCTTTGTTGAGGCACTTGCAAAGACTTCTTATTTTCCCCATTAACCTTCCTCTCTACTATTGAGGGTTCCAAATTAAAATCTTCTACCAAGTGACAAGAAGAGCTAGAATGACCAAGATAATGAAATTTAACACATGCATTATTTGGTGTTTCAACTGTAATTTTTTGGATCCACTCCCCATATTTTGACTTTAAATGGATCTGCACTGGAATAACCTTTGTAACATCTAATAAAATATAAACTCTAACCGGATTTGTTGGATCTTTAAAAAATGATTTATCATGCCTAAGGAAAATCCCTATCCTATTAGTCGTGGCTTCTATTAGCATTAATTCTCTATATTCCAGAGAAAGATCCTTCAATTGAATTCATGAATGAACAAATTTAACCTCCAACCACTCTGGTTTAAAATTAGGAGTCCATGGTTGTAAGAATAACCCATACCCCTGATAAACCCATGATTTAACTTTGTATATAACATCTCTATGAGCTTTTCCTTGAAAAATAACAATGAAAATTCCTCTCTATCAAGATAAAAAACTTTACTAACCCCTTCCCATTCATCAAAAATTAAATCTTGCAACTTATCTAATTCCATGGAAAGATGCTAGAACTTACATATCAAAGCTCGATTTCGCAAGTCCTAAATTTGTGGATCTAGCATTTCTTCAGAGAAGGTAATTGACACACTCTTGTGTAACTATCTTTCATTTTGTTTACCTACTTCTAGATCTTTCTTCCCTAATCTAGCTTGGTTCTCTTTATGCTTCCATTGCAAAACCAATTTTTTCTTTTGGGTTGTTTTTCCTTTCTTCTTGACTTTTCTTTTTTTTTCTTTGAGATGTTCTTTATCCTTCGATTTTCCGCACTCCATGCATTGGGATTTTGTGTAACCCTTTGTTGACCGACATTGGGTTTTTCTGTGACCCTTTGTGGACTAGAGCTCTATCCTTGTAGTGCTTTGTTGCTACTAGAACTCCCCTTTTTCCCACCAAATCCTTAAAGCTTCTCCAAATGTTTAGATGCTTACTTTGCATGATCCACTATTTCATAGGTTTCCCCCTTTTTCCCCTTCGGTCCTTGGGGTTTAGAATTTTGTATCTCCCAGTGATACCATTCAACACTATTTTCTTGATCTGCATTAGGTTGCATATTAGGAATCCACGTATAAACACCTGCTCTCTATGAAAATCTCTCATTTGGATTGAAGGGACCTCTCTTATTAGTATCAATGCATATCTTGATTTTTTTTTGGTTAGATACCCCATTTGAAAAATGTCTCTGATAGTGTTTCCTTGCATGATTAGATGACCTAAAATCAACCTCTAATTCCTCATAACACTTATTTAAAAAAAGTGGCTCTTCCTTGCAAGAAGACGACAAACCTCCTCTTCGATCATCCCTTTGCACATTATATGATGAATCTTCTTTGCAAATGTCTAAAATTGGTTGTTCGTCCCTAAGCAAGTGCCTCTAAGGACAAAATGGCACCCAGTTAGGCTTTGTGAATCTATGTCTGGTAAAATTTGACTGAGGCCTTTTTTATTATGAATATCATTCTGCATAGGCCCATTACACCTAGACGACTGCCTACCATATCCAAAAGTCCCACAGTAGCACATGTCTGTGTCAGGATAGTTACTGTTGGGAAGCCATTTCTTTCCTATTGCAAAGCCATTTACACATATATATAAAGTGCATAATCAGTGATAAAGTGTTGCTTGCAGGCTCATATTAGTGGTATTTTTTAAATTTACCATAATTTCATAAATGTGAAGTCATCCATAATACCCTCCCTTAAAAATACTATTAGGTGTTCCTACACATTAACTTGTAGAATAGTTAATTCATTTAAAAAATATTAAAGTATAACTTTAACTATGTTGTTAGATACAATTAATACACAATGCTATTTTCTCATAGATAAAAATAGTGATGTGTTTGGTCCTATCTAAGTGTATTTACCCATATAAAATAGGTTATTTTTTATAGATGAGATTACTATATTTCTTCTTTAAGAAGAAAGGAAAAGAGAAAAGTAGGGAAAACAACTTGGTAATCAAGCTAAGAGGTAGATATCTTGTAACGCCCATCATGCAAACCCCAAAGGACAAACAATGCACACACTTTTTTTAAAAAAAATAAAACAAAGTACACATAATTATGAACCATCAAAACATAATTACACTACACATTAACATCATAACGTCAAGTCCTCTGGGGAATGCAAGCTCACATCACATAAACAACTCATAACTAAAGATTACAGTTAAAGCTAAATAACTTAATAAATCTTGCATTCATCATAAACATTACAATATCCATTTACAAGGGTAACATCCATGTAACCCTAAGTATAAGTATAAATACATCACATGATACAACCATAATAAATCCCATAAATCATAAATGGATACAAGGTGCATTTACAATGCATCATCATTTACTACATTACATGTTCTCAATAAATGAATACAATGAAACCTCCCATACATGTGGGATAAATACATAGTACAATTAATGTCAGAAATACAAGATGAATATCTCGTTGAAGCCCCATCTAAAGAATACTGTGAAGAATGAACATTGATGGGGAACCCAACGGGTGCAGAGTATGTTCCACTCGACCACGTGGGTTTTAGAAAAAACCCACCCCCCATGCTTAGAGGTGACAAGGAAGTAATCACGACCATGAATGCCATAAGACAACTCCAATAAAGAATAACATAGTACAATAACTCCAAAAGCAACATCAAAGAATACATAGATCATAAATGACAACAACAAGGAACCACTCAATATAACCAAAGAGCCATAAAACAAATCACAAATAAACCAAGGAAATAACCATTAACCACAAGCCAAGTAAACCAAAGAGACAATCATAATACACTTCCAGAGGCAACCAAGGAAACAAGGCATAAGGGCATATAGTGGAGAGTGTCATCACATAGCCTACATGGGTTATCCTGTCCCTTCCTCCAGCATGAGGCATCAACCCCCATCCATGGTTATCCTAGCCCTTCCTCCTACTTGAGGCACCAGCCCCATAGGGTGACTCATGCGGAGCTATTAACCTCTCCTGAGGATGAGGTTACAACTTTTCCAACCACAACCTTCTCAGTCTACCATTAGTCTGTGATAGCCCTAATGACTAGATGAGGTATCCAAGATTATCTTATTGTTTTATTACTACCCATCCCCCTAAGTTCTATTGTTAGGTTTTCACTTGTTAATCTACTCTTACGTGGGTTATCCTGAGCCCTTTCTCCTATTTGAGGCGTTGGCCCCCATGAAGAGCCACTCTCCCTGAAGACCCCAAAACAATAACAAAATCAAGACAAGGGTTGTACCATAAAGAACAAAGCATTAAGTCTCAACAGATGACTTGCGAGGAATTACCCATCTCACTAAAAAAACACAAAATTGTCACAACAAAACCTCGTACAACCCTTTCAGAATAAAGACACCAATATCTTGCTACATCAAGAGCACATAAAACGGGGATAAACATCCAACAATAAAATCACACCTCTAGAATTCTAAGGATCACCACATCCATAATCGAGTTCATAAAACCACAAGGTTCCCACATCAAAAAGCCAAAACAAACAATAATACAACAATAATACAAAGCAACCAAATCAATTTTATCAAATTCCACAAAGCAAATTAACATGACAATATCCACACATGGATATTACGAAACAGTTCCAAATAACACAATTTGTTTATTCCTCACACAATTAAACCATATAACCAAAGTCCAGTTTTGGATGGAATAATTCCAAAATAAACATAATAATTCAAGTATATAATTTTTTCAAGAATAAATTACAATTATATATACAGAATCAAAATATACTTTTATTTATATTTTATATATAAATTTCTTTTAATTTAATTCATTAAATATTTATGAGCTAACTAATTTTCTATGCAGTCTATTCATATATATATATATATATATATATATATATAAAATGCATACAACATACATAAATATATACATACATACATACATATATATATATTTGTATATATATATTTTTATATATTTATATATATATATATAAATATATTTATATATATATATAAATATATTTATATATATATATAAATATATTTATATATATATAAATATGTTTAAAATGAATCTAAATAAAACATTAAAAAAAAAATATGAATCGCAGTTTTCACTGCCGTATGGAGGATTGCACAACACTTCGTAAGACTGTTGTACATGGTAGTCCATGGACTACTGCACACAACAGTCTATAGACTATTGTGGAAGTCATCCACGACCAATGGGGAGAGGGGGAGGTATGACCTTCGCCGTCCTTCCCCTTCACCCAAATAAATCACTTTATTTATTTATTTTTTATAAAACATTACAACCAATGCCATTTTTTTTATGATTCGGCCCAAAAATTAAATACAAACGGTCGAAAGAAAAATTTGAATAAAATAAAATATTTAAATGTATATGTATATATATATATAAATATATAATACATGATCTTTACATCAGTATACTCACAGTAAATATAATGGAAATATATATATATATTCAAAATAGCCTTTATTTCAGAGGGAAATTCATTTTCCCATAACAAAATTTTAAAGAAATCCAGAACATTTTCAGAATTCAATAATAGATTTTTTTTCCAATTATTTGCTACCCAGAAAATTACACAAATTCCCATAATAATTATTTTCTTCTACAGAATGACATTATTTATATTTGATGAATCATAAAACTAAGGAAATAAGAAAATGGAACCTAGAGTCCTAAGCTTGCCGAAAAGTTGATGAAGCTTTGCTTGATCCAAATAGCCTTTTCGAAGAGCTCTCGTTCCTTCCTTCATAACTTCTCCACCCGATTCCCTTGACCAATCTTCCAATCCAATATTTAATTCAGAAGAACCCCTCTTCTAGAACAATGAAAAGCTAAATGAATTTCTACAGAACCAGAACAAAAGAGAATCCAATTCCCAAAACTCAATATTTTTGTGTAACTTCTATCAATTTTCCCATGAATGAAAAATCTCACAATTTTACTATTAAATAAAAGATATCTTCTTCTTTTTCAAGAAATCCATAAATCAAAATTAAAAGGAAGTTTTCTAATTGCCTTCCCAGCTTTATAGCCAAAACTCAACATTCATTGGTCATTTTCATCTTTTCTTTCTTTTATTGATTTTTCTCCGATTTAACAACACTTTTTGTTTAATTCTGATTTTGCAGTTTTACTTGCAATTCACACAATTTAATATCTTTATTTAATTTATTTCATAATAATCCTCAACATGGTCTTTTACTTAAATTATCAAAATACTAATTTTTACATAATTTAATTTACACTTTTAAATAAATCACATGACTTTTAATATAAGACTTTTATATTTTAATACAAATTATTCCAACACTATTATCAACATTTATTAACATCATTTAATTATATAAATTACATCATACAAAACACCAACGTAAAATAAATACCAAAAGTACACACACATAAACACTATAATAAAATGCAAAATGGCAAAGGTCAAAGACGTACAATACCACAAAACATAAGACGGTTTGACAAACATGGGATGGGGTGACTTCCTTGTCATCTCTATTTCAACATCATGCCCGTTGGGTTAAATTGATGCTCGCCCTATCCTGCTGAGTAGGTGGAATTGAGACTCTGTACCTGCAATTCCTTCATACAAACAAGGTTGTGTACAACATGTATATATATATATAATATATATATATATAATATATATATATATATATATATATATATATATATAAAATATATATATATAATCAAAACATCATATCACACAAGAAGGAATTGCAACGTAGCAGGGCACTCATAAATGAGTGGTGCTACATTGTCCTCTCACCAAAGCTATACTAACAATTACAACATTAGCTATAAAGTAGCATTGCTAAACTAACTAATCACATCATATAATAATTACTAAACCACTGCATCACAATGTATTACTGAAATCAAATTAAACATCACCAAACCAAATGTAATCATAATGTCATATCATAATATCCATGTCCTCAAATGAAATAGCAGTCTAAACTATCCAATCCATCAATCCCAACAATAACAGTAACTATCAAAGTCTCAAAGTATCAAGCAAAAAGCATAGAAAGATAACAGGTCCAAATAGCAACATGAGGGGTATTACATATCTAGTCAGATTAAGAATCTAGGATTATATATATATTAGATAATAGTGAGAGTTTTCATATTAACATTGTATTACATTATACATAAAAAACATACAAATTATTTAAGGAGAAAAATCTATACGTACCAGTAAGAGGCATAGAAAATAATAATAATAGAAATATAAAAGGATTATGAAGTAATCTAAATTTGCAACTAAAATTAAGTAAATTATATTTTAAATTAATTTAATTAATATAAGTTAAACTAAATGGAAAAAATAATTAACCTCAATATGAAGAAACTACCAAGAGTACCTATAGATAGGACAAAGAGAAAATGAGTGACTATTAGGGAGCTTACCAAAATAGTCAATCCCCTATATTCATTTTTCAACCTTTGTGGGCCTTCAAATAGAAAATCAATTATATTTGAGTGTCCTCTCTTACCTAAGTAATATTAATACTCAATAAATAAAATATGAAAATAAGAATAAGTTTATTACACTAAAGGTGTTCCCTATATGAAGTGAATGAATTGATTTTGAAAATCAATAGTTGAAAATTGTAGAGAAGGATCCAAGACCATTGAAATGATCTCAACCATTAGATTTTCTAAAATATTAAAAAATATAATATATAATTAAAGGAAAAATAAGTGCATTCTTATCCAGTCTTAATTCTAAACTAAGAAAAAATAGGATAAGAATTATTTTTTAAAAACTTTTTAAACTTAGATTTTTAGATAAATAATAATAAATTTTTAATAAATATATATTTTTTCAAATAATAATATTAGCAATAATAAATCATAAATTAAAAATTGATTTTTTATCTTTTGAATAGGTTTCATTTTATTTTTTACTTTTTAAGTTTGGTGTTACTTGTAATTTTTAATATAAAAATTATACTTTTTCTTTCAACAATTTTAACATAGTTCATTTTTTATTTTTAATATTTTCTTTGAAATAAGTTTTAGTTTTTAAAATTTAATTTATCTAAAAATATTTTATAATATATATTTTTTGTTGATGTTGAGTTTATGTTAATATTGTTTGTAATATATTAATTTTATTTTTTAGGTACATATTTTTATTAATATTTCAATTCTAATAAATTTTTAAAAATATTTTTACTTTTTTATTTAATTATTTATTAACTTAATAAGTTTATTATTTGTTATTAATTTTTTTTAAATTATTATGTTTATTAATATTTGGATTTGGAGACTAGACCTCATGACCACTTTCCTACAACAAGATGTTTTAGCCAATCAAACTAGAGGCATCACCACATTTATTTTAGTTTTTTATTTAGATTTATGTTTGCAATTTATTTTTATTATTTATGTATTTTTATGAAATTATAAATAATAATTAAAAATCATTAGAATTAATTTAATTTATAATCATTTATCTTATTAAAACTTTAATTATTGTAGAATAATTCTATTTTGGATTATTTGTTATAATTTATAAAATAAAATGAATTTCAAACTTAAAATATAAATTAAAATTTATAGAGTGAGAGAGAGAAGGTAACTTTTGATTGGTTGTTTCATACCAACAATCCAAGGATAGCACATCCCTAGTGAGTTATGCTCAGGGTAGCATGTAATTTGATTAATGATATGATAATTCACCTTTAAAACCTCTTTAGTGTACCCATTGCACACTTAGGAGGAAAATAGATAGTGGGATAAAGAGAAATATAGAAATATAGATGGTGAAAAAGAGATACAAGAGATAAAAAGAGAGATACAAACACAAAAATAGAGGTATAGATATAAAGGAACAATATATGGAGAGACGAAGAGATGTAGATATGAAGAGAGATAAAGAAAGAGCGAGAGACAAAGAGAGAAGAGGAGAGACATAGATATATATAGTCACATAGAGATAAAGATAAAGAGATAGAGAGATGAAGAGAAATAGGAGACAAAGATATATATAGAGGTAGAGAGATCAAGAGATAAAAGAGGGAAAGGGGAGAGAGAGAGGGGGAGATAAATAGGGATAGAAAAAAATAGTAAGGGGAGAAATATAGGGAGAGGGAATTAGACAAAGAGAAGAAATGAGAGAAAGATAGAGGAAGAGAGAAGGGAAGAAAAATATAGAGAGAAATAGGGGAAAGAGAGGAAGAGAGAGATTGAGAGAATAAAAATATAAAGATAGAGTTATAAAGAGATCTCTCTCTCTTTCTCTTCCCATATATCTCTATATATATCTCCCCGTATGTACCTCAACCTACCTCTCTCTATATATCTCCCTTTCTATCTCTCTCTATATAACTTCTTATCTCTATCTTTCTATCTCTCCATATCTCCCTCTCATTCTCTCCCTCTCTTTGTCTCCCCCTCTTTCTATCTCTATTTCTCTCTCTCCCTCTCTTCATTTCCATTTCCATCTCCATATCTATCTTCCTCTCTATCTCTCTCTCCCTATCTCTATCTCATTACCTCTTCTTACATCTCTTTCTTTCTTCCCCTCTATCTTTACCGCTATATATCTCTCTATCTCTCCCTCTTTCTATCTATATCTCTCCCTCTCTCCCTATTTCTCTCTTTCTATATTTCTCAACTTCTCTATCCTCTCTCTATATGTCACCCTCTCTCCCTCCCTCTCTATATATTTATAACTATCTCCCTCTCTACATCTATCTCAATATCTCTCTCACTCAGACACACACACACTCCTTGTTTCTCCTCCATATCTCTATCTCTATATCTATTTCACTCTCTCACACACACTCATTGTTTCTCCCTCCCTATCTCTATCTCTATCTCTATCTCTATCTCTATCTCTATCTCTATCTCTATCTCTATCTCTATCTTTTTCTCTCCCTCATCTCTATATCTCTCTCCCTCTCTATTAATTATCTCTATCACCTCCTTTATCTCTCACACGTGTCTCATTTGTTTCTATCTTTCCATCTCTCCCTCTCTCTCTCTATTTATATCTTTCTAGTGTAGAAAAATGTATCCCTTTAAATTTTCACACTTGATTTGGAAATAATATTAAAATGGACTTATCTATGCCTTAATTTAATGTTGTAATATGTATTTTATATGTTCACATTAAGTTTAGGGCATTTTAATTAAAATGAACCTTATAATGCCTTTAGTGTTGTAAAATGTATTAATTTACACTTTCACACTTATTTAAGGCTCCCCTAGTTAAGTGGGCTTAATTATCCCTTAATTGGACCCTTTAATTCAAATCCAAGCCTATTTAATTGCAATTTCTAAAGGATAAAACCCTACATTCATTACTGATACAACATAACACTCAATCTTGAAGAATGTGTGTCCTAGGTAAGTGACCTAGAACCCATTCACCATAGGGAAAATAGGTCCTCACTTAGACCTAGGGCCCCCCTTTAAAATATTTTTTTGGCGGTATTTTAAAAATTTCAAATCCATGATTTAATTTTGGCTTGTGATATTTGAATTTTAGGATATTAAGGTTACTTACATATAAATAAAAGGTCATTTCACTATGTTTCACCTAGCAATTTTGATGAGAGAATTCCTAGAGAAATTTTATGAAATTAAGAGCATTTTCAAGGCATTCAAGGGTAGATTTATTGAAGATTATTTTAGTAATCAAGATTCCATTATCATGTCAAAGATTTATTGCATCATGCATGTTGTTTGAGCTAATATGGTGATGTAGAGTTCAAGATCTATGCAAGTATTCAAGGACATTGTTTCTAATCAAGTTTCATGATTAAGAGCCACATCCATTGAAGCCAATTCATGCTAATTAGATATTTACAATCTAAGATTCAAACAAATGTTTTATTTTAGGTGGAAGATCTATTGAAGAACAAAAATTGCAAAGTTCTCAAAGTTGTCGCCTTTCTTGGAAAATCACGAAAATTGACCTATTAAATTTATTTTCGGCTTTACAATTGCAAGATTTGAGAATTTGGGAGTGTAGACACAGGAGAACAAAACCTAAAAATATATTTTAGAGAGCCCTAGCTAGAACCCATTCACCATAGGGAAAATGAGTCCTCAATTAGCTTCAGAAAAGCACTTTTTGCAAAAGGTACATAGCATTTATCCCTTCCAGATTCTCCCTAAAGTCTATAGGTTCCATCAATTTTATGTTTAAGCTTCTAAATGCACTTTATAGATCACAATTTAGAGTTTATTTTCTATTTTAATTATTTTCCTCAAAGTGCTATTTGACCTAGACCCCTATCCTAGCATAAAAGGGAAATCAGTAGATTCACACCTTGGGTTGACTCACCTAAGGGGTGTTGGTCAATTCTTGGTGTTGATCTCATTTCCTAATGAAATTGGAGAAATAGGACCCCTTTTCCCTCTTTGGATCAACTTGTCCATTTTGGGAAATTCACCCCGTCCTATTTTTCTATGTTCCAATCTCATTATCTCTATCTCTCTCTCTTACTTATTCCATCTCTCCTTCTATCTCTCCTACTCTTTGTTTATATTTGTCCTTTTTCTTGAGCCAACTTGGTATTAACTCATCTTACAAATCTTCCTTGTCAATCCATCTTTTGAATTTCAAACTCCACCTATATGCATTAATTTGCACATTGATCAAAATGTGCTCCACCTCTCTTCAATAGCATGTTGACAAGTGGCACAATGCCATTGGGTCATGTTTAATCCCACATCCTTCCTATTTCTCATTTCTCTATCCTTCTTTCCTATAAATGGAGGACTTATCTATTGATTTGGGATCCACAATCTTAGGAATTTTTGCACTATCCACTACTTTATGCATTTGAGGTCATCCACAATTTCATCATCATCCATAATATCATCCAAGTTAGCATAGGATTCATACTTCATAGCTAGGTTCTTGACATTTTGTTCATCACACATCCATCCAAGAGCTTATCAAGGGTTGGGAAAGGGCTACTTTCCACATCAAAGTAGCACCATTCCACTATGGGATAGGTATGCACCATGATTTTTGTATGCTCTCAATTAGTTTATTTTATCTTTTGTTGTTTTGTTTGCATTATGAAGCATGTTGGAGTATTTCATAGAGATGTTATGTTTTCTTTGCTTTAAATGACTAACCATCCTAATGTGTGTTAAAGTTTAAGCATTTTTTAGATTTTAACATCTACATTTGGTACTAGAGGGAGGGGATCTCATGAAGTATTTGATGCTTTGTCACTGTTATTTTGATTTCTTTAGTTTTTGAATTAGAGTTCTTTGCTATGTAAACATTACTTTCATAAAACTTCTAGTTAGATTTTGTGCTCTACTTTTTTCTGCAAAATACACAAGTAATTTGTCCATGCTTCCATGTTTTGTAGCCATGTCATAGAGAAAATAAATCTCTCAGGCAATATTTACTATTTTTTTCTTTAGTTGAGATGTTTTCGCTTCAATAGCCATATATGGTAGTTTTTTCTCATAAAAGCAACCACTAAGTTATGGCTTCAAGGCAGGGTATCATTTACCAACAAGTTAATTTCCAGTGAAAGGCCATTATAGAAAATTATTTTGGATTTACGCCTGCTAATGGCATTTGATTGAAAGTTTCATTTAGAACGTTGTCTCATTTTGAGAATTTTGTTAGTACATAAGAGGTAATGCATAAGATGAATTAGCCATAAATGGAAATTAGTAACTTTACGCCACAAGAGGTAAGGTTGTTTCATTCACGTCATGATTTAATCTTATGCATAATTGCATAAAAAGTAATGCCTGAGAATTTGGCTTTACGCTTTCCAATTGCATTTGGATGTACTAATTCGATTTAAGAGGCTTTACAGGTAGATAAAAATTTAAAGGAAGATCAAACCCCTTTCTACATCAAGAAGATGAACATTTTGAAGGAGAGTAGAGCACTTTCATCAACAAAACAATGAGTAAAAAATTGGTGTTAGATTTTAGTGCGAAGGAGTAAGTTTCATAATGCAAATCCATAAGAGGTGAAAAGTGCTTGAGAATATTTTATGTATTCCAACAATTTTCTTATCTTCTTACACCACTTCCTGTTTCTTACGCTTGCCAAATGCATTTGCTTGAAAGTTTTGAAAAAAAAGACTTCATTCGTTGTCTTTTCATAAGCCTGCCAATTGCATTAGTTTGATTTTTTTTTTAATGGTGTTGGGGAATGGCTTAACACCTACTAATTGCATTACTTTGAAATTTTTTAAAAGCCTTTGATTTTTTCGCAGGCTGGGAGTATGTTGGTCGAAGGTTGAGAATCTCGTTTTACACTTGCTAATTGCATTAGCTTGAAGGCTTTTAAAGAATCCTTTATTCACTGGTCCTTCTTTCCATGCTTATTGGACTTCCAACATTTAAAGTGACTTTTGGCTTGATTTCTATTATTCAATAGAAACTTTTGAAAACCATCTTGTGTGTTTAAAATTTTAAGTTTCATTTAGTCATATCTTTTCATCGGATCATACATTTTGATCAAAATGTAAACCTTTTAATATTGGCCATCAATTATGTCATGGATTGAAAATGGGTGCATGAAGTTTTGAAATCAATTTTCCTTTTATGAAAGCAGGTGCAAATTGAAAATGTATTAGCATTTATTATTGAGTTATTTTCATCATAAAGAACTCATGTGCCTTGTCAATTTTATTCTATTTTCTTTTCTTTCTTTAAAAGGTTTCCTCAAATAGTTGACATGTCTTGTGTATATTTTTATCATTTTGCAATACATGCATAACTCTTATTTGTGATGTTTGTAGGAAGGAAGATGGATTTCATTTGCACAAGGAACTTGTGACATTGGAAGCAATCTTTGAAGAATTTTGGAGTTGAAGAAAATTGAGCATTGAACTTGGAATTGACAAAGCATTTTTAAA
The DNA here is from genome assembly GCA_007258455.2 of Sequoia sempervirens. Taxonomy (NCBI): domain Eukaryota; kingdom Viridiplantae; phylum Streptophyta; class Pinopsida; order Cupressales; family Cupressaceae; genus Sequoia; species Sequoia sempervirens. Next base: position 139,773,867 of record VDFB02049217.1, read on the forward strand.
TGCTTAGGGCTTCCATTTTCTGCTTTTGTTTTTTGTTTTAGGCCAACTCACTTCAATTTTGGGTTTAAAATTAACTACTAATTTAATCTCTTCAAGTTGGTTAAAATTGAACTTAGACACTTACTATCTTTTTGATTTGGTCTAAAATTGAACAAACAACTTTCACACTCAAATTTGGTGCTATAAAAAAGAACCCATTATTGCTTTTGAAGTTTAAAATGAACATGTGTCTTTATTTTTTTGTAATTTTTTTTACAAACTAATATCATTTAAAAGGCGTATTCAATTCTCTTGTGCTTCACAATGATCTTGGAATCAAAATTCTTTTGGTGATATTAGGTTGTCTAAAAGATTTCCTCCACACTTCAATTTGGGCTTTTAAGAATTGAACAAATCTAGCTAGTGTGAGTGAGTACATTGTGTGTGTTCTCTCTTTGCTCTCACAAACAAAGATTGATCGAACTACGGATGTGCTTATTCACTTTTGTTTACCTTTAGAGGGCCTTCCTTGGTGGGAAAAAGTACTCACCCCAAGGGAACAACCCAAGCGGTAACGAGCATAAGTCAGGCTCTTCCAAACCGCTATACAAATTTGTGGTTGCAAGGAAATTTTGCAATCAACTTAGTGATGCATGATAGCTCTCCCCTAGTATCTTTATGATGCATAAAACCCTTGTTCTAAGGGTTGGGAGACCTCTTGAGGGAGTTTATCATCATGTCCTTTGAATCGGATGCCCTTATTACGAACCATTGTGTAGTAGCCAAAAATCCCAATATTTGTTGGTGTCAGGAGGTTGGACCTCCGGAGTTGTCCCACATACTTGCGGTTATTTGTAGAGATGAAAATTTTGTTATGGGAGATTCATGAGAACTGAAGCTTGGCTAACCCATAAAAGTGAGTACTTTGGAGAGGAGCCAATGTGGTCAAGTTTCTAGTCATCCGCTTTGAATAAACACAACTGGATTTATCCAAGTGGGAAATTCAACAAATATTTTCTTTTCCATCCTAGGATTGTTCAATTTTGAGTTAGTTAAACACATTGTTTGGATCCAAAATCTTGAAAACAAACATTCAACAATGGTCATCGAATTTCAAACCCTTTAGTAGAAGCAAATACCTTTGAAAGAATCCAAGTGCTACTACTTGTCCCTTGGGATTTCATCCTCAAAGGCTTTTGAGTATTTAGATTTATATCTCAATTTTGTCACTAAAGTCAACATTAGGGAACTATTGCCTTGATTTTCTTGATTTCCACATAATGGACCTTGTGGGATGAAAAGAAATTGGGACATTAGACATTGAGTTCAAAAGCTAAGCAAGAAAGTGTTTGTGGTAAAAAGGACTCATTAAGAAAAGATAAAAGACAAATTCAACCTCACATGTGTTTTCTCAAATGATTTCCCACAAGATCAAAGTCCCAAAACCAAATTGCATCAAGAAAAAAAAATGTCTTAGTCCAAGAAATATCAAGAAACATCAGTCTATGCTTTACATAGTTAGAGAAAGATTGCTCTATAACTTTTACAAACGTGCATCAAAGGATAACCCAAACTTGTACTCATTATATTATTGTCAAAATCCAAGTCTTTTTCAATGTTTTGAGTATCTCACTTTGTAGGGTTAGCAAGTTCTTGGAAATATAGCATGTTCTTCAATACCTAGGTCTTGTAAACAAAAGTATCTCTAAGTTCACTTAGGATCAAATCAAAATATTTCATCCATCCTCAAAAATTCAATCAAAATTCATCTCACAAACAACTCTTAGAAATCTTGGAAAAATCCTTCATACTAGATTTTTGGAAAATCAAATCAAAATCATCTGGTTTGACTAAGTGTGTGTGGATGCATCCTTCTTCATACACTTAGTTAAATTATCACCTCATGGAAAAATTTATTCCAAGACAACATCTAACCTCTTGGAGTTTATGAGTTCATTATCAAATCCAAATCAAATAAAAATCAATTCCAATTCAATTCAAAATCAAATCCAAATCAAATGCAAAATCAAAAAAATCCAAAGTCCTAAAGTCTAGTATCTCCTCCAAAGTTCCTTAAGAGTTCAATCATTCACATCACTCATCTTTCATCATCTCGCCACCACTCTTTGATCCTTAACATCTTATACTTTCTTTTTTGTACCTAAAGATTAGACCAATATAAGGAATTAGAGGTTCATCTCCCATATTCCTAAAAATTGATCTTTATTTTATGGTCCAAACTAGATCTCAACAAAAGAAGAACATGGAAACAAACAAAGAAACATCCACTTCAAGTGACTTAAGCCAAACTACACTTGAAATCAACCCCATTAGATCTAGCAATCCCCCACTCAACCTTCCTCAACTTCCACAAGATCTTCAAGAGGGAGGTTGCCAAGTGGAGGATATCACTGAAAATATCCTAGGAATGACTCAAGATGACATCATAGAAATGGTCCAAAACCCCAAAAATCACAAAATTGTCAACACTATGATGAGGCTGAATGATCCTTCACAATACATGTTAGAACTAGCAAAGGAAGGGGCTAAACTCCCTTTTTATTATGATGTAAGCACTATTATGGAGAAACCTCTCGGGATTATGCCACCAGTCTCATTTACACCTTCCTTCCAAAGCATCATTCAACCCATCCCACAACCAATTTTATCTCATGCTCCAAGTCAACCCATATTTACCAAGGGGAGTTCATTGCTTCATGCTCTTCAAACACATCCCCTTGTAAACAACCAAGACTTGGATGCAAACACCATGTTGGGTCAATCTGTTCTTCAAAATCTGAAACACCCATATGTCCCACTCACCTTTCATGACCCCAACCACCCATCCTCTTTCTTCGCAACACTGAAATATTCCCTAAACACACAACTCTCTCTCCCCATGACTTCACAAGGAGAAGGTGGATTATTTGGACAAGGAGGGATCTTTGATCCCTCATCATCATCACTTTCTCAAGGAAACACACTGCCCATCTTCCCACCATTTCCCCCTCTACCGCTAACATCCACACCAATCCTCAATGAAAAAAATCAAAACAATCCTCCAATTGTAAATCAAACCAACATACGAAATCCTCCAATCATTCCATATTACAACACCAAGTGGCACCAAACCAAATGACATAATCAATCATTACGCCATCTACAACACCTCAAAACATGGTCTCCCAAGGACTTGGCATATCAATAACGTAACCTCCTATCATCAATCCAACAAAACTCAACAACCACCTCAAAAAACTCTCATCACAACATCTTACACAATTTTGAATCCTCCACCACCACCACCAAGACCAAACATGGAAAACTAATACATCACATTGCAAGTAGCTCAACAAGTCTATCAAAAGATACTTCAAAAATTTCAAAATCAACAAGATTCACAAGCTGCATAGCTAGCTAGTCAACAAACACAAACACAACAAGTCACGTAACAAGCACAATAGGCTACCAAAGACCAAGCCTTATTGCAACAACAAAAATAGGCTACCCAGGCTGCACAAGCTTCCCAACAAGCTCAAGCTCAGGAACAAGCCCAATATCAAGCACAACAACAAGCAACTCAGTAGCAAGCTTTGCAACAACACCAAGCACAACAAGAAGCAGTCCAACTACTAGCCCAACAACAGGACCAACAACAAGCTCAAGCACAAGCACAAGCACAATATGAAGCACAACAACAAGCAGGTCATTAGCAAGCCTATCAACAAGCTTTGCAACAATACCAAGCACAACAAGAAGTAGCCCAGCTACTAGCCCAACAACAAGCATTGTTGGCCCAAAAACAACAAGACCAACAACAATTGCAGGCATACCAACAAGCATTGATCACACAAAAAAACTTGCAACAACCTCCCACAAACATGCAAAACACCCCACCAACCACTCAAACAATCAAACCACCCCAAAACACATTCATCCCACCATCCGATCAGAAAAATGATGTGACAACACAAATGAAATTTCTCTCACCAAAAGTGCTAGACCTCCAATCTAGAAAAACAATGAAAATGCCAAGCAATTTGTGTCCATATCCATTTGAAAGAAGCCTTGCGATGGTACCATTCCCAAAAGGGTTTGAAATCCCTAAATTTGACAAATATCGTAGGATTGGTAATCCTGAAGATCACATCAAGGAATTCCAAGTACATTGTATGGAAGTTGCATATGACGACACATATCTAATGTGACTATTCCCTCAAAGTTTGGCTGGACCAGCAATAGAATGGTTCTCTCGTCTTCCTCTTGGAATCAAAAAGTTCTAAGAAATTGTGGATGAATTTATACAGAACTACACATTCAACATAGGCATGGATGTGAGTCTAGAGGAATTATCTACCCTTAAACAAGCTAAGGGGGACACATTTTCATCCTTCTTGCAATGATGGTGATCCAAGGCCAATAGGAGCAAGTGGACCATGCTAGAAAAATAGCAAATCTGAACTATCATTACCAATCTCAAAAAATCCTTGTTCTTCCATCTAAAATTGCAATGCATCACCACATATTACCATTTTATCCCCAAGGCGCTCAACATTGAAAGAGCCCTTATTGCATAATGAGGGACACCCACATATCAAGAATATCAATACAACCGCCCATCAACCAATTACAACGAAAAAACCTCACTCTTGGGAAAAGAACAAAAATGTCACTAATGATAGTGTGGTTGACACCAAAGTTGTCATCAGTGCTCCAAAAAAAAACACACAAACATACCAACAACCACAAGGAAACAATCAAAACAACACACAAGCCAACGTGGTATCCCAACAACCCAATAGTCAAATGATCAATAATTTGAATAATCAAGGGGACCACCCCCATAGAATAAATATCCCCCCAAATGAAAATACACAGCCCTTGGGGAATCAATTAAATTTGTCATGAAGAAACTGGTATAGGAAAATCTCATTAAAATCCCCGTTTATGAGAATTATCAAGAACTCCAAGTGAAATCACCATGGTACAACGAAAATCACCTTTGTGATTTTCATAAAATCAAGGGACACATGACCATCAGTTGCATGAGACTGAAAAATCTGATCCAAGACCTTATCGATGAAAAAATCATAAATGTTGAACAACTTGCAGGAAATCAAGACCTTAAGATATACACAAATCCGATGCCAGATCACAATAAAGGGGATAACCATGGAAAGACAAAGTATGGAAATTTAAACCATGTTTATGATCATGTTGTCACATCCCTAGATGAATGGGTCACTATTGTTAACATCAAGGGAGCCAAAGCCGATTGTGGAGTCACCACACGTGGTGGCAAGGTTACCATTTTTGGACCATCCCAACCATCCAAGGCACCAACCTCTAATCCAAAATCCGTTCCCAATGGTTATAATGTCTTGGACCAACTAAAGAGAACCCCCGTTCAGATCTCCATCATGGAGTTATTGAAGATCTCAACCACACATAGGAAAATCCTAGAGGAAGCATTGGCTTCATCCACTGTCCCCAAAAATATCAATGCAGAAAATTTCCAAGCTATGGTTGGACAGATCACCACCCCACATCTCCTAACATTTTTTGATCAGGACTTCCCAACTCAACCATCTCATAACCACGCACTCCATCTTGAAGTCCTATTCCATAAAAATAAAGTCAAAAGGGTCTTGGTGGATGGGGTTGCATGTCTAAATATCTGTGGGATTCTCTAAGGATGTCATTGAAAAAGGTAAAGGTATTACAATCAGGGCATATGATGATAAGGAAAGAGTGTCTCAAGGAACTATTCAACTCCCTATTCAAGTAGGGCCAGCCATCATGGAAACCACATGCCAGGTCCTTGACCTTGATTTACCTTATAATATCCTCCTAGGCCATCCATGGATCCATGGGATGCAAGCCATTGCATCCACCTTCCATCAATTTTTCAAGTTTCCCTATCAAAATCAAGAGGTCATAGTCCATGGTGATCCTGAGCCATTTTATTATTGCAAGAACTTGGAATCCAAGTACTACAAAATCCCTCAAGTCCCAAAGAATTATGAAGGACTGACAACTCCATATGTAAACCCATCTACCTTAGCCTCCACTTCTGAGACAAAGACACCCTCCATTCTTGAAATCTTTGATATCAAAGTTGTTATCCAAGACAATGGGTGTGGGGATTACAAAATAAAGAAGAGTGCCTTTGTAATAGGAGAGTTACCTCAATCTCCTAGGTCTCACGGGCAGCCCCAACCAATTGAAACATCATCCAAAAATTTCAAGGTAGACCCCTCCAAATTTAGATGTTAGGGGGACCTAAGTCGGGAAGTGGTAGATGAAAAAGACATATCAAGTCTGCTATACCAAGATGAAAGGCCTGTGCCTGATCGTCCCATGGATGATAGCAACAAAGGACTACAAATGATGCTTGGTATGGGATATAATAGAAACAAGAAGTTGGGGAAGAATAACAATGGTCTTCTAGTACCTATCATTCCTTAGAAGCGTGTGAGAAATCTTGGCCTTGGATGTACCCCTCTAAAAATAACAATACATGGAAAAAGTGCCCCGATTAGAAAATTCAAAGCTCCCCCTCAGTTGCCAATATCCACAGGTTTTCCCTTAGACAACTATACCTTTGACATAACCGATGTGTGTGATGAGGACCGTATAATTGACTTACCCATGCTATTTGAGGATTCCTCCCTTCTCATGATTAGTACCCTATCTTTTGAGTCAAACAACCAAACCCATGAGCTAAACTTAGTCTATCTCCAACTCATCGATTACGACCAATGAGGACCACTAATTCTAAACACATTCAAAAATGATGAGGCTCTCTCAGAATTCATGGGATTGTGGGATACTATACCATGTGGAGATCAAAAATTTGGGTTCGAAATCGTGCTAGAAACACATGCCTATTATGGGGAAATAATTGAATCCCCCAGTCACAAAAGTGAAAATTTAAGAATAATATCTAGGTCTTTGAGTGAAAACCACAATGTGGCACTCTCTGACCCAAGAATAGTAAAAACAAAGGACACATTCAATGGTGAAAACCTCTCTAAGGTGCCAGAGGATGAGGGATTCAATCTTTCCCTTAGTGCTATTCATCAAGAGAAGTCAGCAGTCTTAGCAAAAAAGTGTAATCTGGTCAACTTGGGAATAGAAGAAGCACCACACATAACCTTCTATGTAGAATCACTTTTGACAAAAGAACAATAAATCCTAGCTTCTTTTCTAAGGGAAAGAAAGGTAAATTTTGCATGGACCTATGCTGACATGCCTGGTCTTGATCCAGAAGTTGTGGTTCACCATCTAGCTGTCTATCCAGAAGCAAAACCAGTAAGAAAAAAACTAAGGAAGATGCGTCCAAAAATAGCATTAGTGGTCAAGATGGAATTACAAAAGCTCCTTGAGGCTGGTTTCATATGGCCAATTGATTATCTAGAATGGGTTTCAAATCCCACTGGGGGCATCTGCATCTGCACTAACTTTAGAGATTTGAACAAAGCATTTCCCAAGGATGATTTCCCTATCCCAAACATAGACATGATTGTGGATATGATGGTAGGGCATGAAATGCTATCACTAATGGATGGATTCTCAGGGTACAATCAGATCATGATAGCTAAAGATGACCACAAGACAACTTTCACTTGTCATGGGGAACATATTATTGGAATATGATGCCATTTGGGTTGAAAATTGTAGGAGCTACCTATTAAAGAGGTATGACCCTAATCTTCCATGATATGATTCACAAGACTATGGAAGACTATGTGGATGGCATATTGGCTAAATCAAAGAAACGTCAGGATCACATAGTGGCACTGAGCTCCATCTTCAACAGGCTAAAAGAATACAAGGTCATACTTAATCCAAAAAAATGTGTCTTTGGGGTACAATCAGGCAAGTTACTAGGGTACATTGTATCTATGAGAGGAATCGAGATAGACCCCACCAAAGTCAAATAATTTCTCGAGATGGAGGCACTAAGAACCTTGAAGTAGTTGAGGGGTTTGTAGGGAAGACTCCAATCCATTCACCAGTTTATAGCACAGTTGGCAGATAAGGCTATCCCATACTCTAATCTACTTGACAAGGGGGTAGCATACAAATGCGATGATAAATGTGACCAGGCTTTCAATAAAATCAAGGAGTACTTGCTCACACCACCAGTTCTCATGCCACCAATTCCAAGTAAGCCATTGATCCTATATATATCAGCAACAACAATAGCCCTTGGTGCTCTCTTAGCACAACATGATGAAAATGGGAAAGAGAGAGCTATTTACTACATCAGTAGAACCATGGTGGGACACGAGCTGAATTACACATCCATTGAGAAGGTTTGTTTAGCAGTTGTGTTCACCGCACTGAAATTTAGACACTATATGCTAGCACATTAGATAAAAATCATTACCAAGATAGACCCTATCAAGTATCTACTTTCTAAAGCAACACTCACAGGGAAAATGACTAAATAGGTTATGATCTTGATAGAACACGACATTGAGTATGTAGAATAGAAGGCCATTAAAGGACAAGTAATTATAGATCAACAGGCAGAGGCACTGATATATTCAGAGAATCCAATTGTATCAAAGTTCCCCGATGAGTCAATCTTTAACCTAAGTATGGAAAATCACTATAAAATGTACTTTGATGGATCCTACACACAACATGGGTTAGGAGATGGAATATTTTTCATTACACCACAAGGAGATTGTATACTTAAATCATATAAGTTATCTTTTCCTTGCACAAACAACATTGCAAAATATGAGGCTCTTGTTATAGGACTTAGAATAGTAGTACAATGGTAGATCATGGCACTCAAGGTCTATGGAGACTCACAACTAATCATCAACCAGGCCAATGATGAATACCAAATGAAGGATGAAAATTTGACTCCATACAAGAAACTGGTGGAAAGCCTCAAGTAGTTCTTCATTGATATCACATTTGAGAAAATACCAAGGGAAAAATACAAAGTAGTGGATGCTATGGAAACAATTGGATCGCTACTGGATGTCCCACACAATGTCCCTAAGAAAGAATTCCTTATAGAGCAGCTTCTTGTACCAGCATTCGAGGTACTAGAGTCTAAATTTTTGTGTGAAATTGTTGGTCCCAGTGATCCCTAGTATCATGATATATACACCTACTTGAGAATAGGAGTCCTCCCCACTGATATAACTCTGAAGCTCAAAAGAAAATTTTTCAAGAAGTCATCCTGCTTTGTTATCTTAGGAGACACCCTATACTGTAGGAGTATTGAAGGAACCATTTTACGATGCTTAAACACTAAGGAAGATTTGACTGCTTTAACTGAGGTACACAATGCATTTATGGGTTACATTCAAGTGGTATGACCTTGGCTAAGAAACTGTTGAGGACTAGGTATTATTGGTCCACAATGGAGAAGGCAGTTCACAACTATGTCTAAAGGTGTCTACAATGTCAACAACATGGGGATCTCATCCATGCACTAGCTCAGGAGCTCCACCCAATCATTACACCTCGACCCTTTTCACAATGGGGGCTTGATCTCATTGGAAAAATTACTCCCACCTCATCCAGTGGACATAAGATCATTATCACCGCCATCGATTATTTCACGAAGTGGGTATCTAGGCCATTCCCATGACATATATCACAGGAAAGAAGATTTCCAAGTTCATCCTAAACTACGTAATTTTCCACTATGGTATCCCTCAAGCCATTATCTCAGTTAATAGGACACCTTTCAAAAACTAGGATGTTCAAGACTTATGCCAAAAGTTCAATATCCAACCTCACTTTTCCACCCCATACTACCCCCAGGGTAACAACCAAGCTAAGGCTACAAATAAAACCATCTTAAAAATCCTCAAGAAAATAGTCAATGAAGCTAGTCGTGATTGACACTTACAATTGAATCCCACCTTTTGGGCCTACCAAAAAAATATCGGCACACTAACAAATGCAACCCCTTTCTCCCTGGTCTACGGATCAAAAGCTATCCTCTCGATTGAGATCGAGCTCCCATCCCTAAGAGTATCATTAAAAAATCTCATTACCAATGAAGAATATCGGGTGTCATAGTTGAATGAGCTAGAACTACTAGATGAACGATGCATGGATGCCTTAAACCATTTGCAAGTCTACTAAAACCATCTCAAGAGAAGCTACAAAAAGAAGATTAGGAGTCTGACTTTTCAAATCAGAGAGCTTGTGTTGAAGGAGAATCAGAAAAATGTACCAAATCCAGACAACAAAGGAAAGTTTGAACCTAATTGGTTGGGGCCCTTCATCGTCACGACAAGTTATGAATCAGGAGCATATCATTTATCCATACCAGAAGATGAACCTTTGTAGGAGCCTATCAATAGCTCCCATCTCAAAAAAAATTATGCTTAAACTTGCAGGGTATACATTCAAAAATCAAAAAAATATAAAAATATAAAATTAAAATTAAAAAAAAAGATTGAAAATAGTAAAAAAAAACCATCCTCTAGTGAAAACCACTTCGGTGGTGCTTTGGGCAAGTACCTTGGTGAAAACTTGGAAAACATGTGCCTTGTTTAAATAAGAACTCTCTATCCACCATGATCTCTACAACTTGTTCTGCATCACCCATCCGTCACACTTCCATATCTCCATCCATCCCCCATCCGCATCCACATCATGGCTTGATCCTGTGTTCATATCATGATCCCTCCTAGTATTACTCGGCCCATTCCCAAGGTTATTTTTTCCTACCTATATCAAAGTATTCTATTGCATCACGCTGGGGGCATGTGTAACGCCTCACCAGGGAACCTAGAGAATAACACTTAAAGTAACAAAATAACTGAACAATTTTTTTTTTCAAACATTCAATAACAACATAAGTACAAAGAGAAAAACTACACATATGTCCTCAGGGTTCCATGACAACGCTACTTAAAAATTCTCATGAAATAATATCACATCCTTAAACTAAAGACATTATACAAAATGATAGATCATTACAACAATGTATGGTCCAGTTACATATTTGTAATGAAGTTTAATTACATGTTCATAATACATCAAGTGAGATTGTGATAAATCTAGAACAACAAAATCATAATACAATAAAGCCTCATATAACTATCAAGATAGTATACAATATGAATGACAATCATGTATAACCGTCAATCTCGTTCATGAGCACGCTTAGCGTCCATCTCTATGAACCAAGTGAATCTAGGAATCTATCAAGAACAATTCTCGTCTCAAGCTGCATAACCTGCAAGAGGACCCAATGGAGGATAGAGCATGTTCCTCCCAACCATGTGGTACTCGAAAGTCCACTCCCCCATGCTAGGAGATAATGTCAGGTCCACAAAGACAATCAAACATATAAGAGAATAGAACATAACATCACATGGCTGACAATCACATAATGACATGACAAAATCAAATTCACATGATCACTAACAAGCTCCCAGAGGCAACAAAAATACCAAAGGTGACTCTACATAAGAGACCACAAAACTTATATAAGGATAAGAGTGTCATCACATAGTTGTTCTAGATTACCCTGGTGAATCTTCTTAGATTATCAGCCCTCGTCTTGAGTTACCCTAGCAATCTCTACCGATTCTCAGCCCCTAAACGAACTCATGTGGAACCAAAACACTTTTTGAGAGGATAAAGTGAACGACTATGCCATTCTAGGCCATCTCAACCCACCCTTAATCTATACAAGCATTAAGGCACTAGGTGAGGAATTCCAATCATCTGAGTTATTATTTAATGAACCCCAAGTACATTTATTAAGTTTTTCATTGAATTAATAACTTCCGATAGGTTATCCTAGCTACCACTTTGGGTTATGGCCCCTATTGAAAGCCACTCTTCCTTTTACAATATAAGAACACATATTAAGTCAAAAGATAGCCATCATGCACAAAAAAACTGAATCATGATGACAACCCAATAATGATTTAAAATATTTTACTCCCAATCACCACATAGGTAACAAAACAATGTGCATGGCTAAGTTCCAAATGAAATTATCGTACTAGAAAATTTAAGTATAAGCATAATCAATTTAACATTACGTGTATCCTTCCCTAGCCTATGGAAGGTTTGAAAACTCAAATACACTAAAATACATTCTCAAATTATAACATGTACATATCCCATCAAATTTTATCATTCAAACTTCATGTGCTAAAAGTTCATAAAAGATAATTTTAATGATATAATCAAATGTCTTATTTTAATAAAATACATCTAAGATCATCCTTCAATAAGAATAACATTAACCATTATTATTTCGATGTAATTATATAAATAAATAAAGGAAAACATATAAATATATATAATTTCATATATATATATATATATATATATATATTCAAATCAACTCAACCAATTGTTGTCTTTTAACAACATTTAAAAAAACAAGTATTAACATACTTAATTAACAAAAACATACATGCTAAAAATTCTAATGAGCAAGATTAAGCTTAAGACCAAATATTGGAGAAAGAACTTGGCGTCACTACTCCTACCTGCACATTAGGCGTTGAAATAAATGTAAATATCAAACAGATAAGGCACTCGGCCTTCAACAATCAGTTCACAAAACATTCTAAACAATGTTTACATGCGGAACTAGACCTTATCTTCTACGCATGCTCTATGGAGAATCTTGCACCATGCAAAAGAGTCAATATATCGAAGTTAACTTCAATTTAAGTCATGGAAATTTTTACACACTAAACTAACAGTCAAACTACATGCACCGAATATATCATTCAGTACCCTCTTACATATAAACATAAACATGGAATTTATAACAACAACAAGTTAAATATAGAATATTGAAGAAAAGTATGGTGTTCCAAGCACCCAACAAAACCACGAAATTCACCCAAATCAAATCACCATAAATTCTCAAATGTATAATTTAAAATCTGTGTTTCAAACACCAAAAAAAAATCAACTTTCAGCTACGCTAAAATAAATAAATATGTGCCTTTAAGACATAATTCAAATAAATATGAAATATTTTCAATTTGAAGCAATTTAAATCTCAAAACCAAGTAAATAAATTTACAAGCAAACAACAATAAGCTGATACAGATGGTGCAGTGGATGTAGAATGGTAGATATATACATATCTTGCAGCTGAAATCATCAGACTAAAGAAACACATATACTTGGTCAAGCCTAAATTTCATTTATTGTTTCATCAAATAACTATAAATACGTTTATTCTAGATTTCAAAATAACAAAAGTTTTACCTAAAGAAATCTAAAACTTCAGATTCCAATGGAGGGCACAGTTTCAATGAAGATATAGAATAGTGCGGCTAAAGCATTTTATTCAGCAAAACTACATTGCATTGACAAATTATTATTTTTTGTTCATAGTTTCATGTTTTATTGATAGGGATTTGAAATTGTTCACTATTCGATAACACGATATAACATTTAAGAAAAAATTTCCCCAAATCAAGAATAGAATAAATCATGGAGAATATAAATCATCAAATGAATTGTTGAGTATATTTGTATTTCCCTGAATTTTTCTCTTTATCAATGTCCGGCTTTACTTTTCCTTCTTGCTTTGAAATATTTTCCTAATTTTTTTTTGTTGATTGTGCAGATTTGATAAAGTAATTCTTTTCCACAAGCAAGCATAATACAACCATTATGTTTTAAAAATTTACTCAAGAACTTGCAAGAAAACCAAAAGTAGAAAACCTGGTAAAGCTTGATAACTGAGCTGAAACAAAATTTGAAGCTACCATTAATCTCGCTTGTAACACTGGAAATTTGATGAAGAAATCCGAACAATCCAACCCCAAAAATATTTTTACAACCAAAAATTGCAATAAAAGCTTTTTCCATAAAAACTGTCGTGTAAAACTTTTTTTTCCAAAAACAACTGTCGTGAAAGATATTTTCACCCCTAAATTTTTTTAATTCATTTCTAATTAATTCACAATCACAAAACTTAACTGGGAATTAACATCTAATCTAAATTTATCAATCGGATCTAATTATATGATTAATCCATATCTCTAGGTGATATGACATGTTTCCATGAAACATAGACATGTTTATTCATTCAAAAGCTGGAAAGATAAGCAAAATTATATCTATTTGAAACTAACCAGCACTGGATCATACTGAAACCAGTGAAAACTTATCGGAGTCGCTAGGTATGTATTGAAAATGCCTCCAAAAGGCTGAAACTACTACTGTGCACACCAAACAACAAGAATAAAATGCATAAAAATGAACTGAGAAGTAATTCATTGTCCCACCGGGCATGCCAAAACTATTAGGGATCCAAATCTATGCCCTAATGCCAAGCTGTGAACGAACTTAGCAGGTTTGGATGTAACATGGGACTGCTTTCAGGTTGTGGGTGTCCTATTTGAAAGAAGACCTTCGGATTATGGGTCGGCTTCCCCTTTTGATGCCACCTAACTACTAATTTCTGGGATAAATGGTAAGGATTGCATGAAAATGAACCTAATACTGAAAATACTTAAGGTGATGCACCAAAAGAACTTAGACCTGTGAAAAACCTATCACATTCAAATTAATATCATAAAGTTTGATTCACACAACTCACTTTCCAATGCAATTTACATAAATAATTTATAAGGAGGTCTATAAACAGTGCTTTTAAAAGGAAAACAGGTGTTTCACAACTAACAACACTACTAAACAACATATCTTATAAATTGTAAAGATACATCTTTTGTTAAACAGATGCCTAAAAATGAGACAAGTTTGCAAGGAAGATAGATTTTCACAAGAAAAACTGATCAATGATTAACAACATACATGAAAAACATGAAATGAGAAGGTAAAAATGCTCTACTTTATTAATTCAAAGTGCTTACTGCATCATACTTGTCCACATGAGTTACAATATTGCTCCATCAAAAATAGCTCCAAAAACAAGCTATCCTGCTGTTGGAAAGAAAGAACTAGCTCAAAAATGTTCAAAATGAACATACTTAAGCAAAAACCCACTAGAAATCTCTCACACAAGTCCTTCCATAAGGTTTTGGTCGGATGCAGTAGAAAAGGCCAAAAAGAACCTTCTAGAAACCCTCCAAACTATCCTCCACATGAAGAAAAGTTAAGGCAAGTCAATAGTCACACTAAAAATGTGATAAAAATGCCTCCAAACAACCACTTTTCCTCTAAAATCAGTCAAAACAACCTCTCACACACCCCTCATGTTTGCAAGTCATCATTGGTCTTCACACAAGTATTGACCCACACTCTCCTCATGCAATATGTGTGTTTTGAAAACACAAGATTCCAAAAAGCATTAAAGATAATAATCTTGATTAAGTGATTCATAAAACATTACTTAATCAAGTCATTTTACATTACAAAGCACAAAATAAGGGGCCCACCATCTCTTTGAATTACATTACATTTTCATTAAAAGACATAATAAAAGTGATTTTCAAATCACTTAAATGATATCTTTACACATTGGAATAAAAATGCAACATATAATTTCATATCTAAATGCTTTCAAAAGCATTAAACAAGGTTAAAAACTTCCAAGGTACTTGACCATCTCTACTTACCTCATTCTGCATTTTAGTCCACACATGGTCAATACTCACTAGTTTTCAAAGGCATTATAAAGCTCAAAAACTCTTGGCCAATATGGCCGACCTCCATAGTTCTTGGAAAGCATATTCCAAGTCACATGATTATTGGTCAAAAATCAAAGGCATCACATGTGTAACTTGGCACACTCCATATGTTGTATTGTTTGAGGACTTGGAAAAGTTTGAAACAAAGGGAAAAGCTTAAGGCATAACATGCCTAAGTCAACAACACAAGTTTCAGCCTCCATTGGTATTAACACATGCTTTTAATTTTAAAAATATGGGAAGAAAATACCATCCCCATCAAATAGGGTCAAACCCTAATCATCAAAACACCAAAACAATGGGAAAAGCCCGTCATTTTGTCATTGAACATTCCTGGAAACATGATGTTGCCGCTGTGGGGTTTGAGCAAACACAAAAAAATGGAGATTTTCCACAAGTTTTGTTGTGATTTCATGAGGGAAACACTTCGACAGCAGGTAAAGGTTCATGCTATTGCATAAAAGACTTCATTTTTCTACCATTTGGAGGCCATTTTAGAACCTACAAGCCACAACCATGGACATATTGCTGACCCATATGTATCATTTGTTCTTCCTATTTGCTGTTTCATTTTGTTCATAGTCGCCATGAGAAATCTAATGAAGCTTTGTTAGAAGTAAAAAGCTTGAAAGTTTTGCAAAAAAATTGTGAGCAAAAGCTCCAGGTGAGTTAAATTGACCCCATTCTTGTAGATTCTGAGCAAAACAACTCCCATTTTGTTTCTAGTTTGAGAATAAAGCATGAAATGCTTGTTTCTTTTATGCACTTGTTAATGAGGGCACTCCATTATTGTTTGCCTATTTCTTTCATGAAGAGAAAAACTTCTTGGCTGCGACCATGGACATAAAATAGTGTATTTTTCATGTGTGGCTTTGCTTCATTTGAAAACCCCAAAATGTATTTTCGATTCTCTTCTATATTAGCAAATTTCTTAACAACCCAGATGGGTTTTTGATATGTAGAAGAAGAAAGATGGCCCGTGAGCTCGGCCTCCATTTTTAAACTGGGTTTCCTCTGTATTTCACAATTTCTATTCCTTTTGTAATCTAATTGCAAAACCCCTAAGGGGGTTTTTCTGTAGCACATATATTTCTGAATCTGCAACTTTTTTTTCAAAAGAACCCAAGTGGGTTTCATGGTTTCTTGAAGAAACTCAAATTTTGTTGTAGAAATACAATTGGGTTTTGTAAATACACTTCTTTTTTGTAATCTATAGCAATGTTGTTTCACATTTTAAAACCTCAGGTGGGTCTTCCATATTTTACAGAAAAAGGGGTCTACTTGGCCATGACTTGCATGAAATGGTTTCCATTTGTTATTTCTGTAAAATTTACACCATTTTTGTTGCCTCTACATTAGCTTCTCATGGTGAACCCAGACGGGTCTTTTCAATATGAAAGAAAACTCTGATTTTGTTGCAAAATGATTCAATGCCATTGTATAGTGTGGACCATACAATTGAAAGCTCCAATTTGTAGAAAAATGTGTCTTTTCAGTGAGCATCTGAATTGATTTTGTGAATGCACTTCCTTTTCCTGTAGAATGTCTTTGAAAAGTAAAACCCCAAAGTGGGTTTGTCATTGTGAAGAAACTCCTGCATTTGTCATTTCCTTTTGAGAGTATCATACTCTGTCCTTTATTGATGATACCTCCTCATGTTGTTAAAAACCCATGGTAACCCCTTTTGATGCCTCAAACACTTTGACAAAACACCACTATATGAGGCTTTGGCACCATGATAAATATAATGGATTACCTTTTGAAGTTTATCTACTCATAAGGTTTTTCAAAGAATGGCATTTTGTCATACTTGTCAAGTTTCATCACAGACTTGTCAATATTTAATGACTATCCAATGTTGTCATTATTGCCCTCCAAAAAATTTTAATGCCTTGCAATTCACTGTACAGGATGAAGGGCTTGTAATGTTTTCTAAGAGGGTAGTGTTCATCCTTATCCTTGAAACACTGTTCTTGACATTCATGAAGTGGTTGCTTTCTTTTCACAAGATAATGGTCTTAACACACTGTATTCCATTGGCCATTTATGTTCATGCAATCTGTCTTTTATAGGAACTTGTGATACATGCCTTGCTATGACTGTTATATTTTGAATATAAAGGACAGTATTCATGTTCATTGAATGTGGTTGTCTATGCATCATAACACTTGTACTTATGACTATCTTCATGACTGTAACTATTCTAGGTTTGCATGCATTGAAATAACTTTTGAAAGGCACCCTTACATGTCAATTGTGCATTGTATCACCATTGTTCACTGTCATTGTCAATGGAAATGACCTTACTCATTGCACTTACTTTCACAAATGCACCTATGAATAAACATTAACAATTCCATTTGCCTCCAATGATAAGCATTCTCTGGTTCATTCTTTTTTGTTTCTTATAGCTTTTGCAAGGTGTTGTCCTATTCTCTTGTATCATGACTTTCAAGAAATGTAGATGAAAGTTATTGTCAACTACATATCACTTGTGGAGGTAATCCTTGGGTCTGAGCAACTTCAAGAAATGTAGATGAAATTTGATCATTATGTGACACTAAATAGGGCAGTTGAAAAGTTTTACTACCCTTCCTTTCTTTTTCATCTGTAATGTAATCTCTTGTGACCATTTCTTGTTTGCCTTCAGTAAAGTCAAAAGACATTTTTCTTTCTTGCATGACATGAGAATACATGTTGTCCCAACCTTCATGGCTTCTATAATAATGCTTGTTGTCCCACATGAATTTACTATATGATCTCCACAACATTTGTTTCCGTTTTTATCATGTGTAACACATAACTGTCTCCCCACTTTGAACCTAGTGGGAAGACACATGTCCCCTATGTCGGTGACCTAAAAGCTCACCATCCTATGTGATGTGTGGTTTTCTAATAGGGTCAAGGTGAGAGGGACCTGACAATACTCTGAATTTCTCTCTCATTATTTAAGAGATGCATAATTGAACTTGATGCATCTTTTGAATTTGATAATGAAAGTTGATCAATTGGTGTGATTCCATATTGATTTAATGCATTGATAATAGGTATATCTTTTATCAAGTTGTTCAATTTCCTATGTCTTTCAAAGAATGTTGAGCTCTACCCTCGTGGGAGCCACATTTACCCAACATGTTGTATTTAATTTGAATCAAAACAGTAACTAGACTTGTCCTAAATCTGCACATGAAGCAAACAAGCTAGAAAAATAGATGCATATTTTTTATGTGTTTGATGACTTTGTTATTTTCCAGGACATCCAAGGTTTGCATGCTTATTTAGTGCACTTATGAATCATTTTATACATGCATAGGTAGGTGTGTATGTAAGGATTGAGATCTTTCATTGCTTAGAGCATTGCTCTAATATCATTGTTTTTCTAGATGCAAGAGCTAGGAGCACTACAAAGCTGGGAGGACACAAGTAGCTTGGGGCAGCAGCAACAGGGCAAGAGGGAAACTTTACAACCAGTCATTCTCAAGCAATGACTAGTCTCCATTCTTATATGCAAATTGTTTTTTTACTTATTCATGTATAAATTGTTTCTTTATTTCCATTGAATAAGTAAAGTTAGTCCCTTGACTTGTGAGGGACATGTACCTTCATGATTATCAATAAAAGATTACATTTGTATACATACAGTTCTCTTTTCTCATTTGCTGTAATTGCAACATTGGAATCAAAAAAATGTAATCTATTTCATTTGACAATATTTTTCCATGCATATTAAAGTAACAGACTTATGGTTTATCTTTTAAATTTTTAACAAACAACACAAAAGAATAAACACTAAACCTGATTTCAGCTAAAAGCTTAAAATAAGGTAACACTAAATTAATTAATTCCCAAACAAAAAAACACAAACAAGAATGACACGATGGAACCAGATGAGAAAACAACAACAATGGGTGACAAACGGATACTCGTTCAATGAAGAATGATGGCTAATGACGAACCTGACACTATCTTCGAAACAACATATTTTCATTGGGTTAGGGCTCGCTCTGACTTGACAAGCACGTGGAGACAATGCTCGGTACCTGCAAACTACATCAAACAATATTGTTAAACATATCATCATATATATCGACAAACACACCGTGAAGAATAGTCATAGTGTAGTAGGGTACTTATGAGTGAGTTATGCTACATTGTCTTCTTCAGCAAGACTGACATACAATACTACATTAGATACATCATCATAAAAAAATTAATGCTCTAAAATAGCATAAAACCATACACACATAATGTACATCATAATTTCACCATACAGTCATAATCAGATGATCAACAGTGTATCAAGTGTATCATCAATAGAATACAAAACCAACATAGTATTAAAAATAGCTAAAGCAACTATCAACTGAACAATAACAAACTGAAACAAAGTGTAGTAATAGGAGGGACACTATAGCATGTTCTTATACCTACATCAGACCAAATTCGTGTATATTATTGAAGTCTTCCTTAAAATCAGAAAATCTAAAAAAATATAGAAAATTAGAAAACCCAAAAACATTCAAAACATATCAAAATTCAAAAATAGGTCAAAAAGTCAAAAAAGTCAAAAATAGAGTCATCTTGTCAAACTACGGGTCTCTGAGCTCTAAATGTAGGCAAGGTTGATCTTTGATCATCACCTGAGACACATAGTTTAGTCCTTTAGGAGTTTTTCATAATAAACTAGCAAACCATTTGTTCATATCTCATCAATAAACGATTCGGTGTTAGTCGATCTACATGGTCTTTGTGTGTATAACGTAGGCAAGGCTAATATTTGATCATCCCCCGAGGCCCCTAGGATAGGTCTTTAGGTTAGGTTCTTGGTCAAAATCTTAGAAAACTCAAAAACATTGGAAAAGTGAAAATCAAAACATTTGTAAAACATCTTGAAAAATACCAAAAACAACCTCAAAATATTTCAAAACATCAAAAACATCCAAATATTTGAAAAAAATCCATCTGTCCCATCTTGTTTTCACCCACAATAAACATCCACTCATAATAAATCATTATCATCCTCAACCTTTGGTACGACAATCAGAAACAAGTCTAGCAGGTTACAAGTGAAAACTTAAACATCAAAGTCTCAAGTCTAGGTCAGTAGGTAAACAAGTTTGTTAACTCTTGGTACTAATAGCCCATCATCTAGTTAGTCCCAAATCCTTTGATAATATCATGTCCTAGGATGCATCCTTCCTACAATGGGCATCAACATCAGGCATCACCATAGTTTAGTCTTGGCTAGAGGTATGAAGAATATCAGCTTGTTTGTTTACTTGGTCCTTGTCTTGTTGATTATTTCATTGCGCTCATTCCAATGACCTCTCAATGATATCTAATCAAAATTATTTAGAGAGAAAGGAATGGGGCATTGATCATTATCTTTTTATTTGTTGTGCTTGTTGGATATTCTTGTAATATAACTTTGGTCATGTGTGTTTTGTTTGGTTCATTGGGAGGGTTTTTTAGGTGTCTTGTTGACCACATAGGAAGGCTTTCCTTTCTATGTTTTGGTCCAAGATGTTTGAAATATCTGAACTACATTCTAAATAGGATTTTGTATGCCAGGTATGAACAAGGATACTCCAATCTGATTATCAAGTCAAAGTCCATCTCACTAGGTACAACACTATCCTAGTTCTTTATACCTTAATGCATTGTATCTATGTGTGTTATCAAACATAAGGTAAGTAAGCCCTTGATGTCCCTAATCCATGATAAGCTAAACATCATCATCATTCATCATCATATCTAATAAAGTCTCGGCGATTCATAGACTTGTTGGAATTTTTCATCTTCTTGGAATCAAGGGTTGATCCCTCTCATTCTTTTATCTTCTTTCATGCTAATCCATCTTGCATCCACAAACCATCAACATGCTACATATCATTTATATCATTTCACATGCATTGCATTTCCATCATTGCACCATAATATAGATTGGTTATTCTAAGCATCTCATAAACCATCTCATTTGCATCATCATCATAACCATCCATACGTCCATCTTGAACCTCTTTGTCACGAGATCGACCCTCAAATCAAAATTTTCGCTCGATCTCTCGAGGGGGCAGTGTACTAGTATACTTCTTTCTACTGGGGCATCCGAAAAAATAAAAATAAAATGAATTTTTGATCTTGACAAGGTTATTCTTTGAACCAACACAACAAGTACATTGCTTCAAAGAGGGGAAAAATGTAGATGTTCAAATTATCCTAATTGATATCGTGCACTCGATTCTAATTCACCAACACCAATTCTTCCTTAATCACTTCTTTACTAACCAATTAATTGAATAATCCTTATTTAATTAATTCATCATAATTCCTCTTTTAATTAAATAAATCAACTATATTTGATTAAATATCATCATCTTCTTTTAATTAAATAAATCATTTTATTTAATTAGTCCTAATGTTCCTCTTTTGATTAAACAAATCATTTTATATAATTAAATCCTAAAGTAATCTCTTTTAATTGAATAAATTAACCTTTATTTGATTAAATCTAATGTTCTTCATTTAATTGAATAAATAAAACTTTATTTAATTAAAATACTAATGTTCAATATTCCTCTCATTTGATTTAAATAAATATAAAAGTCTAAATCAAATGTCATATCAACTAATTCCATCTAAAGTTAGTTAAATCCTAATTAACTCTAACTCCTAATCCTCAAATCCTCTAGCTTTTGCAATTTGCACATATAAATCAATTTATTTGATTTAGCAATTCTTCTATTTCCATTCAAATATGGCATCTCTTTGCAATATTCCCTCAATTTGAAATCTCCCTCCCAAAAGGACTTGTCCTCCAACATGGCATTTATAGCTCTTACATGTCCTTTTTCTTGAGCCAACTTGGCACTCATCTTACAACTCTTCCTCCTCAAGCCATCTTTTGAATTTCAAACTCCACCTATATGCATTAATTTGCACATTGATAAAAATATGCTCCACCTCTCTTCAATAGCATGTTGACAAGTGGCACAATGCCATTGGGTCATGTTTAATCCCACATCCTTCCTATTTCGTATTTCTCCATCCTTCTTTCCTATAAATGGAGGACTTCTCTATTGATTTGGGATCCACAATCTTAGGCATTTTTGCACTATCCACTACTTTATGCATTTGAGTTCCTCCACAATTTCATCATCATCCATGATATCATCCAAGTTAGCATAGAATTCATCCTTCATAGCTAGGTTCTTGCCATTTTGTTCATCACACATCCATCCAAGAGCTTATCAAGGGTTGGGAAAGGGCTATTTTCTGTTGGCAAAACAAGGACACACAACTGAGAGGGGGGGTGAATCAGTTGTGATAGAAAATTAAAATTTTCTAACTTAACTTAATCTCAGATATGATGAATAAGCAATTAACCACAAACAATTTAACACATTAGAGAGACAAAGAACACCAAGATTTTTCCGTGGAAACCCTATTAGGGGAAAAACCATAGTGGATGTTAGTCCACAAGATTATACCATGTTAAAAGTATAATGAGAAATAATAAGGGGAATGCACATGCATTCAAGCACATTACCTAGAGCTCACTGCTCAAATACAAAAGGGACTCACTACCCAACAATATAGGATAGGATTAAAATCCAAAGGGTATGAACTAAGAAAATAGCTTCTGCACAAGCCTAATTATAGTTCCAATTAAGCTTAGAAAACCTTCTTCACACTC
Source organism: Sequoia sempervirens (assembly GCA_007258455.2). NCBI lineage: Eukaryota > Viridiplantae > Streptophyta > Pinopsida > Cupressales > Cupressaceae > Sequoia > Sequoia sempervirens. The sequence continues at coordinate 139,797,171 of VDFB02049217.1, forward strand.
TGCTTTGCAATCAAATGATATTCACACATAGAAGCACACCGAGTATCTTTTCCACACACTACATCGATGAAACAATCGCACATATATATCCGCTACATGAGATTTCATCACAACTTAGTCGGCCAGGAAAATAAAACATATTTTCAATGTCGGCCCAAATTTACAAATAAATTTGCAATGTGAAGCCACCAAGGTTGGCCACAACATAGTGGAGAGCCAAATTAATATCTCCAACACAAAAATACTTTAATTAATTTCACCACCAAGATCCACAACACGCTACCACCAACATGTCAGCCAATAACATGAAAAACCGAACATGCACATGAATATATCTTCAACCGCGAGCTCTCTTATTAATGTGGACGTCCCACAAAGATAGAGAATGATCTAGAGACATCAAAGAACACCAAAAAACAACATAGAAGCATTTGCAACAACTGAGATTAACAGAATCACACAATCTTCATTCAGGAACACTGACAAAGACCACAAAAACACTGTCAGACCACAACACAATCAAAACTTCACGTGGACCTCTGAAACTTCTGGTAGATGATCTAGAAACATTCAACAATAAAATCTTTAATCCACACTAGCCAACTTTCAACACATAGAACAAGACACCTTCATGATGTGCACAGTTCCACTGGGAACCTAGAATACTTTCTTTTACAAATTTCTCAATATCCTTGACATATACAACCTTTAATAGGCCAAGTGCTAATAGTGTTGACATCAATGAAAACCACATATCATCAACCATATCCACATCATCCAACACTTTCCACATCAAAGTAGCACCAATCCACTATGGGATAGGTATTCACCATGCTTTTTGTATGCTCTCAATTAGTTTATTTGATCTTTTGTTGTTTTGTTTTCATTATGAAGCATTTTGGATTATTTCATAGAGATATTATGTTTGTTTTTCTCTAAATGACTAACCATGCTAATGTGTGTTAAAGTTTAAGAATTTTGTAGATTTTAGCATCTACAAATGCAAAGCATGGACTTAGTTGATGCCTATGTAAAGATTAACTTTGACTTAGTAAACATATCTTCCATGTTTAAAACATCTGTTGATGACTTTGTCAAACGTATTGAATACCTTAGTTGACTCATCTCCAAACCAACTCGATAGTGCTTGGTGTTACAAATTGGTAGTCGACTATTTCTAATGGAAAGGAAAATTGTGCCAATAGTGAGGAGTGTGGATGGATTTGGTGCAACCTCTTGAAACCCAATTTTTGTAGATGTCTATTGCATGAGATAATTTAAATTGAACATATGCAGATTTGAATAAGTCTTTGATTGCTGTCAATACTGCAAGTCAATCTATAGATGATTTTGCTAAGTATGAGCTTGTTTGATCGCCACCTTTTTGTTGAGTTTCATGTGTTACTTTGCATGGAGTTTTTTTTCCTTAATCATGCCTAAACTATAGGCATTTTGTTTGAAGAGACACATCTTATTCTCTTGTTATTATGTATTGTTTCTAGCTATACTCTATTTTATTTTGAGTGAGAGAGGGAGAGAGAGATATATTATGTATTGTTTCTAGCTATACTCTATTTTATTTTTGTTTCTAAGTTGCCAAGCTGCTCTATAAATAGTAGAGGCATTTTGTTTGAAGAGACACATCTTATTCTCTTGCAATGGTTATTATGTATTGTTTCTAGCTATACTCTATTTTATTTTGAGTGAGAGAGGGAGAGAGAGATATATTTTGTTGTGAGGAGGTTTTTTTGTTTGAGTGAAGTAAGCTATCAACTTGAGAGATGGAGTTACTTTATGACATTTCTTGAGAAGTTGCATTGCTACCAATAAATTGGATAAGCGATAATAGGCATGAGTATATTATTCTTTGTTATTTTATTTATCAATGATGTGTTCTCCATGCATGCTTGAAGTTTCTTTTCCAGTATGTGCATTTAGAGAAGTTGGAATGTCTTTGAAAAGAGAATTGAAGCTTTTATGTTGTTTATCATAGTTTTTGTATACTAGTTATGATTGAACATAAGTGGAATATGTGATACACTTAGCTAAGTTAACAATTTAAATAGATTAGCTTGTGTTTACTCATAGGATGGTTTGTCCAGTATGGGAGGGAGCTTGTGTACTTAATTGATAAGTAGGTTATTCCAAGTAGGTTAAAATGGTGATATAGGTTATCTTTGGGATTATAGATTATCCATTGAAGGAAATACCTATGTGTAGTTTAAGATGGCCTTAAGTCAAATCGGCCTTGAGTAGTGTATGTGATAGATGAACCAAAGTAGAAATACTGAATGAAATACTTTGGCCAAAGTAGTGTGATGACCTTAGGCGCCATTGTTAGTTCACAGTGATCTAGTATTACATGCTAGTTCGAGATTGTGGGATTACAAAGTTCTAGTTATGTAGGACACAACACTATGCTCAGTTGGTTGTCATTATCAATTACTCTACCAATCTCTTCATCGAAGGGAAGGACTTTCTATCGAATGATAGATGTGCGGGGGACTCCATTAAGAGTTTGTGGTTGGCAAAAAAGTGCTTGAGTGATGCTTCTCCTCCACAATAGGCGACAGAAGAACCAATATTTGAAAGGAAGGATCTTGGACCATCTTACAACTATTTGTTCTAAAGCTCATTGAGCTATGTATGTAAATCTATGCATTTTTGTATTGATGTAACTTTTGAATTATTGCTATGAAATGGAATCCTAGTTGTATTATGTAATGCATCTTTGATCGTATATTCTCAATAATGAAAAATAATTTTTTGTTGTTGCAATGGCTTGTTACATAGTTTATTTACTCAAAAGGTGAAAACTTAGATATTTTTACTTCATTGAAGGGTTAGTATGTTACACCTTACCTCTCTATCTCTCCCCCTTCTCTCTCTCTCTCTTTCTATCCCCATATCTCCCTCTATCTCTCTCTCTTTCTATCCCGATATATCCATATCTCATATCTATCCCTCTCTCCCTATTACAAATATAACATGATCCTATTGGTAATGGAGCCTTACTATCTTCCTTATTTAGAGGTTTTATTTTACTTGTGTTTGGATCCCTATAAGTAGATGCATTGTTGATTTGAAGCTATCACTTCTCCATTGATACCTTTGTTGAACAAACAACACCATTTTCTAAGTGTCCCACCAATTGACCTCATGTATATTACATAAATGTATATAAAAATAGACCAAAAAAATCCCTAATTGACCTTCCACACTTCTTCAATGTACCCATTGCACACCAAGGTGTGATTGCTAGTATATATCATTATCCTAATGTGTATGATAATAGATAAGTTGGGAAGATGAATCACCAAGCGTTTCCTAGATAAATTTATTAAAAATAATAAATATAAAATATTGTAAATGTGATAAATCCATAATAAAATAGAAATAAAATAAAATTATCTTGAGAAGATAAATAAAAGTCTGATTATTATTGAAGGATTTTCAATAGAAATAAGGTAATTAAAGAAGGTTTCTTCATATCCAAAAAGATATGAAGAATATAAAATAATATAAATAATAAACTATGAGATTAAAAGTATGTTAACAAGTAGAAGATTCAAAAAAAAAATCTACAAAAGAATAGGGGTAACCATCTTACCAGTAAGAAAAAGACTAGATTAACTAGTAAACATACAAACTATTTATGATATTAGTTCCCTAGAGATAAGTTACATGCATATCTTTTTTAACAAGGCTTAGAGAAGTAAGGGGAAGGTAGGCATTTTTTTATTTAAAAAAGTGGCTATCTAGCAAGAAATAATTACAATAGAATTCATTAGCTAAAAAGGTGGGTAAATATTGTTGAAAGGTTAAAGAGTTTGTCATTGATATGTCTATTTTCAACATGAGCATGACTATGAGCATGGGTTATATGTAGTATGCAAATACAGTGTTGTCATTGATGTCAACATTATGATTTGGTATGAATATTGATGTGTAGATATTTTGGTGAAGCATGAGCATGCATAAAGATGTTAATATAGTGCTTAGATGCAAGAAACTTTGATTTGGTGCAGACAGTTGAGTTGAAGATTGGCTATGTCAAAACATAGTTTTCAGTGTACAAGATATCTAATTTTTGGTCCGCATTGGCCACCTTGAAGAATTATACTCTATAGTTCTAATGAAATTTTGGTGGATTTCAGAGGAGTCTAAATCCATATTTTCAAATTGTTTTGTCTGCTAGTATAGAAGTTATGAATGACATAATATTTGGTTTTCTAGTGATAGAGTGTCCTAAGCAGAGTGTATTCTTTGATGAGTCCACACTTCTCTATAGAATAATTTTTTTTCTTGTGGATTTGTGGAAGTGTTTACATGTGTTAAGTGCACCTATCTTCCAAAGGGCATGAAATTTGGTGGTCTGTGTGTTGATTTGTGGTTGTTTAGTTGGTGAATTTTGATGTTAGGTCACCAGTGGTGCCGACCTAATATATTTGGGGTATTGCAGAGGTTAAGAATGATCCATTATGTGGGAAATATTATAGGTGAACCTCAACCTATTTGGGGTGTTACATTTTTTTGAATTAAGGCACGAGGTGTGTAAGGTTGATTGGGAGCTGAAAAGTTGTTTTTTTCTTGATACATCTAATTAGGCCGACCTAATTGATGTTGTAGGTGTTTGTGGATGTGATGGATATATATGTAAGCTCATTTCAATGGTGTAGTATGTGAGCACAAGTATTATTGATATAAATTATGTAAAAGTGATGTGAATGTAGAGCAGAGAAGAGTGTTAGAACAAAGTGATATGAAGTGTGTTGGCTCTATATATTGAGCTTCAATGGAACTGTATTCCAACATATTGTAGATGCTTTGTAACAGTTTAATTTTGGCTATGTGCTACCCCTCTCTTCTATCTTTTCTTCATTCTATGGGAAGTGATTCCACTAGGACAGTGAGTCCATCTACAATGAGCACTTCTATAATATATTATAACTAGTTATAATATAATGTGAGCTAATCCTCACTGTGGTTTTTCCACGTAAAAATCTGGTGTTCATGAGTTATGTGGTTTTGATGGATGTTTTCATGATTTCCTTTCTTACTACAAATTAAATATACTATGTGGAATGAATGTTAAATATTTAACTAGTTTCAAAGTGTAGACATGCAAAATTTACATTATGCATTCGATCAGGATCATTTATCAATTAAACTAGACATTGCATTAGATCCATTTATCACCTTCATCCATTTAAATAATTTCATTGCCTAAGGTTATTTAAAATCAAAAAGCCATTTAAATCAAATCTTAAATCATTTTCCAAAGTCCAAAAAGTCAAATCAGTTAATCAGCATTAAATCAGCATAATCATCATTAAATTAATCTAATCCTAATCTAAGGCTAATCCCATCCCACTTGCATTATCTAGACCTAGCCACTTGCACAATAAATCAATTTTATTGATTTATTAAAAACCTCATTTTTCAACATGACAAGTCAAACAGGGCATTTATTGCTCTTTCTTTCTTGTCCCCCTCTCAAAATTTTATTGCAAATTTGAATTTGAATTTTCCCCCTCTTGGGCACTCTTCCCAAATCTTGCATATACATCAACTAATTCACATGATGACAAGTGTCCTCAACTCATTGGCTTGTTTTTGATCCCACATTGGTCCCTCTTCAACACTTGGCATTTTGAAAATCTTTAAATAGGTGCTTCATCTTTGAGCAAATCCTCCACAATCTTTATGCAAAGTCACTCTCTTCACATGGAGAACTGATTTTGTTCATCCACTCCACAATCTTAACAATTTCATCTACATCTCATGCAAGGTCACTTTCTTCATTGGAGAAATGATCTTGTCCATCATTATCATTAGCTTATCTAAAGGGGTTGGGAAAGGGCTACTTTCCACATCAAAGTAGCACCAATCCCCCTATGAGATGGTGTTTGAGTAGTTTAGGAATAAATGTCATGCTTATGTTGCTTATGATTTTATGTTAGTTTGATGTCGTTATTTCCTTTATGCTTGCTCAATAATTTCATAGGGAGAGGGATTATCTCATTTGTTCAACATTGATAAATTTATGCCATATTTGTCAATCTATGATAAATGAAAGGTTTTACCTCTCACATTTTGGCGCTAGAAGGAGGGCTTGAGCCTTTGAATGTGTGCAACCTTTTCTAATATACTGTGGTTTTTTTTTTTCGATTATAAGGATCACTGGTTCGAAAGATTGTTACTTTTTTTTTTTAAACATATTCAGCCTTAGCTCTCATATTTTGCATACATACCTTACGTGACAGTTGTAGCTGGAACATTTGACAGATTTAGTTTTCTGAAACTTTTCTCCAAACAAATCCATTTTGTATTAAGGCTGCAACCACGACACTCTATGAAAATGTCTTTCTTTCAAGCACTTTCTATGTTCAAATCGCAGGATATCAATTTGAGTTTAGATTAAAATTCTCCTGCTGTTTTCGAGGTATATATTTCTGCTTGAGAAGATTCTGATTAGCTACAAATGCCTATATTTTAGTGATATTGTCTGACTGCTTCAAATATACTGTGATATTGGCTAAGTTTAGCGCTTTTGTTTGAAGTATACTCAATATGAACAGCTACAGGTGGAACTACATTAAAATTCTGACCGAGCTAAGTAGGCATTTTCTGATAATGGAAAGACTGGAACTACTTTCTGTCTGGTAACGTTTCTTCAAAGACCTGCATCTGCTTTGTATTTTGAATGCCAGGACCGATGATTTCTTTAAACCCCATATCTGTAGATTTATTCCACGTTGTTTCCTAGGCTAGCCGCGCCATCTTTGTTGACCATTCTGTATGTATTTCACGCTGTTTCCTGTCAGCCACACCATCTTTGTTGGCCGTTCTGCATTAGCCACCCTATCTACGCGTTTGCTGACATATTTATCTTAAGTTTATTAGATATGACTAAAGACTTTTTTTAGTGGTTCATAGGGGGTTCCATTCTGCATTCAATGCGGCTTCCTAGGCGATTTACTTTCAATCATTTTCATGTGCCTTTGATGAAAGTATCAGGTCAACTAAGTTCAGCACCTTGTTAGGGCATCATGTCAAATGATTTAATTGCTTTCATTGATGCAACCTGTCACTCATTCTTGATGGACCATCTAAACCCTCGCGTCTCACCCAGTTGCGTCCCTACTTAAAACTGTTCAAGGTGGTCGTTGCCTGATGAATAGATTGGTAACTGATTACCATTAAGAAGACGCCTCTAAAAGTCACCTAGATGCCTTTCCTTCAGCTGCGCGCCACTTCTTGTAAGGTCATTTGATCTTTATTATGCACAGAGCTGTATGGTCGCCTCGTAACATCCTTCAAACACGCGCAGCCAACAATTTAAGTGAAACATTGTAGTTCAAGGAATGTGTTCATGGCCTACTCTTGCACATTCAAGGCACGCTAGTTTTTGGCTCAATCCTATAGGCAATCACGTTATCTATACATCTGTCTGTTGATTTGAGACCAATAGATAAGCATTTTAGAAGACCGTCTGCAAAAAGAGAATAAGCATAGTTTGAATTTTCGGGGAGTTTGAACTAAGAATTTAAGTGAAACATTATAGTTCATCTCAATCTGCATGGAAAGATCGTTTCTCTGCAAGGACACTCGTACCCACTAGATCCTATCTCAATTTTGAATTCCTCAAATCGGCTACTCTGCACATACTTCATTATAGTTCTGCCAGGTAAAAACTACGCACACAAGGATCGAGTTTTGTCAGTGAAAGAAACGTGAAGAATCCCTTTTCAACATATTTTTTTAGACACCTGCTCTGTGCCTTGTGCGTTGAGTATTGGATTGGTGCTTGGGATTTTTGAGGCACGTGGAGATCCATTAAAATAAGTAAACAATAGAAGCGCGCCAGATACGCTGGTAAAAAAAGAGGACAAACCTGCCGCAGAGCCATTACGACCATTGTGATTCTCAATAGTAAAATGGTCAAAGAGCGTGGCACTTGAGGGTTTGGCAGTGGCATGTTTCATCTAATGGTCATCTCCAACCATGGCGTTTAGTCCAAAGATGAGTTACGAAATGTGAGAAGTGACTAGGAGGCGCAGAAATACTAAATGCAGTCTTAAATGCATTAAAAGCCAGAGATCTTTATGCCTTGTGCATTGAACCTCGCTTCCAACTTTAGGTGTAGCGCATGGTAGATTATTCTCCAGTAAGTTGATCATGGTTCAGGGTTGTTGCTCGCCAAATTTGAGGAGTGAAAGCTAAGTAAACTTACAGGCAAAAGATCTTAAAACTTTAATTGGCTGAGCAAAGATCTGTCCCTGTCATATCTTGTGCAGATCTATTCCTTGTCTTGGAGAATTCAATGAATCAATTAGACATCAAATAAAGTAGTAATTCTTCTCTCACCAGCTGCACGTCAACTTGGGGATGTGAAATCATTTGAAAGCATTTAATATGGCTGTTTCTCCCATCAATGCCTCTGCTTATCTTATCCATATTGCTGTTCCATTATCATTTCAAATCCATAGCATCCATAAGTCTGACTTGATCTTTTCAAATTTCTTTATTATCTTTTAGTCTGACTTGATCTTTTCTGATTTCTTTTTTTATCTTTTATTGATTAAATATTGGAGGCAGCGGTTGGGTGATAACTAAATCCACAAAAACATAGTTAATGCAATATACATGGTTGATATAAGCTTGTGGATTAATCTTTTATTTTTTCATACTTAAAATGAATTAATGTGTTGTCATGTTTAATCATATGGTTTCTTGGGATTTCTTAAAATTTGATTTATAGCATTTTAACCATTGTTTTTCTTTTGTTATTTTCATAGGTACTTTGCATGGAGCGGATAAATCACAAGCAAATTTGAATTGGAAAGTGGGGACTTGAACTTAGAAAAAGTGTTTTTTAATGCTTATTGCAATAACTTGAGACATTCATTTCCTGATTTCATTTTCTGTGCTAGGACAACTTGCTTTCAATTTGAATTTAAAATCAATCATTGTCTTGATTATTTCAAAGTTGGTCTAAAACTGAACATTAAAAACTTACTAGTTTTTCAATTTTGGCTAAAATTGGACAAGCAATCTTCATATTTCATTTGGTGCTTAAAACGAACTCACAATTGCTTTGAAGGGTATAAAACGAACAAGTGCTTAAATTGTGTGATTTTGTCTTTTGAGTGCGTATCCTCTCCCCTTGCGCTTCGTGCGATCTAGGGTGCAAGAGAAACACTCAAAATACATTTTATTGCTTTGAAACACTTCAATTTGGGCTTTAAAATTGAACATCTTGTAGCGAGTGTGAGTAGGGCATTTTCGCGTACATTCTCTTTCTTTGTGCCATCAAAGATCGATCGAGTTACTATTGTCTTTGCTCGCTTTGTTTATCTTAGAGGGCCTTGGGGAAAAGTACTCACCCAAGCTACCACTCAGCAGGTAACGCTGGGAAGCTAAATATTTCCAGTATGATATAAAGGGGTTTGCTAACGCCATAATCAGCTGCTAATCCGAGTGATGGATCAGAAGGGACTTCTGCTTATGGGTCAATCTCCACGAGCCAAAGTCCCACTAGAACCTATGTGTTAGAATTTGCCAAAATCCTTAATCTATTTGTTGGTGCAAGAGCGGTGCGTTAAAAACCCCACACTCTTACGGTCTTCTAGTAGAAATGGAAAGCATGCCATGGGAGTTTCATGGGTGTTGATGCTTGGCTGCCCCGATTGACGATAATGAGCCGTGGAGGGGAGCCAGTGGGGTCAAGCATCTAACCATCCGCTAGGGATAAGCGTAGCTGGACTTGTCCAAGTGGGAATCCAACAAATATAGTCTTACACATCCATAGGGCTTGTAATTATTCTTTGTTTGAAAACACAGTGTGTATTCGAAAACATTTTGCAAACAAACATTCAACATGATTCTCAAAATTTCAAACCCTCTTGAAGACAAATATCATTGACTCAATCCATATGTTCTTGCTTTCCTGCGGATTCACATCTGTAGAGGTTCTAAGCATTGGATTATACCTCTAATTTGTCTTCTTGAGTAAACAATAGGAAAACCCTTGCCTTAAGTTCATTGAATTTCCACATAAAATATCTTGTGGGGTTTAAGGAAATTAAGACATTGGACATCTTAGTTTGAAACTTTAATCAAGAGAGTGTTTTTGGTAAAATAAAGCCATTAAGCAAAGATAACAAATTGGACCCCACACATGTGCTTGATATCTCTTGGTCATATTGGTCTTTTGATTGCTCTTAGAGAAAAGTGTGTTCTTCAATACCTTGGCCTAGTAAACAAAGTCTCTCTAAGTCTCTTAGGATCATCAAAACTTTCATCTATCTTCCAAACATTCATCAATCCATCTCACCAAAACAACTTTAGATCTTTGCAAACATCATTCTAGACTTGGGTACACCTTAAACCAAATCAAAGTCAATTGTTTAATTAGGTGTGTGGGAATGCATCCTTTCTCATACATCTAATTGAATTAGAAAACCTTTTGAACAAGTTCATCCTAAAGATAACATCCAACATCTTAGGGTTTACAAGTTCATCATCCACATCAAACAATCAAAATCAAAAGCCCTAAGTCTAGCATTGATTCAAAGTTCCTAAACGTTCAACACTCATCATTTACACATTTCATCCTCCATATCATCATTGGTCCTAAGAATCTTAGAGGTCACTTTGCTAAGGTCAAAACACAAGAGGAACATGGAATATACACTTGATCCATACATCTTGAGTAATCTAAATCAATTGAATCTTCAAAGCCTTGCAATGCCTATCAATTATCAAAGTCCATACATGGGATCATTACCTTCGACAAATGTCAATGGTACAACAAGTGTGAGTATGCCCAAGTCAAAGTTTGGAACACATTTCCCAATGATAGATCTAAGTCCAAACCTACAAATCCACCAATCGAATAATCAATGCATGAGCCTTGAAACGAACAACGTCATTCCACCAAATCCCTACAAACCAAATGTGGATGTACCAAGTGGAAGTTTTCAAAACATGAATCCTAACTCAGAAAACTTTGGAAAAATGATTCCCAATACCAACAATGTTCATCCTATCATGCCAAATCTGAACATCATCCCAAATCAGAACATTATCCAAAGTCAATTTTCCCATAATCCCATTCAAAAACCGCAAGTAGGCATCCTAAATCCGCTTAAACAAGAGCCAAATCAACTATCTCAAGTGAGTCAAGATCAAAATCAAGAACAAATTTGGCGAGATCAAATTGCGGAACTTTCCAAAATAGTTGAGGCATTGCGCCAAGGGAAATCTCCACCACCATTACCCACATCATTCCTTGGTTTAGGGCTTCCCCCTTTACCTAACACCAATCAATCCACCCAAATCAATCCACTTAATGTCAATCAAACCATCACGTCAAATCCTTCGAGTATACCATCGACATCACACCAATGGATGGTATCTAATCAAACAACATTGATCCCAAATCAAAATTTGGTCTCTCAAGGACCTATCACCTTCGGTCATTCCAACCATCACTATCCCTTCAATCATTCCAAACGCCACTATCACACCCATCACATCTCAACCTCTCACTACCATGATCGCTCCGAGCGTATCTCAAACACTTGTCACTACATCCAACATGATTCTAAATCCACCACCACCCCCACCACCACCAACTTCCGCCACATCAATCCAATACAACGCGACATTACAAGCTGCTTTTCAAAAGGGATTCCAAAAATATCTAGCCATGCAACAAGCAACCCAAGCTCAACAAGTGAAACAATCCTCTCAAGTTTCCCAAGCCTCTCAAGCTACCCAACCAACACGAGCACAAACACAAAAGATGACAACTATTGAAAACAAGGATCAAGATCGATCCATCACTGAGCACACGTTTACTTCATCCAATGATCAAATCGACATATGTCAAGAGTCACTTTTGAATCACGATCAAAATCCACCAACAAAACTCGACAATGAGCCAATTCAAGAAATATCAACATCACTTGACTTTGTGGTCGAAGACATTCACAATCTCTCCACCGCAATTGTCAAAAACAATGATCAAAACCTCTCCATCAAGGAGCACATTGAGGATGTATCTACACAATCCGATGATCAACTCACCATACATCAAGAGCCACTTTTTAGTGATCTCTTTCAAGGAGTGCTAGGATTGTTTGATCCTATTGACATAATGCACGATCCATCAACCTATGATCATGTCTCTACATCGCCTTATGAGTTAGAGGACATATCTCAAGAAGTTATTCCAAAGCAAGATCAAAATCTTTCACTAAGGTCTAGCAATGGTCATTTTCAAAACATGTTGATCCCCTTTGACCTCATGGTTACAGATGATGAAGGAACCTTGAACTTTACCATGCCTAATGTCGACATCCAAGAACCATTTATAAGCAATTCATCCTTTGGAACTGATCCATTTCAGGAACTTGATCTAAAGCATGTTGAAAGCAACTCCGAAATTAATCAAGATCAAGAATTTGTATCTTCAAGATACTACAATAATCTAATGAACACTCTCTTATCCATGCAAGATGATCATATCCATGTAGCACATACTCCTCCATCTACCCATGAGATGCTTTCTACAGATGGGCACGTAGCTGATCTTCATCTAGAACAAGATTTTGTTACACAAAAAGAGCAGATTCTTAACTCCTACAATCAAATGGAGTTGTCAACATCAGGATCAAATATGTCCCAAACTCAGATTGAGGACATCATGAATAAAGATATCCATCATTATCCGTTTAAGGAAACAAGTCAAATAGAACATCTAGAGTTAGCAGAGCAGCAAATTGAAACGTCACCTACAACAATCATTTATCAGAGAATGCATTATACACAAGAGCTCTTGGAGCAAGCGAAATCAAAGAATGAAGGTACTACTACCACCATACTGGGGGCAACTTCGTCTCAAGCAAACGTCAACATAGGGAGCATGAAGAGTCCTTATGATGAAGCTAGTGTCAATACTACAACCAGTCACGTCATGAATCGTCATCCACCCATCACCCCATCCATGAATTGGGACCAACTTCGAAGGAAAAATTTGAATCAAAGTACGAAGAACATTATCAAAGAAAAAGAAGCAGAGAAACATAAGGGACAAATCAAATACAAATGGATACCAAAGAATACAAAGAAAGATCATCCCTATCAAACTCCATCAGTCAAAGAAACTATGGGGCAAAATAAAAGAGGGAAAAGTATCCATCAAAAATTTCCGCAAAAGCAAAAGAAGGCTTTTCAAGCGACGTACAAAGTGTATCAAGCAGTTGGTCCTAATTCCATGCACACTTCCATATCCACCCATCATTGTTCATCTTCCCAAGTTTGGAGAATCAAAGATTCCAAGCTGTCAACCAATCCATCTCTCATCCCTAAACACATTCCATCCACGCCTCCACACATAATATCCAATTCTTACATTGACCGTGTATTGGCAACGACCCTTCATCATAAGGATTCTGAAGGCACTTTATCACGATGTGCGCACCAAGACAGAGTTAACTCCGGTATTGACGAAGTAGATCAAGAATCCCAAAAGTTGCATTCAAGTGCACGTATCTTAGCAAAGCAGCTCCTTCAGGCAGGATACCGATGGCACATTATGACAGGGGCATCTACATCAACACCACCAGGAATCTTTCAGAAAAAATACAAAAAAAAGCAAAAAAGCAAAAAAATCCAAAAAAAAATTAGAAAAAGGATTGAAAACAGTAAAGATAAAAATTGTCCTCTAGTGAAAACCACTACGGTGGCGCTTTGGGCAAGACCATGATGAAAACCTGGCAAACAGGCGTCATGTGTAGAATTGAGCATCTACGTGCGCCACTTCAGGTGAAAGCATCTCATCCCATCCATAATAAATCGAGCATTCCATCCATCGCATCCATAATAAATCCATCCATCCATGAACTATTTATCCAATCCATTCGCATATATCTGCATCCATCATTTTAGTTATCTTGATCTTGATACAATTTTGGGGCACACCTTACGCTTGCTTATGAAAAACATCTTGACATGGGTCATTTTCATTGATCCTATCCTATCCTACGTTATCTGAGCCGTGAAGCATTATCCAAATGAGCATTCGTTATCTGAACACCTTATCTTATCGCAAAATAATCCATGTCCCTCCATCCATACACTTATCTGAACATCCATCCATCACATTCCATACATTGCTAGACAATGGGGGCAGATATGTACATCTTGCTTCGAGAATAAATCTTGGTCTATATCCTTCACCTTATGTGGTGATCCGAACATTAGAAAACATGAAATCAAATTGGTCAAAGCATTTGTGAGCCATAATCTGAATCACTAGCCCATGGCACATTTTGACGAGAAGACATTCCTTACCAGTCTTCATCTTTTGTCGAACATCAAAACATCAATCAATATCAGTCACATCTAAACGCATCCTTCAACGCCACATCAAATCATTCAGACATCTTTTGTTCTAAACCAAGCTTCATCAATCCTGATCAATCGAATCCAATCAATCCATAATCTTGGGATATCCTTCCCAATCATTGTGTTGCTTAACACTATCCTTGCATTGTTGTACATCCTCAACAATGTTATCATCATCAATCCTCATCATTCAAATCCTTGCATTGTCGTGTATCCTCGACAATGTTATCATCATCAACTCGACATCTCATCCTTGCATTGTTGTGTATCCTCAACAATGTTATCATCATCATCAATCCATCGGACCATCAATCAACCTTAGTTTGGTTTTCAAAGAAATCCCAAATGTGAGCATCATATCATTATTATCATATCCATATCCTAATCGTCAAGATCATGCGAAAAAATCTAAAAACATCAGAAAATCAAAAAAATCCAAAAACAACTTGAAAACAGAAAACATCAAAAACATTGAAATCCGAACTACGTCGTCTCTGAGCTTAAACGTAGGCAAGGCTAATCTTCAATCAGCCCCCGAGACATCAAAATCCAAAAACATTCGAAAAATATTAAAATCTAAAAGC
>VDFB02049217.1:139815387-139863077 GCA_007258455.2 Sequoia sempervirens
TTGGAAAAAATAAAGAATCAAGAAGACAAATTTAAGATGAGCTCTACAATGCTTGATGAAATGATTGTAAATTAGAAGAATTTTTAAGATAGTTGGGTTAGGGTTTGAAAAAGGAGAAAGTTCAAAGGTAGGTTAGACACCAAGTGCTTAAAAGGAGAACAAGGAACAAAAGAAGATTGAGGACAAGAAGAGTAATGACAATCATGTCTAGAATCAAAGGAAAGACTTCAAAATACCACCTATCAGACAACCAAATGCACAAAGGTACTTATATTTTAATTGTTTATGTTATTCCCACAATAAATTTGGACAAAGGCTACGGAATTTAGAAGAAGAATGAATCAGAATGTTCAATCTTTTCCTAGTCAGTGCTTTACGTGCAAAACATTTGATCATAAGGCTAGTGAATTTAGAATTCAAATGATGAATGGCTATACCAATGGTATGAGGTTTCAATCTTTTAATGGATATTGTTATGCATACTATTAATTTGGGCATATAGTTAATCAATGCAGATCTAATGTTATTCCCACAATAAATTTGGACAAAGGCTACGGAATTTAGAAGAAGAATGAATCAGAATGTTCAATCTTTTCCTAGTCAGTGCTTTACGTGCAAAACATTTGATCATAAGGCTAGTGAATTTAGAATTCAAATGATGAATGGCTATACCAATGGTATGAGGTTTCAATCTTTTAATGGATATTGTTATGCATACTATTAATTTGGGCATATAGTTAATCAATGCAGATCTAAAATGGGTGGAAGTAAGCTCGTTAAAAATGTTGTCACATGTAACAATTGCAACAAACCATGCCACATTTCTAAATTTTGCAGAAGCAATAATGTGAAGAAGAATAATCAAGCAAAGAAGAATGATCTAGTGAAAAAGGTTGATCCAGTAGAGATGAAGAAAGAGATTGAAAAGACTTAGATAAATAAGGAATAGAGTGAAACTAAGCTGAAGTCTATATCAACATCCAGTGCAATTGTTTCATCCAAAAACTAAGTAGAAATCTTTGGCATAGAGAGCATTAATAGAATATCTTTTATCCCCTTCCAAGAGGAATGGTGTTAGTTCTTTAACATATTGGAATAAGGTGTAGGTTGACATGGTTAACCTATTGGTAAAAGAATTGATGGAAAATATTGAGTTGTAGGAATTTGCGAAGTATTTGAAGTTAATTGTGCATATAGTTAGGGTTTTTACCAGCTTTTTAAAATGTGCATTCAATACAAATTAAGTCAGTTCAAAAGGGTTCAAAAGTGATTTCATATTCAATCTAAGTCATTTTCAAATGATCATTTGAGGAGAGAAGATTAGTGAAGAGTGAGATGGAGAATTTCAGTGATCTTGCACACAAAACCATAACTAGAAAGCAATCAAAAGGTATTTACAAACTTCTATCTTGCCCTAAGTTTTTAGAAGTATTTTGAAGTGTTGGAAAACATAGACACCACAAGTAGTTGAGGTAGTGGATCATCCTTGACCTAAATTCAAATGGCATCCTGATAAATCTCTGGTGGATGACCCAAATGATGCATTTTCGCACATTCCATATGGTGTTTTGCAAATAGAAGATGTAAGGGTATACATTCATGTGAAGTTGGAAGAATATGATCACTCTAAGTTGGGTGATGTGTGGGTTAATGAACTCATCAGAGATAACTTTGACCTAAAAATAAAATTTGAAAGCTTGGCAGAAAAAAAGATCGATATGTGGAACTATTTCCCTAAGTTTTTTTTATGATGATGCATTGATAAGGTTCACCCTATGTAGAATCCATGATAGATTCATCTTCCTTGATATACCTCACTTGATTAACAAAGAGGTGATTAGGGTTGTTGTGGGTTTATTCTCAACCAAACTAGCTTTGTTGCTCAAGTCAGTGAAGAATGAAATGGTGATGGAGGTAACTAGTGAGAAATATGATAGGAGAGCCTTGAAGATTAAAGATATTATAAATTTGATAGTTAAGTATGCCTCAATGGTGATCAACTATAAATTATACTTCACTAATAGGGAGAATTTTGTATCAAAAACTATAATTAAATACTGCCTATGAGATGGATAACAAGGGTGCAGATTATGATTTATATGAGTTATTGAGGGCACAATTGATTGAAAACTTGCAGAATACCAAGGACTCAAAGTACCCATTCAAATTTGGTGCATTGATCATTTTTTTACTATTTTACTTTCTAAATAAAGTTCCCAACACTTTTGGTTGAAGGATATACCTGTGGCACATCAAATCAGAGACCACCTAAGGAGGTTAGGTGATGTAGATGCATAGGAAAAAGGCTTATGGGGATTTTTCAAAACCTTTCAAAAGAACATGCAAGCCAGAGAAAGGATTCCCCAGATCATGGTGGAAAAGTATAAGAATAATATGACATTTTTGGTAACAAAGGATAGTTGCATTATACAAGTTATTGAGCCTAGCACAATTTGGATCTTGGAGATGGGATATGAGATTGCAAAGGAAGAAGTTATTGGTTCATTAGACTCTATGCTGAGCAAACCTAAAGACACCTCTGAGGAGAGGTATGGAACCTATGCAGAGAATTCTATGGAGGTGCACATGGAGCAAAGGGAGAAATAGATAAATAAATCTATTGATAATATGACTGCACAATTTGTGGAGGCAATAGACCTCACAAAGGAGAAAGTAGAGAAAGCCAAGAGCATGTTTGGCCCTCTAGGAGGCTCATCTAGTGTTAGGAGATCTGGTAGGACAACTACCACCTCTCTAGTGGCTCCCAAGTCCTCTGAGACTATGCCATAAACAAGTGGAACCAAAAGAAAGGAGCTAAGTACTTCAGAAAAATAGACAAGTTCCCCTATCAAAGAAAAGACTACTTTGAAAAAGAAACAAAGTATGCATGTGAAGGAAAAGTCCCCTAACAAAGCAACAAGGAGCTCCTCAAAGGAGAAGAATAAAGATAAAAGAAACAAGAGAGACATACTTGGGAGTGAATTTTGACAATCAGGAAGAAGAAGAAGGACCATAGTTGGTCTAGAAAAGAAAACTTGATGTGTCACAAGAAGAATCAAGTGGAAAGAAACAAAAGATTGACATTGTGGACACTGATAGTGAGGTTGAAGTTGAAAAGGAGAAGGAAGGCTATAAGATACATATGAGGGAGAAGAAAATAGTGTCTAGTAAGGGAAAAAGGACTCTAGAAGCAAAGAAGAAGAAGAAAGACATGTCTTCCTCTTTGATAAGGCAACATAGCCCCATAAAATTAGATGCTTTATTTAATAGAATTGTGGAGCATGAAATGTTAGAAGAGACTACTCTATTGTATACTACAAAAAAATATGTTGATAAAGAAAATATAGAAGAGGTATTTATTAAATATATTGTTACTTTTGAGGTAAATATAAAGAATATTGAAAAAAAATTGCTTGTGGAGTTGAGGAATGCACTATATCCTAGAAGAGAGGAAGCCATCAATGAAGAAGAAAAGTTAAGATCTTTTTCTTTGGAGAAGGTTAATGCACCCCTCTCGGATGAACATAAAGCCACATTGGCTCAGGGGTACAATAAGGAGTTCCAAGCAAAGAAAATGGTAGCTACCCTTATGACCAAAGATCAAAATGGTCTTGAGAGGCTTCATAATGAAATTGTGGAGAAGGTTATAGATTTAGCATATAGATTAGGACTAACTTCAAATAGTGAAGAAGAAATGCATGATGATATGTCAACTCTGGAAGTTAATGTAATAGAGGAATAACAACAAGAATATTCTCAACATGAGCATGGAATAGAAGAGGAGAATGTGTAGAATGCCACTCTTCTGGATGTGGAAGAAAATGTTGCAGAAGAAAATATTACTGATGAAGAAAACATTTCAAAAGAAGGTGTTACTAGTGATGCTCCTTTAGTTGGAGAAAATACTACTATAGAATAAAATGTTATAGAGGCACAAAAGGAGGATGCATCTATAGGACACAACTCCCCTCCTCCAAAACCTAAAAAGAGTTTTGAAGAAGTAATACAAGACAACCTAGAGATGAATATGCCTCTGGATAACACTAATAAATCTATTGATAATGAGCAGAAGACTGTGAATGCATCTCATACTGAAGAGAAGAAGGATGCATCAGAGAATGTGAAGATGGTTAGAGAATCTTCTAGTACCTCTAGGGATTCATTGATGATTTTTTTGAGTATGCAGCTCCAATTCCATTTGGTTGTGTTTTCCCAGCTACTACAACTCATAATGCAACAAGGGAAAGTTGATATGGATAATATTTTTCAATTGCACAAGCTATAGTTAGGTGATTCTTTCCATGTCTCTTCTTCGAAAGAAACTTTTCAAACTCATCAAAAGAGAAAAAATCTTATTGATGAAACAATAAAAGTGCTATTTAAGAGAGCATACCCAGTGCTAGCATTGCTGATTCATTATCTGGTATGGAAAATTTGACGTTTTTGCTTGATTCCTTTAAAGAATATTCTAGTGGTTTGAAGGAGAAACTAGAGAAGGAGATCTAAATAAAAATTTGAACAATAAAATATTAATGGATATAACAAAGAAATGTGCCATTGCACATGAGAAGTTTCAGAATAATCTTAGAGATGTACAAAATTGTGTCATGGAAGCCAAGGTGTTTTTCAATTTTGCATGGAATAGCTCGATTCCACAAAGAGTATTAAGAATGAGATGGACTCCATTGAGTCCTAGATTGATAAGACATATGGTGCCTATGATCCGGTGGTTGATGCAAATGGAAGCACAAGGTTAGAAATTGAGAGCCCACATGAACAATTCTTCCAATTGCAAGAACAAAGAGAAAAGATAATTGTGTAGTTTGGACATCTTAGGGAAATAGTAAATGCAAAGTATACACCTATTTCATGTGCCCTAATAAGTGAAGAAAATATAATGAAGTTAAATCTAGTACCTAGCACTTCAAATGATGGAGAAGAAATCCTTATAGAATTTGAAGCTTAGAGCCACATGTTTGGAATTGCCAAGAAGGAGTGGGAAGATGGAAATAAAGTTTGGCAAGCACACCTTGCAAAATTGTAGGTGTCAAACACTTCTGATATTTAATGGTGTCTATTTTTTTATTCTATGCATTTTAGATTTCTTAATCAAATTTTATTGTATATATGCAAATGATTGAGATAGTTTGTAGTGCAAATTTTGATTTGGTTGGATGGATAACACCATTAGAGGAATATTGGTTAAGTTTTTGGAATTTTGGCTACTCAAATGTATATATGTATATATCAATTTGGGGGAGAACATGAGTATGTAATTATATGAGTATCTATGTAATCCAGTAAATGAAAAATCATGTAATTCATGCAAGGGAGAGAATATATGTGTCAAATGGAGAGTAAAGAACATAACATATGTATGCACCCTTTTCCCTTGATGTCAAAGGGGGAGAGTAGTTTTGGAGAGAAATTTTGGCATGTTTCCATTAATGAAAAAGGGGGAGATTGTTGAAAGGTTAAAGAGTTTTTCATTGATATGTCTATTGGCAACATGAGCATGAGTATGAGTATGTGGGTTGTACAATATGTCGATACACTATTGTCATTGATGTCAAGATTATGATTTGGTATGAAGATTGATGTGTAGACCAATTGATGAAGCATGAGCATGCATAAAGATGTTAATCTAGTGCTTAGATGCAAGAATATTTTATCTAGTGCAAAAAATTGAGTTGAAGATTGGCTAAGTGTCAAAATACAATTTTCGATGTATAGGATATTTGATTTTTGGTCCACGTTGATCTACCTTGAATAATTTTTCTCTACGGTTCTAATGCAATTTTGGTGGATGTCAAAGGATTCTAAATCGATATTTGCATATTGTTTTGTCTTTTGGTGTAGAAGTTATGAATAATAGAATATTTGATTTGCTAGCGATAGTGTTTCATGAGAAGAGTGTATGTTGTGATGAGTCTACACTTCACCATGGAATAATATTTTATCTTGTGGATTTGTGGAAGTGTTTATAGGTTTCAGATGCACCTATGTTGCAAGTGGCATGAAGTTTGGTTGTACACATGTTGATTTGTGGTTGTTTAGTTGGTGAATTTTGATGTTAGGTCACCAGCAGTGCCGACCTAATATATTTGGGGTATTGTAGAGGTTAAGTATTAATCCATTAAGTGGGAACTTTAATAGGTCCACCACGACCTATTTGGGGTGTTACATGTTTTTGAATTAAGGCACGAGGTGTGTATGGTTGATTGAGAGCAGAAAAGTTATGTTTTTTCTTGATACATCTAATTAGGCCAACCTAATTGATGTTGTAGGTGATTATGGATGTGATGGATATACATATGTAATTTCATTTTAGTGTTGTAGTCTATGAACACAAGTATTGTTGATGCATATTGTGTGAAAGTGATGTAAATGTAGAGCCAAGAAGAGTGTTAGAACAAAGTGATATGAAGTGTGTTGACTCTATATATTGAGCTTCAATGGAACTATATTCCAACATGTTGTAGATGCATTTGTAATAGTTCACTTTTGGCTATGTGCCACCCCTCTCTTCTATCTTTTCTTTATTTTGTGGGTAGTGAGTCCACTAGGATAGCGAGTTCATCTATAGTGAGCACTTTTATAATATCTTATAATTAGTTATGATATATTGTGAGCTAATCCTCACCGTGGTTTTTCCCTTTCTGGGTTTTCCATATAAAAATCTGGTGTTCATGTGTTATGTGGTTTTTATGAATGTTTTCATGCTTTCCTTTCTTACTGTAAGTTGAATATGCTATGTGGAATGAATGTTTAAATGTTAAGTGGTTTCAGAGAATATTGATTCACCCCCCTCTCAGTATTTTGGGTTTTCAACAAAGATAAATATTTAATTTCTTATTGGATGAGATGGAAATTGGTTGTACACATATTTATGCCCTTATACTATTATCTAGAGGCATAGGCATAAAAAATGATGTTATTTTTTCTAAGAAATAAAGTATAGGAAAAATTTGTATACTTTAAAATATGTTAAGAAAAAATATATCAAACATAATGTAAAATATAATTTAATAATTGTAAAGTATAATTTTTGATATTACACATAAACATACAAAAAATTATTCATCATTATTAAAAACATATCAACCAATTCACAATAAATCAATAAATTAAATAGTTCAAAAATGAGATTCTCCTAATTATTAGTATAAATCAATGTTCATTTTTTCTTACGTATTTTTGAATGTTGAAGTTAATTATTTAATATTAAATAATAATCAAATAACATTTTTTCCATTTTAAATTTTTTAAGGATATATTTGTTGTTTCCATTCATTTTTCATCTAACCTGATTTCTTATATTTATATTTTTAAACCTAAGTTCTTATTCCTTAGATCTTGTCCCCAACCCCTTCAACTCTCTTATTTTCAATATCTAAGAAAAATATTAATATAATTACCTTTTCTATCCCTAATACTTGATAATATATCTTTTTTAAAAAATTTAAAAATATACTATAAATTAACATGTTATGATATTATTTTATTATATTATACTTTTAAATTTATAATGAACTTAAATTTGATCTTTTTTTTTATAAATTAAAAGGGAAAAATAGGTTTTCAATGGACCTAAAACCGTTAACAAGCAAGTTTTGATGGGGACCCGAAACCCACACAAAAAGACCAAGCTGCAAAAGAATAGAACAAAGACAACTAGTAGTGAACCAGAAGCAGATTATAAAAAATTAGTGTGAAAACTCAAATCTACACCAAAAAGAAAGGTTTTAATGAGATCCTCAAACCCAAAACAACCAAAAATTACAATAGAACTTGAACCCAAGAACAACCTGAGACAACTAGGTAACCATCAACTATATTAGCCAGACTGCAACACAAAACTGATCAACACCAACCAACAGTGAACTACCTGAGATGGCTAGGAAACCTTTAGCCTGAACCAGCCAAACAACAACACAACACTTATCAGCACCATCCAATGAAACCAAACTCCCCACCTAAATAGGAGAGTTAGGAAATAGAGTAAAACACTGAAGAGCCTCAACAACCACACAACACCAGTCAACCGACAACACCAACCTAGCCTCCACCTCAATAGGAAGGGGCTCCGCTCTATAGGAGAGGATGAAATGACTCCCAAGACCACAAAAAATAAAACTTCCCACCTAATCCACAACACACCTCTCCACCTCAATAGAAGAGGGCTTCACCTCCGAAGGAGTAGTCTCCACCTCCAAAGAAGACCATGTAGCTGAAAAAACCAAAGAGAAGCAGCTACACCCATAGTAAAGAACACCATAGCATCCTTTGGCCAAATAGTAAATTGGAGCATAGAAGAAAAAGCTAAGCACTCCTCAACCAGTAGCCACGAAGGAAGAAACAACTAAGCCAAAATCCAGAACAATAGAATGAGCACAACATTTAGAATAAGCACACCCCCATTCTAGAAAACAAACTTTAGGACCCAAAAGGGGGACAGCACAAAGCTTAGAAAAACAGACTGGCATTCTGAAAGAAAACCACCTAGAAAAACCATGGCAGTAACCACATCCACCAACCAAAACAACCTTCCAAGAAACAAAACTAGTAAAAAGATGAGGAGGTTTGAAAACCACTCCACCAAGGCCACCCCAAACACCCAACACCAAGAGAAACACTCCCCATAGGGAGCAAAAAGAGAAACACCACTGCAATGAAGCAAGACCTGGAGAGGAGCAACCTCCCTACCCAAAAAAACAACCAGCACCAAAGAAGATCAAATGGGACTCGAAAGAAGAAGGGCATGACAAGGAAAGCCTCAAAGTAGAGAGAGTAGAGAGCCAGCAAGACAATAAAGAACAACATCCAGTCTAAAACATGCCAAAAATTGTCCATGGACAACTCCACCAAAGGCATACCAAAAACCTCAACATGAAGCAACAAAAGCTCCCAAACAGAGGAATTGAAGCCCAAAAAGATAGGAGAGAGCTAGGAAAGCCTATAGATGGAGAGAGAGGAGATAAGGCACAACAAGTAAAACCATCTTCCAACCCTACATGCTAGTCAGGGTATGCGATAAGGCTACCAATCTCCCCAAACCACCCCACAACAAGAACTTCTAACACCACATCTAGTGCCACACAAGTAGAAATAGAAGACCACAACCCAAAGATCAACCCCCATCTAGCATAGAGCCAGAATGGCAAGGGAGACCATGGGCAAAGCCAAAAGAGAAAACACAGGTGAGAGGACCCACAAAAGAAGCCACGCCCTAAACAATGAAACATAATGAACTGGAGACAAAATGACTGAGAAAAAGGCCCCAAGAGGAGAGAAGAAACAACATGAGAATTAGGCCAGTGTTACAAAAGATCTCCATGAGGAACAAAAACCAGCCAAGCAACCCCCCCAACACCATCACCATCTCTTTCCTCGTCCCTCGCCCTCCTCAAATTCAAAAATTGTCCTCCACTCCCACTCCAACCAAGTGCCATTGATCATAAAAAATTGTTGATAAACATCAATAAAAAAAATTAAAGTCTAAAATTTATGTAATGAAACTAGATCACATGCAATTTTCCAATTTTATAATGTGTGCATAAATATACCAATAAAGCTCTTTAATTTTACCGAAGGTGTTCCCTATATGAAATGGACGACCTTCTTTTTGAAATCAATGATTAAGAATTGAGAAGAATGATACAAGACGATGCAATTAACTTCAACTATCTATATTTTTCTTGTCATTCTATATTTTTATTTTTAAAATGATTTAACAATTTAAAAGTAGCTTTTTTGTTTTAAAAACAAAGAGAAGAAAAGAAGTTGATAGTATTGAAATGAAAAATATAATTATATTTTATTAATAGTTCAATTCTAACAAATTTATAATTAGTTTTACTTTTTATTTAATTATTTATTAACCCTTTTTTAGACTACAAGAATTGGGTAGCCCCCCTATAAACTGCAATGTGCCTAGTAAACTTTTTTCATGTGATCAGTGACACTAGCACGACACACCCTTTGGTACCACAAGGACAGGGGCAGACTAGACCTTGTGACCTCTTGCTTGCAATAGGATGTTTTAGCCAATCGAGCTAGGCCCCCCAACCCAATTATTTATTAACTTAATAAGTATTATCACTTATTATTATTTTTAAATTATTATTTTTATTAATATTTGTATTTTGATATATTTTGAATTTGCATTTAGTTTAGTCTATTTTAGTATTTAATTTAGATTAAGTTATAAGTTTATTTTAATTATTTATGTCTTCTTATGAAATTACAAAAAAAAGTAATAGTTATTAGAATTATTTTAATTTATAATTAATTATCTTATTAAAATTTTAATTATTATAGAATAATTATTTTTTGAATTTTTATTTTAGTTTATATAATAAAATAAATTTAAACTTAAAATCTAACTTAAAATTTACAGAGAGAGAAATATCTTCTAATCAGTCATTTCGTGCCAACAATCCAATGATAACACATGTCCCTAGCAAGTCATGCTCAGGGTAGCATATCGTTTGATTAAGGATATGATAATTCACCTTTAAGACCTCTTTAGTGTGCTCATTTAACACTTAAGGAGAAAAATAAATAGAGAGAAAAGAGAGAGGAAGAGAGAAGGGAGAGGGAGATGCAGATAAGATATAGAGGTAAAGGGAAAAAAAAGAGAAAGAAAGGAAGATATATATATAGATAGGTAGAGATAAAAAAAATATATATAGAGAGAGAGAGATCTCTTTATGTCATTGTCTCCCTCTTTATAGCTTTGGCTCCCTCTCTATCTCTATGTTTTTCATTATCTCTCAATCTCTCTCTTTCTCTCTCTCCCTCTTTTTATATGTATTTATTCCTCTCCCTCTTCTTCTCTCCTTTCATCTCTCCCTCTCTCTCCCTCTCTATTAACCCCTATATCCATCTCCATCTTTGTTTTCCTCTCTCTCTCTCCCCTATTGTTATCTCCTTTCCTCTTCCTACATCTCTCTCTCTTCTCCATATCTTTCCTAATATATGCATCTCTTTATCTCTCCATATTTTTATCTCTTTCTCTCACTCTCTCTCCATTTCTCCTTATCACTCCCTCTTTCTATATCTCTCTACTTCTCTATCCTCTCTATTCCTCTCCCTTCTTCTCTTTCACAAGATTTATCTCTATCTCCATATGTCTTTCTCACTCTCTCTCACACACACTCCATGTTTCCCCCTCCTTGTCTCTATCTCTATATCTCTCTCTCTCTCTCATACACTCCATGTTTCTCCCCCCATATCTCTATCTCTATATATATATATATCTCTCTCACACACTCCATGTTTCTCCCTCCCTATCTCTTATCACTTGTCTCTATCATCTCCTTTATCTCTTATATATCTCTCTCTTGCTTTATCTGCATCTCTACCACTATCTTCCTTTCTCCTCCTCTATCTCTAGACATGTATCCCTCTCTCTATCCATCCATCTCTCTCCCTCTCTCCCCCTTTTACCTCTTCCTAGACGTCTATCTTATTTTTCCCGTCTATTTCTATCTCTCCATATTTCTTGTTCCATCTCTCCCTCTACATCTATCTTTTTATCTCTCCATATCTCTCTACCATTATGTGTGTCTCTCTAATTCTCTCTATAAATCACTTTATATATCTATCTTTATCTTTATATCTCTCCCTATCTCTCCATCTCTATATATGTATCTCTTCCATATCTATCTATCCCTCTCTCCTCTCTCTCTCTCTCTCTCTTTATCTCTCCATTTCCTTCTCTCCATACCCCTATCCTTCTACACATCCATCTCCACCTTGATCTCAATCTCTATCTCCTTACCCCCTCTCTCTCTCACTCCTCCCCTCTCTATCTCTCTCTTTTTATCCCTATCTCCCCCCTCTCTCCCTATTGCAAAGATAACATGACTCTCTTGGTAATGAAGCATGATTATCTTCCTAATTTAGAGGTTTTGTTTCAATCATGTTTGGATCCCTATAAGTGGATACATACTTGATTTGAAGTTATCAATTCTTCATAGAGACCTTTGTTTGCACAAACAATATCACTTTCTAAATGGAATACTAGTTGACCTCACATAATGTGCAAATGTATGCAAAATATAGACCAATTTTTTTCCTAATTGACCTTCCACTCTTTTCAGTGTACCCTTTGCATACCAAGGCGTTATTGCTAGTTAGTATCTAGAGTTTGTATCATCCCAATCAAAGTGTAGTGGATGTATTAGACTTGTTCATGTAAGTTACATAGAAAAATAAGTTGAGAAAAGTATTTTAGAAGTGCATCATAATTGCTCATATTTTTAAAGGTTGAAGTTAATTAATTAATATTGAAAGATAATTAAATCATTTTTTAAAATTTTAATTTTTTTAACGATATATATTTTGTTTCCATTCATTTTCATCTAAATCTATTATCTTCAATTTTAGGAATAACATTTCAATTTTATATTAAATTTATGTTAGAAAATGCATTTATTTGTTGCAAAATATGTATCAATAAATTTAATTATTTAATTATTGTTGTCATAATTGCAAATTAATATAATTAGAAGTTGATAATTGCAAATGAATATAATTAGAAGTTGATAGGCTTAAGCTATTTTTAATCCTAGTGAATTTAAAATTTAGAAAGTTGATTACATTCTCAATATAAATGATCGATTATAATTAAAATGTTGCCTCATATATGTTGGGCTTTTTTGATAAGGATAAAAATTGTAGGTGGGCAGGGTAATAACAAAGACAAATGACTCGATGTGCTGCTGCACAATAAAACTGTTATATTTGTATTGCTTCCATAAGAAGTGTTACATCTGCCTCTTTTATAGAGGACTTAGAAATTACAAAGAACTATTTTAGATCTTAGGTTGACTAGATTAAACATTTAATGTTTATCACACTTATCCTAATCTCTAATATTATTTAACAACTGTGCCTATATTTATTTAATATTGGTGGTGGAATTTACATATTCCAACAAAAATGCGGTCTTTAAAAAGGCTCCAAACTCTTTTACAAAGAGAGAAAGCTCAACAAAGAAGCCCCACAAGAACAAGCTAAACAACACCAAAAGACAAACAACCTCAAACCAATAATGTAACAGCAAACAAATGACACCTCACAAGGAAGAACAATCAACAAACGCAGTAAATCAGCTACAAAAGAAAATTGACCAACCTAAGATTGACATGAAGTTAAAATATTTCAGATTCTCACAACATCCCTACCCATCAGCATGATACATATTTTCTTCTTACTAGAACTCCCATGTTCTGGAGCCAAACTTGAAACATAAAGTCTTAATTGCAGAAGAGGAATCATTGACCTCGTTAGAAAAATTCGTAATCAGAAATAAATATATCTTTTGTTATTTCTTAATTTGATTGTGTGCAAATTTTTAACATCAACTTTCTGATCACACTTCATAAGAATATGATAGAAAGCTCAAAAAATAGAAATAAAGAAGTATCCCCACCACTTCAAAATTTGGGCACTAAGGGAGATAAGGCTCCGGCTGAACCTTCACCCTCCATACATTTTGCTGTCTTTGATTAATCGACCTTGTTACCCTTGAAGTAATCTGCATGTCTGCACAAACAAATATTTTATTGGGTAAGTTTATCATAGAATAAATTCTGAACCTTTCAGTGCATGCACAAACAATATTTAAGATGAGACTGTACAATTCTTTCTTGCTGTTATGTGGTAAGTGGAAAATTTCCACATATATATATTCGATATTCAAAGTCACATGGTTTCATTTTGTGCTCAGCATCTGTCCTTAAACATTGAACGAAACACGTATAGCAACTCAGCCTTTTGCTAAATCTCTACACACAGAAAACCAACTTTTGATATATTTGCAAAAGCAAATAAGAAGAGGATAAAGATCACAAATAATGTACTGATTGAAGATCAGCCAACCAAGATCCAACTCTACAAGCTTAGAGTTCTCTATCATCATCTTAGATAACAGGTTACAACTGACTACGTATTGTTTAATTTGGCAAAATTTAGAATGTGAAAAACTAGAAACCAATTAAACAATACTAATAAACCTTAAAGCCACGACAGGAAAAATCAATGCATAATCGAACATAGTTGAGTTCCTTGTGATTTACATGAAATCTCTTATGGAAGAATATTTGTTACCCAAATAATTCAATGGCTAACATTCATATGAAATCTTAGAATTCATTATTAATGAAGGATATATCAGAAGAAGGAGAAAAAGAAGAAGACGATGAATATGAGGATGATGAAAAAGAAGATACAAGAGAATACAACAAAGAAAAGTCATACTTATGATTTTTAAGATAAAAGTTATGAGACAAAAGAAATCATTTTAATTGTAAAAAGGAATTTATTAAAAAGTTCATCAAATTATGATGATGACGATAATAAAGAAGATGATGGGGAATACAAGAAAAAAAGCCATACCTATGATTTTCAAGGTAACAGTTATGAGAGAAAATAAACCACACTTTTGAGTTTATTAAAAAGGATCAAACTATGATGATGACGACAAACAAAAAAGATAATGGAGAATACAAGGAAGAGAAGCCATACTTGTGATGTTTAAGATAAAAGTTGTGGAAGAAAATAAACTACACTCTGAATTTATTTAAAAAAAATAAATTACAATGATGATGACAGACAGACAAAGAAGATGATGGAGAGTACAAGGAAAAGAAGCCATACCTGTAATTTTTAAGATAAAAGTTGTGGAACAAAATAAACCACACTCTTGAGTTTATTAAAAAACATCAAATTATAATGATGATGACAGACAGACAAAGAAGATGATGGAGAGTACAAGGAGAAGAAGCCATACCTGTGATTTTTAAGATAAAAGTTGTGGGAGAAAGTAAACCGCACTTTGAGTTATTGAAAAACATCAAGTTATTATGATGACGACAAACAAAGATGATGGAGAATACAAGAGAAGCCATACCTGTGATTTTTAAGATAAAAATTATGAGAGAAAATAAACCACACTTTAACTGTAAAAAAGAAGTTTACTGAAATGATATTAAGAAACAAATAAATCATACCTTAAATTTATAAAAAAGGTCTAATTCCAACTTCGAATATTTTTACAAATCCGTAAAATTGAAAAAACAAAATACCAATAACCTATTTTATGACTCTTAAAAGAGAACCCAGATTTACAGATTTCAATTTATCACCTCCACCCACCCGACAAATTGAAATCTTCAAACTGGGTTTCCTCTGGAGAGTCAACCATATTCTCTTTGTTACGTACTGGGATAGAAACTGAAAACCTAATTGTAGAGCTAAATACTGAAGCTTGCCTGATAAAGCAATGAGCAGTAGAAGCATGTGATACGTTTTAGTTTGATTGGTAGAGTAGATGATTTCGTAAGCCATTATGTAGAGAATAATGTACCATTGGCTATACTTCCAATAAAGATGCTTTCAAATTGTCCCACCAGTTTGTTAACATAAAAGCAGTCATCATCTGATTATTTAAAAGCAAAGGACATAGTGGAGTCGGTGAACTGCACAAAAATACTTTCTCATACGTTGCAGAGCAGGCGCAGAATCTATAAAAAATATGTGATTCTTAACTTTCGCTTTCTATACGCTTTGGATGCTATTGATTGGATTGCCTGCTTCTTTTTAAGCAACAATGAATGATTCCTCTGATAATTGCCTTCCCTTGAATACCCCATAACAATTAATATTTTTCCTCGCTATGCGGGTGAGAAAGATGGCCTCATCTAAACATTTTATAATCTTTGGATGGTATCGTTTGTAATCTCCTTAACCTCGGGAAGTAAGTGGAACGGTTTACCAACTTACATACAGAGATGCATAGAAATGTATTTGATTGCTTGTCAGATTTGCTTCGAGTCACTGTTCTAGGTAGTTCTTTCAAGAACGAGTAGGATGGCTAAGGAAATCTTATATTCTTCATGCACTTCTTCCATAAGCTAATGAGTTTTCCAACTCAAAATTTGCATGAGTATATTTAGGGGAGAGGGGCTTATAGTGGAGCGGGGTCCAATAGTGGGGATAGAAGTGGTCCTTAGTGGGTCCCATTGTGGAGCACCTTAATATCCAATTACAAAACACAAACTGACAAATCATGTGATGCCACATCAGTGCACCAATAAAACATGACTTAGAGCACCACTATTGGTCTCACTTTTTTTTGGGCCTTTTTGAATACCTCAACAAAAAGCATGCTGATATGGTGGCCCTAAAATGAAATATAGAAGCATGTGAGTTGTCAAATAAACTATTGTACAAAATTTGGAGTGATTTGAAATTTCCACATAGGATTTTGAGAAATGCAAAGTTAGGGTGCTCCACTATAGGCCCCTCTCCCCTATTATTCATTTTTTTTGAAATATTTTATTAGATCATGACAATAACAATACGAGAGTTTATATCAAGATTTATGATAAAAGCGGATGATTTGTATGTATAATTTAAGAGTTCAGAACATAGTATCAATTAAAGTGATGTTAAGATATAAATAGTTATAAAGTCATTATGATATAAGAGGGAGGAGGTGGTAAATCATTTTAAAGATAGGGATTAAATCAAGAAGATGACTCAACCAAAGGAGGATCAAGAGCCACGTAGTAATCTTAAGTATTTTGAATAAGTAAAGGAATGTGCATTTCCCAAATAAGTGCTAAAAACACAATAGCTCTTGATGCAACACCACCCTAGAGTAAAGTTGCACACCCAAAATGCTTAGAGGTAGTCTTACCATGTGGAGACAAACTCCAACCTCTCTATCGAAGAGGGGTAAAGAAATGACTAGGTCTATGTGAATGTCTCATTAATTGCAGTTTCATGAGTGACTAACCATGGGTTGGGTTTTTAGGGAGAACTATGCTCATGATGCATGGAACACTCTCCCAGTGAACAAATAGGCCATGAAAACATGATAAAACTTCAAAGTCACTTTGCAACTCACACCCATATTTTGAAAAAACATAGAGGTGAGCATATGAAATTTCTAATTAACACATAATTTCTTATAAACATTTTCATTCAAAGTTGCAAAAATACAGCATCTATGAAGAAGTTCCAAACACTAGCGATATAATTTTTCCTCGAAGTATGATTTTAAAATAGAGAGAATCTCTAATAGGTTTATGTCTAGGATAAAAGGTGAAAGAAGGTTGTGAATTCAAATCAAAACACTTTGGACCCATGAACAAGTCTGCAAAACTTGCTTGATGGTCTCAAATTGTTACAAGAATGATATCCTAGATGAGGAATCCTAATGTGAGGAATCCTTTCACCTAAGTCTAATGCATAGTTAAAAAAACACCAAAGAAATGGTGAATTTTAAAGGTTTGAGGTTCACATGCTAAATCCACTTAAGTTCAAAAAGTTAGATTTGGGACAAAGAATTTAACTCATAATAACAATTTAACCTCTTGAGAGTCAAGCAAAAGGGGTTAAGAATCTTGTATAAGAACCTAAGATCATACACAAATTTTCAATGTTAAACTTTCCATTGGGAAATTGTTGGTTGAAGACCTAGCTAATTATTGACATAGGCCCATAGGTTCCTTAATAAGAATATTATAAGACAAATTCAAGAAAAGGTAAACTTGTGTTTCCTCTAAAGAATGGGTTAGGGGTTTTTCCCTTAAAAGTAATATTTAGATAGTAGGAATACATTTTTAAGAAAATTGAGAGTTTTAATGCTTGAATTTTTAGCTAAATATAAGTACATGTAAGTGGGGGACAAAAAGGGGGTCGAAAGTGACATTTTTTTTTCTTAAAACCAACAAAAGTTAAACTTGAATGAGTAATTAAAGATATCTATATTAAAAAAATTTAAGATGTGATAAGAAAAAGTTTAGTGGTGCTTGGAATCTAGTATCCAAACTACCATTTTTTTTTAAATGGTGAAGATTAAAAAGGGTCAAATAGCGGAGCACACAAAGTGGTGTTTTTTGATAAAAAAAATATATATATAACATAGTGTCAAGTGTGCTCCCCCTAAACCCCTAGCTTTAAAAAAACATTTTGTAGGTCCATCTAGCAAAAGAAAATAGCTAAAATATTGTAACATTTGCTATTTTTTTATGATTTTTTTTTTCTTTTTTTTTTTTATGATTTTGAAAGTGGACACATCCTAAAAATGAAAAATTGAGCATGCTCCCCAATTAAATTTGAGAAAGAAAATCAAAAAATGTTTTATTTTTGAATGTGTATAGAATGAAGTGTAGAATATAAAAATGTAATTTATTTCAAATTTGGATGAGTGGATAAAAATAATGTCAATAGAGAAATGTGTGTGTTTGGATTTTAGAAAAAAAATGGTTAGAAAGCTATGGAAAAACTTGATGTCATAGTGGTGTTTTATTGAAATAATATCTTAAGATTATGAAATTGATGGAGAGCATGCTCATGATTTATTTAATTCTATTATTTTATAAAATATGGAATTAGGTATCTTACATGTTGGTCCAACAATTAGGATTGGATATCCAAGTCTAATAATAGGATTCCAAAGAAAATACAAACAAAATACATACACATTATCACACATGCATATATAAATTCAAAAAAAAAAACCCACTAAGCATTTTATTAATTTTTAAGACAATTATAGCATTAGTGTGTTGCAATATTCTCATGTTATTTCATATTTTGTTTTAAAAAGATTTTGACCACTTTTTTGCCCCAACATTATGCACTTTCCCCTAAAAATAGGATAGATTTTTTAATAATAGGGTATCAATAAATGTTATGGTCGTTAAAGAAAATACCAACTTAAACCCATCACTAACCCACTCAAGGAATTCCTTTAAGTTTCAAATCAAAAATATTCTAGATTCTATGAGTTAAAAATGAGCCATCAATTTTAATTAACATTGAGGTGATAAAGAGAGTACGAAAAGTAACTCCTTTCTGGTATTTCTCACTATAACTTATACTAAATAAAATTTAATTCTTGAGGATGAATTTCAAGAGTCTTTTATATTATAATGGAATGAACACTTCTCTAGGAAAAAAATGCAATACATCATGTAAATATATCAACACAACACACACTCCCTTGCATTGAGGTGATAAAGAGAGTACGAAAACTAAATCCTTTCTAGGATTTCTCACCATAACTTATACTAAATAAAATTTAATTATTGAGGATAAATTTCAAGAGTCTTGTATATTATAATGGAATGAACAATTCTCTAGGAAAAAAATGCAATACATTATGTAAAGCTATCAACACAATACACACTACCTTGTTTTTCTTGTAGAAAAAAAAGATATTAGGACTAATTTGCATTATGATAATAGTCATGATGAGAGGCTCCAATTATGGAAATTTTAATCATGTAACACATGCATAATAGAATCTAGAAGTCACAAGCAATGAGGAAGAATATGGGAAATGACAACAATTATAATTTTTTTAATATTGAATACAGGGTTACAAAATTGAATGAATATAATATATGTAAAAGGATAACAACACAATGTGTGTCTCACTTTTCAATGTTATTGAACCACCAAAATCAACATTTTTATTATATTCTAAATCATGTTAATTATACTAAATTACTAGTCAAGATTTTAAGGATGGTGTAAAATGATAAGCTATGGAATTTCCTATGTAGACTCAATTTACTATTATTTTTTAAATAATCATGTTTATCATCTCAAAATAAATTCAATATTTTTTTAATTATTTATTGAATGGCATTTTATTGTATCACATAACTATCACTACAAATAATATGTTTCCATGATTTCTTCAAATTAGACTGCAAACTCCAATTCTTATGGCATATATACTTCTTGGTAATTTTTTATTGAATATTTTTTACCATTGATTTTTTGAATGGGTACTTACAACAAATTTATACCAATATTTTAGTGCATCTCATTTATCTTAGCATGTATATCTAAATGAATTATATTCATAAAAACTAGAATGACCATGTTTAAGGTAGTGTGTTTTTTGATGAGTTTAAATAAAGATTATTATTCTTCATGTCTTAAATAAAGGTTATTATTTTTTTGTAATGGATCTACTTTCATTAAAAAGTTGGAATACATAAGATTCAAAAAAAAATCACACATTATACTTTTTGGAAAGCTAACATTGAGGGATACATGCTTACAAAATGAATTTTTTGAATGAATTCATATGATCTCCAAAAAGATGAATCATATTTATTCTTTTTCCAACATTTTTATTGGTGTAGAAGAGACTCCATTAGGGGTTTGATTTAAGCTTTGGGTTTCTATCCAAGAGGGTTCAACTTAAGAGGCTTTGATAAAAATCCCTTTGATTGAAATGGAACCCCTCTAGGATTAAATCATATGTTAAAAAATATGTGTGATTTGGGTGATCCCACAATAGTGGTTTACAATTTTTGGCCAAACTCGACACTGAAATAAATTTTTTAAACTAAATCTTCACTCTTGGGCACCTATAGTGGCTAAACCGTGAAGAATTTGAAGATGATGCAAACTATAGTTTCGTGACATTTTGTCTATAGATTATAAATATATTTTTTTCAAAATTTTTGGAATCGGATTGAATTTCTTTTTCCATCTCCCTCGAAACTAGTATTTTTCAGAAAACAACATTTTTAAAAAGTGATACTCACCATATAACGCATATTTTTTTTTCCATGAAGGATAAAATTATAATTCTTTCGAATTTAGATTTGTAACTCTGATATCTAGTGCTTCCACTTGGTTAGATAGTTTTTTATTGACATGCAAATCAAATATAGTTTCTAAGATACTGGTCCTCTTGAGTATTCTTTAGGAATCTTATTTTAGATATAGGTTTGTTGAAATATTTGCTATTTGATGAATGGGAAGGGGTTTCAAAGGTTTTTTATTTGGATAGAAAAGAGAGTGTCTTTATTGTGTTGTTTCACAAAAAGACCATAGGGATGCCATTTATAAAGTAAAATCGTGGATCTATGAAAATTTTGGTTTATGCATGAATCCTTGGACCCCAAATTTTAAGCCAACTCACTTTATGGCTAAATGTGTTCCAGCCTAGGTCTAGTTACAATCTTTTCCTTTGGAATATAGAGAGTTGAATTTGATAGAGAACATGGAAAACCAAATAGGAATTTTCCTAAAGCATGATAAGGATTTTTTTTGCAAATCTGACTTTACCAGTTAGGGTTTGCATATTTGTTAGACTCTTCCAATCTTTTTCCTAACCAGATTCATATAAAGTCCAAATTTGGCACATGGATACAAGAGATTATAGTTGAAAATCCACAAAATTCATGTACTTCCTACAATTATTTGGAGCAAATGAAAGTAGTGCACCATGCCCTAATATTAATGGCTTCAATAAGGAAAAAGCAAGTGAAATTGCTTTGGATCAGAGGAAAATGGGTATCCAAGTTCAATCAGATTAGGAGTTATCAATGAAAAAGGTAAGTGATGTTTCACTTGGTAATGTTAATGATTTGAGGAAGAGCAAGATCAATCAACTCAGGTGTTGTCATAAGAAAGTGTAAGATTGAATGAGAATCACTTAAAAAAAATTGAGTCTTCGCCACAGCTTAATGTTATAATAACCCCTCTCAAGCAGAGTAATAAGGGTAGTAAGGTGGGTGAACTAATTTGTAATACATCCCATTTCTCATTATCAATAGTCATGTTTGAACAAATAATTCATCACTTGGTGTGTAATAGCAGACCAATTCAAATGTCTTTTAACAAGCAAGGTGAAAAGACATGTATTTTGTCTTTGATGAATATGGGAAAAGGTTTGTCATACAATAATGATGTTTTTTGTATTCAAAAGGATCAAGATCAGAAAAAATTCAATATGAGTAAGACTCATGAGTCTAAACAATAGGTTTGTCCTGATGGATTGGAAGAGCTTGCACAAAATTTGCTTGAATCCATAGGCTCAGAGCTTTTTGATGAGATAGAAAATGAGATTCTTAATGAGGAAGATGTTATAAAGATAGAAATAAGGCCTTTACAAGAATACCATCTGAGTGAGCTGGTATGTGAGGAGGAAAAGGTGGAAATGGATATAGAAATGGTGGGTGGATTTGAATTTTTCTAGATGTTATCTCTAGCTCAAACACCGGCTTCTTAGTTGCCGATTAAAAAAACTCAAGGAAAAAGAGGTTGAAAGTCTAAGGCAGATAAATTAAAAGAGGAAATTGAGGTAGGGATGTAGGCTACTCTAGATTGGAGCATTTCAATTAACAAGAGGCTGAGGAGAGCATGTTTCTCTCCTCGTGTGCAATGAAGATTATGTCATGGAATGTTATGGGAATTAATGCCCCTGACAAAAGAGCCCAGATCAAGTGCTAGGTTGACGCTAGTGGGGTAGATTATTTTTTACTTCAACAAACTAGCTGTCAAAGGAAGCTTTTGAAGCATTGGTATTGAAATGGGGCAAGTGGAAAGTGTCCTTTGTGCCAGCCCAAGGGGCCTCGGGAGGACTAATTTCACTATGGAACTCGAAAATAGTTACAGTGGACATAATGAATGTTGACTGCAATTGACAACTAATGAGTGTGCAAAGTTTTGACCTACAATTCAAGATCATTAATGTCTATGGCCCAAAATCTACTCAAGATAAAAAGAGGTTATGGGATAGTCTGGAAAATGTAATACAAGGGTTGGGGATTGAGAAGGTGGTTGTAGTAGGTGAATTTAATGAAATTATATCTCTCAATGAAAAGCAAGGAGGTATCTGTCCGTTGCATAGAACAATGGTTGATTTTGGGAGTTTCATTTCAGACAATGCACTGAGGGATGTTCTGCCAAAAAAAGGGAGATTTACGTGGACAAATATTAAGAGAGACTTTTTGCAGATAGTTGTGAATTTAGACAAATTTTTAGTTACTCAGAATTGGATCCTTATGTCATGTAATTTGTCTTCTCAAATTCTACCACTTGTAAGTTCTAATCATTATGTCATATTGCTCTCTATAACAAGTTCAAGTGGGATATCATAGCATAAACCTTCCTTCAAATTTGAGAAGATGTGGTTCAAACATCCACTCTTTTTTCCTTTGCTAAGATAGTGGTGGGTGAGTGCACCATTTCAAAAAGGCACCAAGATGTTTCAGTTCTTCAAAAAAATCCAATATGTTAAGGGGAAGATCAAAGAATGGAATGTGCAAACCTTCAAAAATATATTTGTGAATAAGGAAGAGGTAGTCAAACAATTGGAAAAAATTTGTGATCATATAATTTAGAATGGTATGAATTTTGTTACTTGTGAGAAACAAAAAGATCTTCAACAGTTATGGGTAGAGGTGGGAAAGAGGGAGGAAGTTTATTAGTGTCAAAAATTAAGAAATTTATGGTTGAAGGAAGGGGATTAGAGCACCAAATTTTTTCATACATCAGTTCAGCAAAAAAGAGCTGGAAAAACCATTTTTTCAATACAAGATGCAATTCCAAGTAAACAACTTCACAATTCAAAGGAAATTCAAGTGAAAGGAGTAAAATTCTTTATGAATCTCCTTGCTCCACATAAGCTTGTTGTAACACAAGGGAGACAAGATGAGAAATATTTTCTATCTGCAGTTCCAAGTCTCATTTCTCATAGTGATAATGATGCATTGATGAAACCTTTTACATTATCAGAACTAAGGAAGTTGGTTTTTTCAATGTCCCCAGATAAGGCTCCTGGGGCAGATGGTTTCACAACATTATTTTTTCAAAAGTGTTGGGATGTTTTGGGTTTTGATTTACTATTGGCACTAGAGGAATCGCGAAGATCTAGCTCAATGTTGAAGCACTTCAATGTTACAAACATAGTTGTTTTTTCCAAAAATAAAGGAGCCTAAAACTTTTACAGACTTTAGACCTATGTAGGACCTCTTTGTAATACTATTTACAAAATATTCACAGAGGTGATATATTTGATATTGCAACATCTAATACCAAAAATCATTTCTCTAGAGCAAGGAGGATTTGTCCCAAGGAGGGAAACTATAGAAGGGTCGTTGGTGGTGCATGAGGTGCTTCACTCTATTAAATCAAACCATTTTCCATCTTTCATTGTAAAACTGGATATGATGAGATCCTATGATAGGGCTGATAGGAATTTCCTTTTGAAATTTCTAGCCAAGTTTGTATTTTCTAGTAAATGGTGTAAGTGGATACTATCTTGTCTATCAAGTGCACATTTCTCAGTTATAATTAATGGTTCTCTCTTGGCATCTTTAGAGCAACACAAGGAGTAAGACAGGGTGACCCTCTTTCACCCTTTCTTTTTATAATCATGGAAGAGGCATTAAGTAGGGCAATAAAGGAAAAAAAAATCAATGTTTGTGTCAAGGTGTCCTCATCCCTCAAACTGATGTGTGAGTAACTCATAACCTCTTTGCAAACGATACCTTACTATATGGGAAAGCATCTATTTCTGAAGCTAAGCAAATAAAAGGGGTTTTGGATAAGTATTCGTTGGTGTCGAGTCAAAAAATAAATGCGCACAAGTCAAAGATTTATGTGTTTAATTCTAAAGCTGCTATCAAGAGGAAGATTGTTAGGGTATTGGGTTTTTAAGAGGAAAATCTACCTTGTAAGTACCTCAGGGGTATTCCTTTTTTATGGGGGATAATAAACCAACATATTGGTTCAAAGTCATTGGGAGAACTAAATAGATAATTTGTGCTTGGAAAGCTCGTTGATTGTCCTTTTCAAGTCGTATTCTGTTTATTAAATCAGTACTATTTGTAATTCCTAATTATTTTATTTCAGTCCTAAGGGCTCCTAAAACAATAGTTGATCAAATAAAAACATTTTAAGGAGTTTCCTTTGGAAGGGAAATATGGATGATGCAAAAAAATCCCTTTAGTTTCCTTGGATAGTATGACATTGGAGAAATTCAAGGGTGGAGTGGGATTACATAATATTTCTAAACGTAACTTGGCCTTTGGAGGGAAACTCATTTGGAAAATGTATACCAAGTCAGATTCCAAATGGTGTACTTTGATGAGGACAAAGCATTTAGACAATCAAAACTTGACAATAATATTCATAGTCTCTAATCCTCCTAAAGGGTCTACCATGTGGAATTTCATGGTTTCATGCAGGAAAGTGGTTACATCATATATTTCTTGGGAAGTTAATAAGGGAGATGAAGTTAAATTTTGGGATGATTCCTAGAATGGGCATCCACCATTGAAAGATTGTCAAGAACTACAATCAGCTATCCCAGTTTTGTCTCAGATGTGGGGGACTAGATTAATAGATTATGTTAGTTCAGTTGAAGCTTCATTAGGTAGGGTGAGTTGGAAATATTTTTCTTGCATACAAATTTCAAATGAGCAAAAGGAACTTTTACTTTAGATTTTGGGTAGAAGAGTAGTATTTTCAATAGGAAAAGTTGATCGTATAATATGGGCCCCATCTAAGAGTGGGTGTTATACAATCAAACAGGGTTATAAAGTGATTCTTAATAAGGGGGAGTTAATTCAATCTCAAAGAGCTTTCTCATTTTGTTGGAACAGTGTGGTCTTACTGGAAGCGGGCAGTTTTGCATGGCTAGTGTTGAAAATAATAGTACTTACAAGTGATCAACTTGTTAAATTGGGAATTTCAAAACCTTTTAATTGTGTCTTATATAATCAAGCTCTTGAAGATCCTGATCACTTTTTTTACAATGCTCTTTTTCCCAATCTTATTGGTTATTTGTTTTGCAAAAAATAGTTTTTATGCTCCATTTCCAAATTGACTATGGGACCTTTTTTCTTCTTGGCTTGTGTTATACAAGTCTTCATTTTTTGCATGCATTTGGCGGGTCATCTCAGCATTAGTGATATGGGCTATTTGGTGGGAGAGGATCAAGCACATTTTTATAAAAACCTCTACTTCTTAATCAAACTGTCCATGCAATGATTGAAAAATCAATCATAGAGGTAGTAAATGCCTGGGTTCAAGATCACAAGAATGTTGGTTCTTTATTTTCATCATGGGATAATAACATTCTAAAAATTTGGCAGGGTATAAGTTTTCCTTTTAAAGGAAGTTTGAAGCAACCATATAAGGAAAAAATGGATAGGAGTACAATTAAATGGTTCCCACCAATGGAAGGTTTTTATAAACTAAATTTTGATGGAGCATCTAGAGGAAATCTAGGTACTTCAGGGGTAGGAGTTTGTATTAGGGATGCAAGGGGAATTGTGAAGGCATCTAGATCAATAATTTTACCACTAGGAACAAATAACATGGTAGATTCAATGGCTATCCTCCATGGTCTGCAACTTGCAAGACAACTCTAGATTAGTGCAATACATATATAAGGTGACTCTCTAATAGTTGTAAATGTGTGTAAAGAAAGAGAATGTTTTTAAAGTTGGCATATGAAATATGTTTTGTAGAATGTATGGAAGCTCTTAGATAAATTTGATGATTATTAGATTTCACATATGTATCGGGAGGGTAATATGCTTGTAGATCAATTAGCCAATATCGGGCATGATAAGGAGGAAGCTTTTTTCATGGAGAATGATAATTATCTAGAAGCCTTCCCATATTTAATGGAAATAATAAACAAAGGAAGCACTTGTTAATTTCATTTAAAAATCAGAAAAAGGGGTCGGGTGATCTTGCATAATTCAGTTTGGGGTAGCCGTAGGCCTACTTGCTTAATGAGTAATTTTTAAAAGTATAAATTTGAATATCTCAAATAGCATTAGGGTGAGATCACTTCTCTTGAAATCATCAGGGCACAAGTTTGAATACTAGACTAAGTGGCATGATGATGGGATATTTTGCATGGCTCTCCATTTGGGTTTCATGGAATAAGGACAAGGCTAAATTTAGAATAATGATAGTACGGTTTTATCAACATAACCATCTCAAAATAGATCTATCCACACATGGGGAAACTGGAGGCTTGTACCTGTTCTAATTTAGGTCCCCACACACTACTGCTAGTGATTATTTCCATATCTAACATTTATTTGTGTGTTTGCAGATTTAAAGTACTAAACAAGCTTAGTCATTATTACCTTGCATACTTAATCACAAGGGATGGCAAGTTTTGCTTTACGGTGTTTGGAGATCTCATGTGAATTGATAGACCCTCAAAGATTTTCCATTGTGAAGAAGATTTGAAGCATGCTATCATTTAATCTTGTCATTTCCAAGACTAGCATTTGGGAAATGTGATTATGGGGAGATTTATTTAGTCGATGCTCTTCACAAATTAAGCAAAGTAAATAAAGTCTATTCAATTTTTAACAAGTCCCAAAACCATTCAAGTGAAGGTATCTTTTGGTTCTTCGTTGCATCAGGATCCAAGGTGTCTTTGTTGTTATCAAACTAATGGAGTCTCAAGCTAGGAATTAAAGTGTCCTAGTGGCTATATGGGCGTAGGAATTTTTGTTTTCAAGTTGCATCAAAAGAGATCAATTGTAGAATATCTTCAAGGTAAATTGTTCTTCTATTATGGGTTGCATCAAGACAATTATTGGGGAAGATATTTTGCATACAGATTGTCAAAGAGTCATTTTTCTAGTGAATCTCTTGTCCATAGTCCTCTCCAACACTCTTGATCTGGTGCAAAATTTTAATACTCTGCAAAAAAATTCAAATAAGGTGGTTGTTGGGATTTATCTAGAAGATAATGCTTTGCTAAAATGTGTCTAGTAGTATGATTTTACTAAAGGGGGGGTTCATTGGAGGACTGTTACCCAGACATTATATTCCCCACAAGAAAAGATATGTTAAAGCATATGAAGGAATGAAATTTTCCATTTTACGTGA
Organism: Sequoia sempervirens; assembly: GCA_007258455.2. NCBI lineage: Eukaryota > Viridiplantae > Streptophyta > Pinopsida > Cupressales > Cupressaceae > Sequoia > Sequoia sempervirens. The sequence goes on from VDFB02049217.1 coordinate 139,843,087, forward strand.
CTTCCTCTTATCTGTATCAAGCACTCAGTATATATCATTTCGAGTTTAGCAGGGAGGAAGTGGACAATATCAAAAAGTTTCGTGCCATCTCTTTTCTGAAAACTCATGAATGCATACAAGGGTTGCAAGTGTCTGTTGTGCCACTGGTTTGTACGGGAAACAAAGATTATCACCAATTCCCTGACATCAATATCACAGTTCAATCACAAGTTATCATTGCAAATCAAGTGCAGGTGGCTTCACAAGGAGAGCAAGATAAAAAAAAATTGTCTATTGTCCTCGTAGAGGAGGTTAAAACTTTGTCTCTTGTTAGTTAATGCTTTGTATAAAGGGTTTGTGTGTAGGGATGGTTGTATCTTTTTAGCTAATGTTCTATAAAAAGGGTCTGTGTGTAGGGATGGTATGCTGAAATATGAAAATTTATGGGGTTATGAGCAGAAATTGTTTTACGGTGAATATGTATAGGGTCGCATATGTAAGGAGTAGTCATTACTGCACAAGGAGTATAGCTAGTAGATGAATGCTTATAGTTGTTGCATTCATTTTGGAAATTTTTTCTCTCTTTCCACTCATTGAAATTTTGTAACTACTTATTAATATTAATATATTATACAGGCTTACCGCCTTTCGCCCAAAAAAAAATTAGGGGAAAACAAATTAATGTATATAAATACAAGTCTATTTCACCATTTGAAATCCTAATAAAATCCTAGTGAAAAGATTGAGAAACTGAGCATCCTAAAAGGAAGTCAAGAGAAGAATAAGCATATTTTACATTATCAATCAAGATTTAGATTTGCAATGCATCAAGTTTTCATGTGATTTTGTTCATGTTTTATGTTCATTTGTTTTGTGAGTTCTAACACTTGTAGGACCTTCAATCAAGCAACCAATTCTCCTTGTATCTGATGATTACAATTACTTTAGTCCATCAAGGAAAGCAAATATGAGTGGTTTATGCTTAAGGATTTGGCTTGGGTATGCCACACCTAAAGAGTCAATTTCCCCATTATGTTCATAGGTTTCCCTTGGGTTTTCAGAGTTCACCCTTTGTGTTGATGATTTTTTTTTATCTAAATTTGATAAAATGAATAGGGTTTACTCAAGAAATTTTTAGCATTCTACCAATATAAGATATGCTTTAATTTGAATTCAATAGATAATTATTCTTGATTTTATACATGCACTATGTCTAAAGTCTTGATTGATAGGGTGAATGAAAAACATCCATAACTTTCAAATGGTTTCATATTTTTTGAATCCAAAAGATGTGTCACACTCTACGCTTCACAAATTAAACGCTAAAAAAATGAATTAAATATATTTCTAACCAATTTAGGTTGGCCAAAAAAATATTTTTTAATATTTTTGAAAAGTTATACTCAAAAACATAACTAATTATCTACTTGCAAAAAAGTTACAAAATAAATGCATTACATCTAGGCATCTGTCCTTTACTTATATTGAAAGATTAAAAAAAATGTTTTTTCTCATACTTAGGTTGGAGGTTGGCTCGAATGACACATTTTTTTAATTTTTTTCAAAAATGTTCTGCTTAATTCAAATTTCAAATTTCCAACAAATAAATTTACATATTTCCTAAAAAAAGCTACTAGCCTATGAACTAAATTCAAATTACTATAAATTTTGTTGCTAAATATTTTATAAATTATTTTAATAACCTATTTAAAATTTTATGCCAAGTTTCTTAGCTCTTTTTAAATTTATTTTCATTGCTACTTAGAGGCATAGTCTCATCATGATCCCACACTCACTAAGTGACACACTCTAAATATCACTGACTCTTGAGACCATGGGGAACAACTTCTATTCATAATGATCTCCATACAAGGCCTTGAAGCACCTACTACCGATGAAAATATAAAAAAAAAACACATCCCAAGACATTAGCACCCATCACCAATGTCCTTTAGGGATGCTTGTTTCCTTTTAGGGAACCTAATTTCTATTTAGGCATCTATGTCCTTGGCACACCTTTCAAGCTCTAGTGTCTCTACAAGGGCACTAGTGTCATAGAAAATGAGATTCCTTGGACTAGGGAATGACCTCCAAGACCCCCAATCACTAAGGAACCACCAAAATAGGTCTACAACACCCTATGAACTAAAAACATTAAAAAAATGACTCAAGTTCAAACTAAGATTTTGATTTCTCTGATCATTGGATACCTTCGACAAGTGAAGGATAAGGTAGGGATGATTTTTAATGCCTCTCGAACACCCTAACTCTTTCCCTAAGCAATAAAACACCAAATTTAAGAGATATGATTTATTTTTTTATTTTACAAGACATCACAAGAGGATACCAAAGTCCCATAAATAACACCAAACTTAAGGAATGAATTCCAAAGAGTAGGACAACAACATGATGGGTCCACAACACCATGAAAGAATACTCCAAGACACTTAAATTCATTTTAAACTCAATTAAAATATCCTAAATTCATTTTAAGACCAAATGAAATGTTCCTAAATCCATGTTACTACTACATTGCATAAGCATAAACATCCATAATACGATCATGATTAATTCCAATAATGCATCATGTAACTATAAATATATACACTATCTATTTTCCATGGATAAAAATTCATCTCAAGAAAAGAGGTCCAATAAACCACATTATTACAATCTCATCAAATAAGACTTAAATTTCCTTTACATATATAATTACATCAATAAATCAAATGGAAGAAAGCATGATATGAGTATGAGAAACCTTTGCTAAATTTAAGCCCTCGTCAACTCCACCACGATCCTTTGATCCCAAATGGTGGTTTTTGCACCACCCAACCTTGTGGAATTAAAAGGGTCCACTCCCACCATGCTAGGAGATAGTCACATGTGCCACAAGCACAACACTCACACAAAAAAAAATAGAAGAGGCCTTACAGAAATCTACACTCAACATACACATCATATAAATTAATCATCTAATATCGCAATATGGATTGATCATAAGTAGATTCAAATACAAGTCCTCATTGGGAAAAAACATCAATGTCACATAGCAAATCCACATTGAGAAAACTCACTAATAACACATCACAAATCCACATTAGGAAAAATCAACAATGTCACATCATAATAATCTTAGATAACTCATCACTAGGAATCACAAGGATCATCCTTGGTCCAACTCACCAATGATATATCACAAACACACAAGACACTAGGGTAAGATGCTAGAGAGCTAGTAGGGAGTGTCATCATGGTGTTCATCGATATGGTACACATAGAATCTAATAAGTTCCTCTCATATAAATGAGGATACTTGATCTTGAAATACCCAATCTCTATGAGCTAGCATGTCTTCCCAAACATTCTTAGCCTTTACAAGCACTCAAGTCATGAGAGGGGCATCCATTATCTTTATTAATTAAAATTATTTGTGTTTCATTAATTTCCATGATTAAAAGACCCCCCACCCATGAAAATATTACAAGCCACTTTTGGTCAGATACACATTGGGAGCCACTCCCATACCCTCTCTATTACCTCTTTCCTAGGCTCTTAACACTCACCAACAAGTGTGGCATGGAAAATAATGCAAAATTTCAATTTTCAACTAGATTTCACAAGATGTTTTCACAAGATATATTTTAATATTTCACAAAGTACACTTTTCTTCAAACATTAAAAAACATCATATTTCACATAAAACTTCCAAATTTTCTCATTTTTCAATAAACCAAAAACCAAGAATTTTTTTTCAAACTCCATTAAAATTTCTTCAAAAATTAAATTTCAAGTTTTAGTTTAAAATTTCAAGAATACCCTTTGGTGTCAAAAGTTCCCACCACACATTCTAAGAAATAAAATTCACATTTCTATTATTTCCCAAAAAATTGGGTGTTATAACCCCATTTCAATGAAAATCTCAAGAAAAATCTAAAACTAATGATTTAACATGGAATTTAATAAAAGAAATGCATTGGGAGGTTTCTACACTCCATTAATCTTATTCCAATACTCAAAATTGAAATCCATTGACTAATTTAAAATAAATGAGAAGAATACCTTAATCTATGTTAAATTTTCAACTACCTCAAGCACACTTAACTAACACATGAGATCACTTGCAAGAACATTACCCTTCCCATTCATGTCCTATTACATCTAATCTCATCCAAATCCATTCACAATTTCTTCCACTATCCACAAAACAATTTTTCACAAGAGGGTTTTCTCCTCTCTCCACTTTGTCCCAAAAATGAATAATGAAAAATAAAAACCCTTTCTTTCCTATTTAAACTTTTTCCAATTTCTAAAATAAAATAATATAAATTTCTTTTCTATTTCTTAAACTACCTTTCCCTCAATTTTCAAATAAACATTAAAATTCATTCCTAAATCACACTCAACCTTTAAATTCATGATCTAAATCCATATAAGGTTATATTCAATTAAATTTATAGAAATCAAAATTCAAACATGATAATTAAATCAATTCTATCCCACATTTCCCAACCCAAGGAATTTTTGCAAACATAAATAATAAATTAAATTCATTTCCGTTTTTCCCTTTTCTTAAAATAGGGAGGCCTAGTGTGACATCTTAGAATTAACCATTATTGGAGAATAACTCAGACCTGTGTAGCCAAATAGAGAAATAACATTGTACTTGTAAGTTTTGGACTCAATGCACGTCAAGGGTATCTACTCAATGTGTATATCATTGAAGCATAGCATGGACACCCAATGAGGTACAATAATATAAAACATAAAAGTAATATCCATCATATATATCATTCATTTTGAAAATCAATAATTAGGTTCACATTTAATTACTACATAAGTAATGCACATTAGTGAAATGAAGCATAATGATAAAACAAACATATAAACATATAAAATTCCAACAATTGAAATGTTGAGGAACCTCATCTCCAACATGTGGTTCCTACACACCACTTAGAGCAGGAATACAATCACAACAAAAAAATCATAAGGAAATGGTGATGCTAGAACATTGATCTCACATCAACAAGCTACAATCAGGAGGATCACTACACACAATATCAAATAGTGTCCATGTACTCCTATTCACTAAATTATTGTAGGAATTTTTTTTTTTTTGGTAGAATGATGTCCCAATTTCGTACCTTTTCTCCTATTAAACATCTCAACAAGTTTCCCAAACTCTTGTTGACTACCTATGTTTTATGTTCAATATGTGAGTGAAATGTAGAACTAAAATTTAGGTATGATTTCATCTTCTTCCATAGTATCTTGTGAACGTTGTGTCCCTATCTAAAATGATACTCCTTGGTAATACATGTAGTCTTACAATCTCTATAAATAAAAGGCCAACATATACACAATGCCATGCATTTTCTTGCAAGGAATGAAATGCACTATCTTGGAAAACTAATCCAATACTATAAATATATAATCATGTTCTCTCTATATCTTTAGAAATCATAATACAAAATCGATGATGATATCCTCCAAAGGTCTTTTTGATACTATTATAGGTTGATACAATCTAATATTTTGACTACTCCCTTTTGCAAATTGATAGGTTCTACATACTTGAAAAAAATTCCTTACATCCTTATAAATTTGAGGCTAAAAATAATATTCACTTACAAAGGCCACTATCTTACCTATATAAAAGTGTATAACTAATACATCACTATGTTGAATCTCCTTGATCAAATTCTCTTGTATTGAACTCCTAGGAATGAAAAATTGGTTTCCTTTGAATAACAAATTATCTTGATGAAATAATCCAACCATATACTTCTATCTATCACTACCTACTCTCTACTTTTTTTACAGGATTTCAAAAAATATAAATCATCTTCATACAATAATTTTAGCTCTTTAAATCCTATCACAACTACCTTCATCTCTATCAATAGGTTTATCCTTCTACTCAATGAATTTGTAACTTTGTGCTAATTTCTACTCTAGTGTTTCAATACAAATATATAGATTTGCATGAATTCTACTCACCTCATGTTTCTTTGATTATTAAATTTACCTTAGATGTTCAAATATTGTAGGGATTGGTGGTCAATATAAAACACAAATTCCTTTAGCAATAAATAGTGTCTCAATTTCTTTAAGTATTAAATTATGGTATAGAACTGTTGATCATAGAATGAATATATCTTCCTTTCATCGTTCAACTTCTTACTAAAATATGCTATTGGTCAACCTTCTTGAGTCAACATTTCTCTTATTACACTTCCACTAGCATCACAATCAACCCAAAATACTTTATCAAAATTGGGCAAAGCTAACACTATTTGTTTTGTTACCTTTTACTTTAATAGTTCAAAACTCTTTTGTTCTCCTGATGTCCATTTGAATTCCTTTTGATCTCCTATCATTGTTTCTATTAGTTGTGTAAAGAAAACATTGAATATCATAATGAAATTTCTATAAAAACTTACAAATCCATGACAATATCTCAGCTCCCCAATGCTTACTAGTGTTGGCCACTTTGTTATTTTCCTTAATTTATCTAGATCCATCTTCAATCCTTTCGTAGAAATGACAAATCCCAAATAGACTAACTTTATTTTCATGAAAATATACTTCTTGATGTTTATTGGAAACTTCTCTTCCCTCAATTTTTGAAATAATTATCTGATATGCCACAAATGTTCCACTTTTTCCCTACTAAATATTTAAATGTCATCAAAGTAAACAATAACAAACTTACCCAAGAATTCTTGCAGAACTACATTTATTAGCAACATGAATGTGCTCAGTGTGTTGGTAGTTCAAAAGGCATGACTAACTTCTCATACAACCCTTCATGAGTCTTGAATGCATTCTTCCATTTAGCTCCTATTATTCTAATATGATGGTATCCAATTTTGAGATCTATTTTTAGTGAAGTACTTTGCACCACTTAGAAAATCCATAATATTATCTATCCTTGGAAATGAGAACTTTTACTTGATAGTGATCTTATTGATAGCTCTTGAGTCTGTGCACATCCTTCATTCACCATGTCTTTGTTTGGTGCTAATACTACTAGTATTGTACATGGGATTAAACTTTCTTAGATCAATCCTTTCCTCATCCTCTCCTGCACTTGTCTATTTATCTCCATATTTTATGTTGTTGTCATCCTATCTCCAAGTATGAGATTTATGTAATGACTAATACTCTAGATTGGGGGTAACCCTTCTCACACATTCTCTAACATAGTATATTGATATTTTGTCAACATTTCAAAGACTTCATTTTGTGGTAGTTCTTCTTCCTTTGCGGTGGTATTCACTTCCTTTCTGCTATTCCACCTCCTCAGGATTAATGCATAACACATTTTCTCATTTCTCAATTCATCTAGAAATTTCCTTCCATCCATCAAATATATTATGGAATTATCACACTTCACTATCACACTCCTCCTCCAAAGTAATTAAGATATGCTTCTTCCTATTCAAGTTCACATTTTAGGTATTCTTTCTTCCATCATGTTTTTATTTCCTATCATACTATCAAGGTCTTCTCAACAACATAAGTCATGCATCCAATGGTATAATAACATGCAATACCTCATCATTATATTATTCTATGTGAAATTTTACTTAATATTTCGCACTTACCATTATCTTTTGATCATCTTGAATCAATGTGATCCTATAAGAGTTCATATATTTTATCCAAGCTTCAAATTCAACTTCCTCACCATTTCTTCAAAAACCAAATTGTATGTACTTCCACTATCGATTATAAATTTACAACACTTAGTTGCTAATTTGTATACCATCCTAAATAAACTTTTAATTTCTATTATTTCCTTAGTTGTCTTAGTCTACAACAAAGCTCTCCTAATGACCAATGACTCACCCTTCTTATTTTTCCAATAGATCTTGGTGATCCAATAGGTTCCTCATTTGAATATGCCACTCTTCCACTATTCTCTCCTCTTTTACTAGTACTCTCTTGATGGAATTCAAATGGCCAATGTCCTCCATATTTGAAATAAGTTCCTCTAAAAGGATTCTTGTCAAATCTCTTGTCACTCCACTGATATCCATCATTATGATTGGTACTCTTTCTCCCTCTATGACTATGGTAAGAATTTTATGGGTATGTGCAAGATCATCATGGAAAAAACAGACCCTTAAGTGGCAAAAAATTCTAAAAAATCAGAGTTAAGCAACTTGACGTAAAAATTTGAATCAGTTATCCATATTATTTCAAAAATATGTAAGAATATAATCTGTAGAAAATTGAATATAGTTTCTAAACTACTGGGTTTGGTTTAAAAAAACTATTTGGTAAAATTTTGAAATTTCAATGTAGTAGTACTTAAATTTTAGGAAAAAAAAAGTAGGTGTCTCAACTACCTAACCACAATAAAATGATAATATTTTTTATAAGATTTTAGATATAAGTAGAGGACTCATGTCAGATGTGATGCATATTTTTTAATTTTTCCAAGTAAATAATTAATTATGATTTTTTATTATAACTTTTAAAAATATAAAAAATTGTATGTCTGACCACCTTAACTTCGTCAAAACTTCATGAAATTCAATTTTTCTTTTTTTAATCCTATAGTATGTGAAGCATAGAATGTGATGCATGTTTTGGATTCAAAAAAATTTATACCGTTTGAAAGCTATAGATATTTTTCAATCAACATATCAATCAGGACTTTAGTCATAATTCAAATAGAAAATGAATAATAATTATTTATTAAATTCAAAGTAATGCATAATTTATATTGGTGGAAATCTGAGAATCTCCTTTAAAAACCCTTTTCATTTCATCAATTTTGGGTTAAAAAAAAGTCATTAGCCACATACCCTACACATACCCATCATATCGCCACTTTTTGGCCCATCATGATCCTGCACGTACCCTTATTCACTCCTCCCTTGGAAGTTTTCACTCCTATTCTCTTTGTGATGTGTACTTCCCTCCTTTTTTTCTTTGCATATGGTATACTTTCATTGCATTATGGTCTATCTCTTTAGAATCTTCCCCTTGACCTTTTTCCCTTTGTTCAAATCTTTTTTTCATCTTTTCCTCAAAGTTTAGTGGAAATTGAAAGGCTTCTTCTTCTATTATCATTCTTACCAAACTCAATTATTATTGGATTTTCATCCTAAGGCCATTTATGTATTGTGTTAATCTCTCATTGCTATATTCACTATGAATAGTTTTGAAGACAATCTTATGGAAATCCTTAGTGTACTCCTTCACTGTCTTCTTCTTTTTCCTTCACTTTTGCAATATATTCAACATTTCTAGCTCATATTCAATAGGTATGGATTGGTTCTTCAACTTTGTCGCCATCCTATCACATTTTATGATTCCTTCTTTTCCTCTTCTATTTCTATCTAATTGAGCTTCTCTCCACTAAATAGCAGCATGACTTTCAACATAGTTTTATAAATATATAACCCTTTCTAGGTCCTAAATCTCCTCAAATTTGAATTATTCTTCCATATCATTTATTCAATCAATCAATTCTTCAAGATTAAAATTAAAATCATAATTATAAAATTTTAATTCTAGGCCTATTACCAATTTTGGAGATGGCTTTCAACATCTTGATCTAGTCTAACTCTTCTTCTTCTAGGGTTTCTTCATAAATGAAGGCCTATGTAACTTAATGGAATTAGATGATCTTTTCAATGTCAATTTTCCTTATATTCATTTAATAATTGATTTGTAAGTTCTCTATGTCATGATTGTCGACTTGTTAAAGGGTGATTATATGCCAAATTGTAAGGGTATCTTAAGAGGAAAAAATAGAAGTCTCCTTTGGATGCTCGAGTGATTTGTATCGAAATTGATTATGTTAGCTTGGGTTAAGTCTAAAGATATCTTTATGATGTTTCCACTCTTATTCTACTCATGTCATTTTGAGATTGTGGGCCTTAAATAGTCATTTTGTGACCATGATATTGTTGTCTCCTTGATGGGAGCCTTTTGTGTTAGTAATTTGTTGTCTTCCAAAGGTTAGAGGGGAGTATGATTTTTACTTGCAAGGGTTGGTATGGGGGCTGCCAACCTAGGAGGATCCACGTTGGATAACCCATATCAAGTCTGAAGTATTTATTTGAGTTTTATGTTGTTTCACCTATAAGTGGGTGGTTTCCTGATTTTTTTATTTGATGATGGTTGAACTTTACACTTGGATTGTGTTTATGTGGGTTTGAGCCTTGCATGGTGGAAATGGATTTTAATGGAGATCTTGTGTGAGTTATTGATTGCCTCATTTTATGTGCACATTTATATGGTTTTGCTAGTTTGTACAAGTTAGCTTGACCCATTTGTGTTTATGGGATTTTATTGTTAGTTGGGGGAGTGGCTCTCAATGGGGGTCAGTGCCCAAAGTGGTTGGTCTAGGATAACCCATTGTGAGTTTAATCAAGTGATAACTTAATTAATTAATTAGGGAGTTGTGTAGTATCACACATTAATTTAGATAATGTAGCCTCACTCATTTCCCCAAGTGCTCGTTTAGGCTTGGGATGAGTGGGAAGGCCTGGAATGGAAAAATCATTTGCCTTGCCTTTGCATAGTAATTTTGCAAGGTATGTTGATCCCACATAGAATGCATGGGGGTCTGATGACCAGTAGAGGTTACCAGGATAACCCTTGATGGGGGTTGGCAGCCTAGGAAGGTTACGCCAGGGTAACCCATCGCAACCTATGCAATGACATTCCACCCTTTAACAACCTTGTATGCTTGTTGTTCCCCTCTTATTGTTTATGTACCTCTGAAAGCAAATGTTTCTTGAGCAGATGTTTTCTTGTGTTGAATGTTTCATGTGTTGGATGTTCTCTTGTGTTATTGTTGCTCTTGTTGTGGAGTCTTGTAAACCTTGTCTTTCTTGATGGTATTTCATCGTGGTCCTTCTTGACATCTCCTAGCACGGGGGGTGGGCCTTAGGGTCCACATGGTTGGGTGGAACATGCTATGCACCTCATTGGGTCCCAAGACGAAGATCAAGTTATGCAGAGTTGTACCACTTGCAATGACTCCAGGGATGTGCCAATGTTGGAACTAGTTTTGATGATCTGTACTCATTCATATCATTTGTATTATTCCATGTTGTACTTTTCCCATTTATGTTGGGAAGTAGTATTGTATGATGTAATTCTTGTTAGATGTACCTCTATATCATAATTGTAAATGTTATAATCCTTAGCTTAATTTTATGACTATTGATGGATTCTTATCATAATAGTAATGTATATTGATCCTTGTATTATTATGTGTTATTGGTTCATAATATATGTTCCTTAGTGGTGTTGTATTTGTGGAAATATTATAATTAAATTCATGTGGGAAGTTATATAGTAATGCAATCATGTAACCCCAAGGGATATTGTCATATGTTGTACATGTATAGTTCATATCAAGTGTTGTATGTTAATATTATGTTGCATGTTAATTACTTAAAAAAAAATTGTGCCATAATTGTTAGATGTATTAGTTTTCTTTGGGGTTGTGTGGCAGGGACATTACACATGGTATCAGAGCCTAGGTTCATACATTGGGCACTATGAGCCCATTACGTTGACCTAGTTGCTCATACTCTTGAGGTTATGTCTTTTCTTTTGTGTCATCCACATTTAGCAACCAGAGTTCGTCTCTAAATGGTATTGGTCCAAAGGTGCAAAAACTGGTGGAAAGGATAGGACCCTTGGTGTAGTGCACAATGCATTGATATTCTTCCTACTAGGAATGCATTTTGGGACCCTTGTCTTGCCTTGTGGTGTGTTCCCTGTGAAGTGAATTTGAGTGTGTTTGTGGTGAGTGCGTGTTTAAACCAAAAAAATTTGTGCTTTTGATGTGTTAAATTGTGTTTTATGTTATGTAAGGGCATAAAATCTTTCGTATATTTTGGATTCTTGAGACTTCGTTGGTGCTTGTGCACCATTTTGATTTGGGTTGGTTGACAGTTTGGTTGACTTGGATGATTAAGATACTCTCTTATGATGTTATGCTATATTGATACATGATGATTGATATTATGTTTGGATTCAATTGGTTATGTAGTAATTGCTAAATTTAGGCTATGTACTACATGCAAACATGTGACTTTACTTGATATGCATTGATTAGTGATTCCTTTGTGATGTTGAATGTGATACAATTAGTGTTTTTGATGATACTTGATGTTGTGGTTATTGTTTGTGGTCTTGGTGAGAGGGACAGTGTAGTATCACTCGCTCGCGAGTGCCCTACTACGCTGCGATTTCCTCTCACGATGTGTTTGCTATTGGATATATATATATATGCTCGACATCTTGTTTTGATGTAGGTTACAGGTACTAGGCATCAACTCCACCTGCACTATCATGTCTAAGCATGCCTTATAAATAGCAATGTGTTTGTTTATCAATGTGTTTGTTTCATTTTGTTTTGCGACTTCCAGGAGTAAGTCGAGGCCTAGGGGTGAGGATGTAGTGCCCCCCGTCTTTGTTGTCCTTGAGTTGCTTACTGACTCGCTGTGAAGTCAGGTATTGATTGGTATGTTGTTGAACTGATTCAAATTTGTTTGATTTTTCCTTTTATGACATTTGCTAATTGTGTTTTGGAGTGTATAAATTTAATGGGCTTTATGATATTTCTTGTTAATAACGAATTAAATAAAATAAAACAATAAATAATAAGTGGTATAAATAATAATAATTTTAGCCATTGATAATAAAGAATAAATGAATTATTCCAAACAATTAGTTAGTTATTAAAGGGATGCATTTATTTGCATGGGTGGCTTTGTATATAAATTCCTTGCATGTAAGCATGTCGTGACAAGTGTGAGAGGACACCTTAATATGGGAATCTAAAACATAGTGGAGAGGACACCTTAATACTTCATTGTAAATATCTTACCCAACCAATATTTGTTCATCTGCTTGTGCATTTTCCTTTTTGAAATATTGGTGCGTAGATTTAGAGTTTTATTTTTATCTTTTTACTTGAGGGAATGCTCTTAACTTTTGGATCTTGCTTGTCTTCCTTCAACCCGAAAATTTATTGGTTAAGTCTACCCATATAGGATAATGGCCGACTCATCTTACATTTTTTCTGCAATGGTATTTGCTACAATGCTTACATAGCCATAATATTAAAAGGCATTAAATGTAAGAAATGACATTTAAATACTCCCCAACTTTCGTCAAGTAGTTGTAGTCATATTTTAGGAAATTGTAACGGAGGCAATAATTCTGAGTGGGCTTGCATGATTCTGAAATACCACCTTTTGAGTTAAAAATATCCTTATACCAGTCGACACTCTTGCATGCAAGTATTTAGGGATAAAAGCCATAATAGCTAAAAAGAAACCCCTTTAAAGCACATAATGCTTAAAAATCTAATGCTTGATCTGTTATCTTCCGGCCATGATTAATGATCCGAGGTAGTTTAATTATGGTCTAGTGTCTTCATTACCTATGACAATATTGTTGATGCAATTACAAATACAAAGTTCTTCTTTGATTCCCTTTTAAGTCACATTATGGATTTTGGTTTGGAACTTTCAATTGCATATTATTTTGGATATTTCTTGGTTTAAGTTGTTGTTTCTTTAGATTGGTGAACAAAAAGGGATTCACCAATATAACCGTGTGCCTTGAGCATACTTATCTACACAATGTCTGACACTGTTAAGGCACCCCTCATATCTTTTGTCGTTCACTTATTCAGGTTGTCCATGGATTCCAATCCCTCGTACTATTTGCATTTATGTCTTTAGGGCAGTCAAAATTCCTTTTTCCTTCTCAATCATAAGTGCAGGTTGTGGAGTATAACTATGGTGTCAATAATTACACATGTCGAATGTCTTTACAATTAAGATTATGACTTCTATTCAATCAATCCAATTTGTATATATCATGCAGTAGTTATTCTGTTCCATCCTTGTATAGTTGTACCCTTCCCTAAGCGGTTGTTTTTTTGCACACATATCCAATAAAATCCTCTTCTATTATGCTTTTGTGTCATGGCATGGAAATGTATGCAAAGGTCAAGCAATTTGGCTCCAACACTTCCAATTACATTTGGTCAAAGTATTTAAAGTTATGAACATTCTAGAAAAATACCTAACGTTATCCTTTCTTGATATTCATTAATTGCTATTCGATATCAAGAAATTAGAAGCATAGTTAAATTCTAGTTACTTACACCTTTCTTTTTCCCTTGGATATACTTTATGGAGTTAAGGAATCCATGAATTCTTTAGATGCATGACAAGATAACTTTATCTATTATTACATAAACTTTAGTTTTTATATATCACAATTTAATTAGGTTTTTATTTGAAAAGAGACTCGAGACAATACTCTTAGTAGTAATTTTCTTAATATAGTGAATATCCAAATTCATTATGATGATAAAGAGGAGTGAACATGTGAACATATGGTTCAACTTAATTAAATTTTAATTCTTTATAGTGAAGCTAATTAATCATAGCATATTGTTGATTAATTTTACCTTTAAGAATCTCTACGGTTAACCTTTACAGATCTACCCATATCGCGACACCTTTGTGTTTTATCTTTCGTGCTTCAAAATATTAATGTTTTTTGGTGTGATTAGCTTATAAGTTAGAATTTCCTTCCTAGCTATGCACGATTTAATTCTCTTTTCTTCAATCATGTCGAACGAACCTTCTCTGCATTCATTTAAAATTTGTTCCATCCTTGTACTCTCATAGCAACACTCCATGATAATGATGCATCCGAGAATTTTTCTAAAATATCTTCTAGATGAGTGGCTGAGGTTTTAATTAGAAATTTATGTCCCATGTCCTACAAATTCATTCTGCTATTGCATTTAGTTTTTGAATTGATAATAGGTGAGTTGATGTAAGTACCCCTTTGTTTATTTGGTGGGTCGATTTGAACATAATCCATAATCTAAGGTTGAATGCTACAGGAATCTACCATGCTCGAACCCTCCAGGTTCACCTTCCTCTTCTTTATCATCTTCCTAATCCTATAACTCCTTGCAATTCTTCTCCCGAGTGGTAAAAGAAAGGTAGCTCAACAAATTATAATATAAGAATGGAAATAACATTAAGTTGATTGATTACTTGTTTTGGAAATATCCTTTTGGAAAAAATTAAATGACTAATTAAATAAGAGTTGTATGCCTATGGCGATGAAGAACATGGGTATACTATAAAATATAGATTGAATAGTTAATTTATTTGGGGTTAACATTGAAGATATTGAAAACGATTTTATTTGGGGAATTTTCATTTGTAGAATTGATTTACAAATAGAATAATTTAGTTAAATTATTTTGATTAATTACTTTTGATAAACGAAGGCCTATGTAACTTAATGGAATTAGATGATCTTTTGAATGTCGATTTTCCTTATATTCATTTAATAGTTGATTTGCAAGTTCTCTATGTCATGATTGCTGACTTGTTAAAAGGTGATTATATGCCAAATTGTAAGGGTATCTTAAGAGGAAAAAATAGAAGTCTCCCTTGAATGCTCGAGTGATTTGTATCAAAATTGATTATGTTAGCTTGGGTTAAGTCTGAAGATCTCTTTATGATGTTTCCACTCTTATTCTACTCATGTCATTTTGTGATTGTGGGCTTTAAAAAGTCATTTTGTGACCATGATACTGGTGTTTCCTTGTTGGGAACCTTTGTGTTAGTAATGTGTTGTCTTCTAGAGGTTAGAGGGGAGTATGATTTTTACTTGCAAGGGTTGAGATGGGGGGCAGCGACCTATGAGGATCTGCCTTGGATAACCCATATCAAGCCAGAAATATTTATTTGAGTTTTATGTTGTTTCACCTATAAGTGGGTGGTTTCATGATTTTGTTATTTGATGATGGTTGACCTTACACATGGATTGTGTTTATGTGGGTTTGAGCCTTGCATGGTGGAAATAGATTTTAATGGAGATATTGTGTGAGCTATTGCTTGCCTCATTTTATGTGCATGTTTATATGGTTTTCTCCATTTTTGTTTATGGGATTTTATTGTTAGTTGGGGGAGTGGCTCTCAGTGGGGGACGATGCCCAAAGTGGTTGGTCCAGGATAACCCATTGTGAGTTTAATCAAGTGATAATTAATTAATTAGGGTTTGGGTAGTATCACAGATTAATTCAGATAATGTAGCCTCACTCATGGCCCCAAATGCTCGTTTAGGCTTGGGATGAGTGGGAAGGCCTAGAATGGAAAGATCATCTACCTCACCTCTACATAGTAATTTTACAAGGTATGTTGATCCTGCATAGCGTGAACAGGGGTTTGGTGGCCGGTAGAGGTTACCAAGATAACCCTGGATGGGGGCCGATAGCCTAGGAAGGTTATGCCAGGGTAACCCATGGCAATCTATGCAATGACACTCCACCCTTTAACAACCTTGTATGCTTGTTGTTCCCCGCTTGTTGTTATGTACCTCTGGAAGCAAATGTTTCTTGAGTGGATGTTTTCTTGTGTTGAATGTTTCATGTGTTGGATGTTCTCTTGTGTTATTGTTCCTTATGTTCTCTTGCGTTATTGTTCCTTATGTTGTGGAGTCTTGTAAACCTTTTCTTTCTTGATGGTATTTTTTTGTGGTCCTTCTTGTCATCTCCTAGTATGGGGGTGGGCCTTAGGGTCCACATGGTGGGGTGGAACATGCTATGCACCCCATTGGGTCCCTAGCCAAAGATCGAGTTATGCAGAGTTGTACCACTTGTAGTGACTCCAGGGATGTACCAATGTTGGAACCAATTTTAATGATTTGTACTCATTCGTATCATTTGTATTATTCCATGTTATTGTACTTTTCCCATTTATGTTGGGAAGTAGTATTGTATGATGTAATTCTGCTAGATGTGCCTCTATATCATTATCGTAAAGGTTATAATCCCTAGCTTAATTTTATGACTATTGATGGATGTTTATCATAACAGTAATGTATATTGATCCTTGTATTATTATGTGTGATTGGTTCATAATATATGTTCCTTAGTGGTGTTGTATTTGTGGAAATATTATAATTAAATCCATATGTGGGAAGTTATATAGTAATGCAGTCATATAACCCCAATGGATATTGTCATATGGTGTACATGTATAGTTCATATCAAGTGTTGTATGTTAATATTATGTTGCATGTTAGTTACTTAAAAAAAATTATGTCATAATTGTTAGATGTATTAGTTTCCTTTGGGATTACATGGCGGGAGAATTACACAAAGAACATCAAATTAAAATATTTTTTTTAAATCTTGGTCAAAGCAATTGTGAATAATTGATTTGATCATGCTTCTGAAGATCAACAACCCTTTTACAAATTTGAGAAATGGATAGTGTAATGCTTATGGTTCATGCGGATGAGCAATAATGGATGAAGTTGTTAGATGCATAGGACAACTGAGAGTGGGGTGAATCAGTTGTATACTTTTAAAATATTAGAGACCCTCATTAACATACATATCTATATTAGTTCATAAACCCTTATCCACCATTAAACCCTTAACATGTATTAACAGAATGTAAATATGTAAAACAGTAATGCAAACACATCAAACACATAAGAACACTAGATTTATGTGGAAAAATTTAGAAGGGAAAAACCGTTATGAGGATTAGCTCACTAATATATGAATTGCAACACTAAATACAATAAGGAAAAGGGCTCACTACCAAAGGAATCACTGTCTAGAAGAGAGAAGAAATAAGGGGTGGCTCACTACCAATTTGAACTGCTAACAATGCATCTCTAATATGTTGAAGGTATAGTTCCACTAAAGCATAATAAACTCATCAAACAGACTAAAATGTAGACACCTTCTGCTCACTACATTAGGAAGACATAAGCATTAAGGATTGCACTCAAATCAACATACTCGATCACTTTCACATCTTTTGCATCATACACACTTTGTACACAATCCACACAATAATTATTCTTGATTTTATACCCTCCATGACCTAAAACAATCTCAATTAGGTTGTCCTTAATGAAACATATACACCTCTATCATATAACATCAAATAGGTCGACACCAAACACTTCTACAATATAAAGAAGTGAAGCTAAACTATGCCATTATTAATTGGGTCCCAAATCTATATAAACACACTTCTCAACACTTCCTCAATCAACAATTATCCTCTACAATTAGTGCTAGTATGCTAGGTCGACCAAACCTACATTAACACTAATAAGTGGCTCTAGAAACACCTCTCAAGGTCCGAAAACATCTCACAAACAACACAACAAAACTCTATGATATTCATCCAACATCTCAAAATATTCCAAAATAATCAAAATATTTTGCATAGCTATTGCAACCACCTACCACTCAATAACATTTTCATTTTGTGCAACCAGACATATTAGCACAAACATCTAACACACTAGACAACCTTACAGAACAACTCAAAACTTGAAACTTCAAGGGAAGGTAGATACACACACTATAAGCATGTTACTAGATCTACAACACCAAAAAAATCATTGCAAAGAAATACAAAACAATCTCATTTCTCCCAGACACCCTGTTCCACCATATAGAAATATTGTCAAATGCATCTTCCACTATAGAACGATCTAGAACCTAGAACTCTAGATATATGACACCTCTGAACACCTCTGATCATCATGTCCAAACTACATGGGCACATATTCAACCATAAATAAATGTGGAGCTAAAAAATAAACACCACTTTGTCACACTAAACTCTCTTTTTTTCAAATTCTCTCAAAATCACTTGGAAACCAAACATAAAAAACACCAACTCAACATCTGCAACACCTTCACAACATCTCAACCACACAAGAGGTTGATATCCACAAGAACTTACTCATCATTTCTATATTAAAGGTTGACACCAGTGGAAATACTAATGACAACATAATGCAACCAACACACTTCAACACACTTGATTCCTCAAGGGTCCACATCAATGCAACAATGCTTTGTTGACATCGATGGAAACACAAGTTTCCAACAATATCCCACTTTATCATTGATGGAAACACTTGATATGAAAAATCATCAACAACAACCAATAACACATATAACTCACTAGTACACACTACTCTCCCTTACACAAGCATTTACTCTATCCTTTTCTTCATATGGTTTTGCAACTAACTTTTTCCCCCTTTAACATCAATGGTAAAGGAAAACAGAGTTTATTTTATTTTACTCACCCTTTTGTCATTACTTACCTATACCTACTCTCCCTCAAAAGGAAACACTTGTAAGAGACAATAATTGCACCCAACACTTTTCCACTACTCTACATCTACTACTTCTTTTGAAAAAGATTCAAAGGACACCACCATCAAACAACTTTTGCACCAACTAGAAACCACTGCTACCTACTCCCCTTGAGAGGTAGCCATCAACATCAGTCAAGGACCAAGATATATTTCTTAAAATGTCTCCCAAATAGATGCAAAAACTTATGCATCTAGTTGAAAGGATGGGCAATAACCCCTAACTTCTCTTAGAGATACTCAACAATATCTTTTGGAAAAGCCTTTTTGAAAATATCAGCAACCAAATCCTTAGTAGGCACATACTTTAACTTCATCTCATTCTCTACAAATTTCTATCTCAAGAAGTGACATTGAATTGAGATATATTTTGTTTTTTAATGCATTATAGAATTCTTTGAAATATTGATTACACTTGTATTGTCACACATGATAGGAATGGGTTCATCATATGAAACTCTGATATTTTTTAATGTTTTCTTCATCCATAACACTTGTGTGCAATATGATGCTTTTGTAATGTATTCTTCTTCTATAATAGATAATGACATTGAATCTTTCTTCGTACTTAGCCATGAAACCAATCCTCTTCCAAGAAAGAAAGTACCAAAACTTATACTTTTCTTGTCATCTACACATCTAACCCAATCTACATTTGTATATGCACTCAAGGATAGGTCAATATCCTTAGGATACCATAAACCATAATCCAGAGTGCCCTTCAAATATATGAATATCCTTTTTATTGCTACAACATGAGATTCTTTGGGATCTTCTTGAAATAT
>VDFB02049217.1:139863177-139901969 GCA_007258455.2 Sequoia sempervirens
AGATTGAAGAATAATTGAGCCACATACCAAAGAGCTATGACATTAATATTTCACAATTTCATACAAAATATTTTGGAAGACTATGTTGATGATATGTTGGCTAAGTCTATAACACGTCAAGATCATGTCAAAATATTTTGTCAAATCTTTGAAATAATTCACAAGTACAACATGAGATTGAATCCAAATAAATATTTCTTTGATGCCAATAGTGGAAAGTTGTTTGGATTTATAGTTTCACCTAGAGGCATTGAGGTGGAAACAAAGAAGATTGATGCAATAATAAACATGCCACCTTCTAAGAATAATTGCAATTGCATAGCTTACAAGGAAAGATTCAAGTTATTTATCCTTTTATGGCATCTTTGGTGGGTTGGGCTCTTCCCTTCACTCAACTCCTTAAGAAAGATTCAAAATTTAAATGGAATGAAGGTTGTAACAATTTTTTTGAAGACTTGAAACAATACTTAGCCAATCCCCTCGTTTTACAACTAGCAATACTAGGAAAACCTTTTATCCTCTATATATCATCTTCAACCCATTCCCTTATAGGGCTATTAGCACAACAAGATGAGAATGGTAAAAATAATCTTGTGTATTACATTAGTTGAACATTAATTGATTATGAAACTCATTACACAACTATAGAAAAACAATTTTTGGCTCTTTTTTCACCACCAATAAGTTGAAAAACTATTTATCAAACATCAAAGTGTAATTCATCATAAAATTTGATCCTTTAAAACACCTTTTTGCTAAAATTGATTTATTAGCATACCAAGCTAAATAGGTTATATTGTTAACTAAGTTTGACCTTAAATTTATTTATCAAAAATAAATCAAAGGGTAAGCATTGACCAACCATTTAGCCGAGGCTCCTTCACCATTAGCATTACCAAATCAAGATTCCTTTCTTGATGAAAGCATGTTGAAAATTGATGATAATGAAACTATAGAAAAACAATTTTTGGCTCTTTTTTCACCACCAATAAGTTGAAAAACTATTTATCAAACATCAAAGTGTAATTCATCATAAAATTTGATCCTTTAAAACACCTTTTTGCTAAAATTGATTTATTAGCATACCAAGCTAAATAGGTTATATTGTTAACTAAGTTTGACCTTAAATTTATTTATCAAAAATAAATCAAAGGGTAAGCATTGACCAACCATTTAGCCGAGGCTCCTTCACCATTAGCATTACCAAATCAAGATTCCTTTCTTGATGAAAGCATGTTGAAAATTGATGATAATGAAACATGGGAATTATACTTTTATGGCTCTAAGTGTCAAATTGGCTATGGTGTTGGAGTTGTATTAGTACCTCCCTCAAGAAAGCCAATTTGTTTATCCCATCACCTAAATTTCCTATATACAAACAACATTGCTAAGTATGAGGCTCTTATCACATGATTACGTGTAGCCTTGTCCTTAGATGTTCAACATATTCGTATATTTGGAGACTCTCAAATAATCATCAAACAAATTAATGGGTCTTGTCAAGAAAAATATGATAAGTTATCTAAGCATAGAGATCTCACATTAAAAATATTAGAGCATTTCACATCATACATTATTGACAATGTTTGGTGAAATGATAATCGACATGCAAATGCAATGGCAAGTGTTGCTTCCCTTGTATCTCTGGATGATACTTCTTCAAACTTCACATTTGTTATTCACAATCTCATTGAACCCTCAACAAATTAAAACACAAAATAGACAATACTTGCTAATATTTAAATTTACAATGAGTGGTATGTGCCAATATTTAATTATTTAAAGGATGGAATCTTTCCTAAACCAACCACTAAAAACACTAGGGCTCATATATGGAAGTTGGAAACTCATTATATAATCCTAGTTGATGTGTTGTAGAGGCAATCATTTGATGGTCTTCTCCTTAGATGTCTTAAGAAATCTAAAATTCTTGTGGACCATGAGCTTCTTGTGGACCTTGAGGAAGCTCATGCGGGTTCTTGCGGACATTTCAGAGGACGGTCATTGGTTCATAGGTTAATTTGTATTAGTTATTATTGGAAAAACATGGAACAAGATTATTTTGATCATGTTAAGAAATGTCACAAGTGTCAAGAACATAACAATTTGATTCATGCTCCTGCATTTGAACTTCATGCCCAAGTCATTATTTGGCCATTTTTGGTTTTGGTTTTAGTTGTAGATGAAGTTGATGAGAGTGATTTTTATATCACTAAAGTTGACCTTGGTCCTTCAACGCATGATGGTGATATCCATAATTCTTAGGTATCTACAACCAAATTAATACAAAGGATGAAGAAGGAGAAACATTCTAAGGATTGAAATAGAAGGTGCAAACATTAACTTCATGTCTTAGGTATATAGCGGTCACATCTAATCTACCATTATATGCAGATTTTTCCTCAGTAGTTCCCATTCTTCATGGAGGAATTATTTAGAAAGAAATCATGGAAGTGTACAAAATTATCAGTCATGTGGGAAAATGATTAAAAAGTGGGTAGATCAAATAAAATCAAATTCCTTAAATTTTATTGGAAAAGCTAAAGAAGCTCATGAAAAGATAGATTATGTGAAATAAGAATTACCAAGGAGCTATAAAACATCAAAGAAGAAACAATTTGGCGAGGGATCGTAAAGGATCTTCAAGAAATGGTCAAAATTGATATTGATGTTTTGGTTTCCCACAAGATTTTCTCAAGTGTAGTAGAAAATAAAATTGATATGTGGCTTATGAGTAAAGATTGGAAATTCATTAATACTGTCCAAGTTATAGTGAAGCAAGAAAAATTGTTGACATCTTGTGAACAAATGAAGATGAAATTTTTAGATGATCTCTTAGCAATCATTATGGATGCACCAATAAGGGATGAGATTTAGAGTATGGATTTCCAAGTCATACAAGGTAGATTTGAGAAGATGATTGACACAAATTTCTTCAACAAACAAGCTTTTAATGTGGATTTAATGAGGAAGTTTAAGTGTCATTTTTGTTCCACTTGACACATGTAGTGATGACATGTCCAACTATTATCAAAGTATGGGTATATTCGGAAATTGCATGCCATTTGGAAGTTGAGAATGGTGAATGTAATTATTCCACAAAATAAAATTATGTCCTTAGTTGTCAAGGTATTTAGGAAATTCAAGAAAATAGTTTCTCTTGAACAAAGGCATGATGCAACTCAAAAGACTTCTTTAGAGGACACTACCGACATTGCAGATAAATGAAACAAAGCCAATTTGTGTAATTTTCTTATTGTAATTGAGTCAAAGTCACTACTTATGTTTTAATGTATTATTTTGTAATATTGAATATCACTTTTGTAATAAGTTAGAAAATAGACGATGTTTCTCAAATTTAAGAATTTTCTAACTTTAATAAAGCCTAATTTTACTTTCCACAATTTTTGGAGGTAGTTACTGTAGCATCATAAACTATCACCCATGAAAATTTCACACTATGTTTTGTCCCTCCTTAAGGGCAAGGACCTAATTGAACACCTAATTTCCTAAATTATGCATTTTTGGGCCCAAATTAAAATATTTTTCAACAATTTGCAAGCATAAAACAATTTTTCTCATGTAATACTTTGTCCCCAACACTTCAAACCCTCAAAAATAGGGTTGGGAAACTCATTCCTAGGGTTCCCATGTCCCCCTATTTTGGCTCCAAATTCAAATATGTTAGTGCCAAAATTTTATTATTTAAAATTTGAATATCTAAAGTCGGCCATCAGGATCTATTTTTTGGGAAATTAGATTAAATGCCTATAAATACCTAGTTATTGCATTATTTCAAATCTATCTAGCAAGTTGGAGAGTGTATGATCAAGCAATTATCAAGATAATTATTCAACAAGTCATGAGTAACCATTAGAGATTCATTGCAAAAATTCAACATCTAACATCATGTCAAAGTTTATATGAGTTTTTTCATGTTCATTATTTTGTGAAGGATAACCTTTGTTTTAGGTCTCCAAAGCATTCAACCATTCAAGTGAATCAAGCAAGAAAGATCCAAGATCCTTGAGGTGATGTGTATGACTTCAATCCTTCAAGGAAGCCATTGAAGGGTGATGAGTTGCAACACATGGTGAGTTCATCATTCCTTTATTTCATTTATTCATTTTATCATTAGAAATGCCATTATGAAGGCGGAAACACTAACACAATGTTTGACCAAGGAAAGCCCCTAAAATGGAACAACATTTCTTCTCTTTGTGCATGTGCAAATCTCAAGTTGAAAAATATTGAAAGGAAGATTGAAGACACTTTATTCATTGTTGCATTTGAAACCCTAGGCCTTGACAACTCATGGAAACTCAATTACAAAAATATCCAATAATGATTTGACAAGTTTATAGATGGGAAATAGAAGTGCAAATATGCCATTAGAGGATTGCAAAAATAGATATAAAAAATACCTAATATGACAATGGCACTCTCAAAGGAAACATCCTGACAAATCATCTTGAAATTTGTATCATAGGTGTACAATATTCTCCCCTTTCTATTTTTTCTATCTAATTTTCTTTGTGACATTTCAAATATGATGTTTCTGTGTTAAAGTGATTATTTTACTTATTAGGATAATTAAATCATTGAATTTCATTATTAAGACGTTTTCATATTTGGTGAAGGGTTGGTTGACTCACCTATCAAGTTGTAATTCAATCACATACCTTGTCCAAATCCATCAAACCCCACTACCATTCAAATCTGTAATGAAACATTTGGAAAAAGTACCTAAACCCTAGGGTCAAATCTTAGGGTTTACCTTTTCTATGTTTCATTTTGGTGAACCTAACAGGTTAACACTATAGACCTTTTGAAATCTGAAGCATTGCATCCTATATTAAGGTTTTGCATTGCATTTTTTTGTAATTTTCTTTTAGACATCCATTTTTGCATCATAAAAATCATAAAATTCAAAAAATTGCACATCATATTGCATTAGAGTTTGCAATAGGGTTTATTTCAATCATTTTAGCTCAGATCTATATTTTAATTGTATTCATAAATCTAAATTAGGTCATTTAAATATGAAAAACAAAATAAAGTGTTACTGCATGTATTTAAGTATCTTTCATATAGCTAAAAGTGAAAAAAAATAAAAATATTTTCTTTCAAAAAACATATTCATATCATCATGTTCAGATTTAGCATATTATAATCAATTAATTGTTGCATCTTAGATTTGGAAATTGTATTTACATTTTTCATTTATTGTTCAAGAATTTTCAACATTCTTGCACACTTACATTTTGAGTTACATAATCATAAATTGGATAAATTCTAGAAAAATATACACTATTTGCCCAGCTTGCACACATAATTAAGATCTTTAAATAGTATAGTGCATAGTGAAATTTTAAATTTTCAAAAGCCTATGTAGGACATAAGTGCCCTGGGCACCCCTGTAAGTTAAATTGAGCAAGAATTTACTATGCAAAACCTTGTCTCTAGTCTCTGCCCAAATTTGGTATCATTTTTTCAATATCATTTATATTACTCTTTGTTTTGCTAAAAACATTGCTAAGTTGATCCATAGGACATAACTGTTGATGGGTGTTTTTGCACTTCTCAACACAGAAAAAACACAAGTGTTATGTCTCTCTTGAAAGGTAATAATCTACAACTAAGTTTCAAAACATCACCCCAAGGTCTCTCAAATGTTAGGTCATGACAATGCATAAATAACTTGGTTTTGATGTGTGATTTTCTGGGAATCACAAGGGGCCTTTATGGTTCACAAAACATGGAAGATATGGGTCTACAATTAAGTTTCAAAATTCTAGAAATAATGAACAATAGTAGTAAATTTATAACAGTAGTCTAAAACTCATCTTGTTCATGAGATTTAACATTACTATGATGCTGGGATTTTAAGTTTAATTCAAATTTAAAGAAAATTCAAAAGCATTTAAGGTTTAGAGAGAGTTATTATAACCCTAAAACTATGAACAATAGTAGCAATGACCAACATTACAGTAGACAAACTCCCCAAAACCAAGTTTTGTCTAACCAAGAGTAATCTATAGTGTTACAAAACCAATGCCATCTTCTAAGGTTCTTTGCAAATTTTCAGATTGTGACATTAATACATTAAGCATGAACACATAGTTGAAATTGAGTGCAGAAAATAAAGGAGCTCAAACTAGCTTTGCATAGTAACCTATCATCAATAAATTACCAAAAGCATGAGTTGAAGTGCATCAAATACTATAACATACACTCACCATTAAAGTTTAGAAATTGCAAGTTGGAAATGAGACTTAACAGTAAATAAAACAAGCTAAAATAAAATATGGAGGCTAAATCATGCACACATAAAGAGCAACACACCAAGAAACCATCAAATTTCAACGCTTCTCTTATATATTGTTGCAGAATGTCTTTTACAACAACTCATCTCTCTCTTTTAAAATGAGAGGATGCCCTTATTTATAGTTTTCCAAAAGCTAAATGAATGGCCAAGATTAATTTCCAATTAATGGTTCAGATTCATTTCAAATTAGGGTTTTCACATCACCCAATACTAGTACAAAATTTTACAATATAAAATTGGCTTCTATTAGTCTTTTCCCTATTTTGTCTTTTAGCCAATTTTTTCTTCTAGATGGAACTACAAGTATTTATCTTCTATTAAATTATTTCCAACTTCCTTTTGTTTAATGGCATATTGGACAAACTTCTTTAGCACTTCCAAGAGTATGTAGTCAGTTGGGAAGTTGGATTTACTGACCTTGAAAGCCACTAGTTTGAACTCATTTGTTAATTCATCATGTTTCCCCATGTAGTAGCTTCTTCTCTTGATTACCCTATGGGCATGAGTGAAGACCTATGTAGCAAAATCCAAGGAACTTTCTAGAAAATCATTACTAATTTCCCCCTACATCCTCTTGTGAAATTTTTGTCTAACAGGTTTGTAATCCAACCTTTGGGCTGGTATCTTAGCCCCTATAAATACTTCCAAAACATCATCATACTTAAATAGGTATTCAATAACCTTTGAATTAACTATTTGCAGACTTAACAATGCCTTCTCAAGAACCTCGTTTCAAAAGTTGAAGGCGTATAACCATGCCTCCGATAGATCATGTTGATCCTTGGGAAGACCCAAATCCTGCTCTAACACCTCTACTAATAACTTCTGAATGCAACATAGTTTTGGGAATGACATAACATATGTGCCCAAAAAATCCTTCTAGACATCTGTTTCCTTTTCAATTTCATTCTTCAAAAAAAGAAAAGTATTGTGCATTTCAACCAAATAATTTGTTTCCTTAACATCCATTTTGGTTACCTTTTTGAACCAATCTGAGGTGGACTTGGTCCAAGCCCTCATTCTTTCCATTTTATTAATCTCTTTTTTTTTATAATATTACAGGTGTTGATGATTCCACTAGAGCTTCTTCTCCAATTGTGGCCCACTACTGAATAAACGCAATTAATTTTTCCACTTGTGCTTTCAATTCTTCCTTTGTGGCTTGATCTTTATCCAACTATTGCAAAATAGTATTAAAATATCCTTGGAATTCATCTATCTTTTGGGATCTAGAGGTGGGGCCTAGGTTGATAGTCATCACTTGATAATCCCTGGCCTGGATGGTATTTGCATCTTTATCCACAGTCGGAGTTTCCACCTGCAATATGCGAGAGCCTAATGTGTCTGTTGTGATGTGAGATTTGACCTTGGGCTTCTTATTCTCTCATGTTTTAATTTTTTCTCGAGCTAATCTAGCTTCCAAGAGATCCTTAGGATCTAGAACCATAGGGGCTTTTCTATTTAGTCGCTACTCAAGCCAAGAGGGGACTTATGTTTGTTGTTCAAGGGATGCAGTGTTGAATTCATTATCCCCGTCTCCTTGATATCTTGAAATATCTTCCCTCTCATGCTTGGGAGCATCTTCCACATTCTCTTCTTCATTATTCTGCCCTTCCTCTTGCATCATTGTCTTTCCTTTGTCAGATTCTAGTTATTTCCCTCGAGCAGATTCTTCAATTCTTCACTCTACATTCTCTTCTTATGTTGGCTCTTTGCTTTCATTATGCTCAACCTCAACTTCTTGATGAGGCTCAATATTTTTCTTACCTATATTTTCCTCCTCTTTATCTTGTTCTTCTAGAGGCACTTCTTCATTCTATAGGCCCTCATCTTGGCTGACCTTTGGGAGTTTATCATCCTTCCCTGCATTAATCTCTACATCATTTCTTCCTTCCTTAGAGTGGTGCTCCTCTCG
This sequence comes from Sequoia sempervirens, assembly GCA_007258455.2. NCBI lineage: Eukaryota > Viridiplantae > Streptophyta > Pinopsida > Cupressales > Cupressaceae > Sequoia > Sequoia sempervirens. The sequence goes on from VDFB02049217.1 coordinate 139,871,421, forward strand.
ACTCACCTCTTTCTCATCATACTCTTCATGTTTTTCATCCTCAAGCTCCTAATTAGAGGTCTCCACATCATAATAAGTGTTGAACCTGCTCGTATATTTTTCCTTGGGAATTTTCTTCCCTTCTTCATCTAAGGAAACTACATCTAAATCAACAATCCTCAAATCATCGTCAACATGCTGGTGATAATCATCACGGTTTGAGTCTTTAGGTTCCTCAGCAATATCAGATGCTTCTTTGAGTTTCTCCTCATTTCGTTTCTCCATCTCTTCACATATTTGCATTGTTGCCTCTATTTTTTGTGGCTTAGTAGGAGGTGGAGGGATAGGTAGTCAAGCAACAAGTTGAGCCATAAATAATTTTTCCTGAGGGGTCAAAATAATTTCTGAAAATTGGGTTGGCATGTTTTGCAAATAAGAGACAAATGTTTTTGGCAAGGCAATAGGTTCCATAAAGGTGGTGTGCATAGAAGGTGGTAGGGTGGATAAAGTAGGCAATGGGGGAAAAAGTGAGGAAGATGATAGAGGAGAGGAGGTTGATGATGACGAATCAACCATGACCATAGGAGTAGTCAGAGAAGTAGAGGTGAGGTGGACAAAGATGTCCACAGTGGGCGGAGATGATATCGAAAATAATGGTGGAGTAGAGGGAGATGTTGTGGGGGGGATAGTTGGAAGTTGAGGAATGGTATGTGGAAGTGATTTTGGTTGCTTAGATTCCTCCTCATGTAGCCATATTAGGAATGAAGGTTCCCATTCTCTTGGCCTTCTTAGGGGGCCTTTGTCCTTCAACCGCCTTCTTAGTGTATACCTTTTGTTTGGGTTTCTGCTTTGACACCTATTTTCTCTTCTTTGATTGAATCGTTGGTGGAGACTTAAGAGCCTCACCCATAGAACCTACACCGGTTCCACTATTTGTCTCACTTTCAATGTCATCCTCTAGTTCTCCATGTGTCAACTCCACACCCTGTTGCTGCAATTGAGCCACTTGATTATCTAACCATTTCCTTGTTCTTTGCTCTATTAGGTGGGTAACTGTATCTAAATTTGTGACCTCTGGCTTAGTGCAGTCAATCACTGGAAATGGCACTTTGGAAAGAGCATTGTATCCTTCATCCAAAGTGTTATCATCATCAACCACTTGGTCGAGAACTAGAAATAGATCAATAGATTTCACAAATTTTGTTGTCATCCTCATATAATGTCTTCTCTTGACCTCATGTTCATCATCATAGTTCACCCAAAATTCTTCGATATGGGGTTTGTCGACATATTGTCTTCCAACTTACTTCTTCAATTTTCCTAGAGGGTCCAGACATCCTCACTTTGTATGCAATACCAAGTTGTATTCTATGAGTTCCTTTTTAGAGTAGTCTATGCAAGGGGCAGTAGGGCACAAATATACTCCTTGACCAAAAACAATGGGGTATGGAACCCCAACATGGTGTTTCTCACGCAACAATGAATGGGTCATTTGCAACTGTCAAGTCAATTCCAAAAAAATCATTCTATCACTAGGGTACCTTGGAAGACAATATGGGAACCTTGAGAATCCCTCGGCCCTTATGTAAATAAACTTGGGGAATTGAATAAACCAATACCCAAACTTCTTGACTAATGCCTTCACATTGTGAGAAATCCTTTTATGGTAATCCTTTGATAGAATCTAAACAATGTGCATTATGAAGGAATCGTTGACCTCCGTCTAATCTCTCTTGTAATTTTTGTATTGTAGTTGTGGGTAACAATCATAAACAAGGTTTTTTCCTTTCTTCATTCCCACTTCACCAACAAAATTCAACCCTTTGTAGGGGAAAGTAACTGCTAGAAGATATACAATGTAGGAGGTCATATAGAACTCCTTAGTCTTCTTCACTACAACAAACTGATTGTGCAAATTATCACTGATTATCTTAGCCTAGTGGAATTACGTTTCACCTCTAAGGATCTCCTCCACGAAGTACCACATCCATTCCTTGAAGATTGAGGAAGTAGGGAGTCCCATTACTCTACTCAAGAGCGTTATGAGGTTGTTGACCTCCTCCACAAAGTTGCTCTGATATATCTTTTGAGACACTTTATTGGTACTACCCCTCTTTTTTATCAACCATGTCTGATTTATGCTTCTTTTGCAATTGGTGGGGTCGGATTTCCACACATTTAGAGCATATTCTTTCTCAATCTCTTTCATCTTGTCAAATAGAGGGATCCCAAATGTTCTTCCAATTGACATAGGAGTCAAATCAGCTAGCACCCATCCGTCCATGGTAACTATCCTCCTAGTTTGTTGATGATAACATTCTTTGCATGTGAAGATCAACTTTGGGCTGATTAGAGCTGGAGGGAAACCTACCACTTTGAAATCCCACTTTTCTTTACCTTCCAAGCCTCTTCAGTCTTTGGGCTAACCAAGACCCATTGTCTGAATTTGTCTATGCTTATGTGACCCATATCCATATTTGTCACCTTATCCCATTGTGAGACAATCTTTGAGGCACATTCAACCCCATGGAACTCATAATTCATCTTAGCCATTTCCTTTTCTCCCTTTGTAGCTTTTGCACTCTTCTTTCCCTTCTCATTTTTCTCAGCTGGTTCCATAAATCTTGCACAAAGAATGCGTAGTAAATTCCTCAATAAATCAAGAGAGTGAAACGCTAGTTAGATCATGCTAAAATTTCATTAAATGCATCCATATAACCCAAAGAAATCATCACATTTATTAAATCCCATCATTTTATGCTCTTTTGCAAGATTTGTGGCTTTGTGGGTTTAATGGTGTAGGTTTCCATCCAATGGAAGCCATTATTGCTAATGTCGTTAAAGAATGTCCTGGGGTGCACGAAAATCCACAAACGACAATCTGCAAGGAAATTTCCACAAGGTTAAAGCATCAAGTTATTTTAATGCAAACTGAAGCACTTGAGATCACTTTCATTGGTCAAATTCACTTTCTTGGTTCTTGTGGGAAAATGTGGTGCGAGGGCAACCACCCAAAATGTTGTTTAAGTTCTGCTACTACCAACGGCCTTAGGGTTATGGATATCTGTAAACAACTTTCTGCCCCTCAATCTTCACAACAATTTTATACTTTGCATATTTTGGTTAAGTCAATTTAGCACATGGAGAATATGTGTATGGGTCGTGTTAAGTCACTATGGTTTGAAGATTTTGTCATTCACAAGGTGCAGAGAGATGGCATGTAGGTGCCACTAATGCGGATGGAATTTAAGGATAAGCAATTGTTTAGTGGCGTCAAGCTCATGAAGACCTATGAGCAACATCCCGCATGGGGTTTGGAATTTGATATTGTGGGTTGAATATTTTCTGATGATCCATTTGGCATGCAGGAGGTCAGATTAGAGTTGAATTTTCTATTTGAGCAACCATTAGGGTGATGCGAGGTAGGGCAAGGTAGAATTTTCCAAGTGGAACACTAGTTATACTTTGTTGTTATCAACATCTTGAGTCAGGCAAATTCCTGCAAATGGAAATCTGCAAGAGAAAACCCGCACCAAGTCCCCAACTTGAGTTTTTTCACTTAGAATTCAAAGGGTTGTTGTTGACACCATGGGGATTGGGATCAAGTGCATGTGGGAAATCCATGGGCGGAAGCCGCCATGCGGGTCACCATCTACGATTTGTCATTTAAACAATTTCTGAGGTGAAACCGCTTTGCACCTCCAATGACCCACAACTGGTCAAGGACTTAGCAATTTCAAGGTTTTGGGTTTTACCTTAGTTTGATGTTTGTGGAAATTGCTAGGGAAGAAGCTGTTGGCTGAAATTTAGTTAAGGTTTCACCATTGTAGATGGCTTGTGTGGATCAGCTTCCCTCCAGCGATGACCCACAGGGAAGAACCCACAAGGCCTTTTGAACTTGGTGGTTTTGAGATTTCAATTTGATATTTGCGGACATGGTGTAGGTGGAGGTCATCGAGCAGGAAGCCATATATGATTTTTTGTTAACAGCGGCCTTGGGTCGGGGGATCCCCGCCAACAATGTCTTGCAAGGAAAACTCCACATAAGTTCAAAGATGTAGTCACTTTGATTGTTCTAGATGACATGCTCACAACAAAGGCTAGAGTGGGATCCACTAGTCGAGAGGCCATTAGGGGTTTTGGCATTGAATGATGGCTCAGGATGAACGAACTTCCAGTTACCGAACTCCACACGAAGGAACCCACAAAGGCTTTGATTTTTAACTCTAATTGTTTTTAAAGCTTCTAATAGTTTTGATCACCTCGGACTCGGTTGCGAGAATGAGGGGTGTGAGGTTCGTTTATGCTCATGTCGTTTTGGACAACATCTTAGAGGCAATCATCAGTGAGTAAGAACCCACAAAAAATCTATACTAAACAATGTTAATAAACTAGTTTTTTCTTTGGCCACCATGTCAAACGCAAACATAATGTTGAGAATTTAATTTAACCATGCCTCGTGTTCAACTACTTAAACAAACCCTAAATATTCTGCTTCGAAACCCTAAGCACCTAACAAATTCAAAACATAGGAATGAAGAGAGATGGGGAGAAAACCCTACCTACTGCCACGAATAGGGAAGAGGGAGATGACACTTCGACTGTTGAATCCACTCACGCCAACAGCTACTCAAGAGTTATTCAAATTTTAATGTGCAAGGTGAAAATGATGGGTTAACCCTTCCTATTTATAAGCTTGCCAAACTGCTATAAATGTGAGCAATAAATACAAGAGTTTCCAAAAGCATGCGACGTACGGGGCAGGAAAACAAAAGGTAGAAGAACGAAGGGTGGAAGTTGTGGGTGTGAAGTTAATGCAAAAAAATGGTAGGTGGATGTTATAGCGAATGGTGTTGTGGAGACAACATCCCACATGCGGTGACCTGCACATAGAGACCTGCAATACAATATTCATGGATGACAAAAGGAGGCACGACTTTTGCATCAGGGAGACTCGCATCAAAATTTCTGCAAACTCCCTTAACTTCAAGAAACTTTGGAAAATGGCCAGGCATGGTAAGATTTTGTAACTTGGAGGCATTTTGATCAATTTGGGTCCAAAAAGAGGGGCACAAAAAATGAGGAAAATGTGAACCAACCTGGCACAAAGAAAAACAAAGAGGGGGGTCCCTGATCCAATGGGGTGTGTGTGCAAATGGAACAACAATAACATCATGTTCTCATTGTAAAAATATTTTTGTATAATAATTTATGTTTTATTGTCAGATCTTGTTACATATTCCAAGTTACAAGCATACGAAAATGAGTTCATTTCTCCCTTTTTCTTATTTTTTACTAATCCCTCTCCCACTATCTCTCCTATGTGTGAGGTTAGTGTTGTCATTTCATTCCCTCTTTGATGACCCATCACTAATATCCAATCTGAGTGATCTTCCATGGGTCATCTTTCCTGTGTTTCCCTTCAAGTGTTTCAAATTTAGCTATCCCAAAATTTTAGGTTTTTAGACTGTCCCTTACCTGCTTACCTTCATGCTTATTTCTCCTTCTCCCCTTCCTTCCCTTTTCTTCCATCAGCCTTCAACCTTCAATCTTTCCCGTTACCTTCTATCGATATCTTAAGGTAAGCCTCGGGCCTTACCTCCAACCATTGAACCTTGACTTGGCTTTTCTCAAAATTTATCTAATTGTCAAATTTTTGGGCTTCAGGGATCGGTCTTCTCTCTTCTATCTTCCCTCTACTCTTCCATCCTTAAACCTTTCTTCTTCGGCCTTCAAACCTCAACCTTTGGCCTTCACTCTTACCTCTTATGTCTTACCTTCTTTAGGTAAGAGGTAGGGCTTTGGTCTGACCTCCGACCTCTGACGACTCGAGGTCTAACCTTTGAAATCTTCTTTGAGCCCTTCATTTTCTTCCTTATCCTTCTCACCTTCACTCTTTTCTCTAAAAATTTGACTAAATGTCATGTTTTTGGGCTCGGGGGGTATGGCTTCCTCCTTACCTCCTACTTTCAGAGGTAAGGCTTCCTCTTGACCTTCGACCTCTGATAGTTTGAGGTCTGATGCCTGACCTTTTCTTTCTTCTTCATGGTTCCCTACTCCTCTTTTCTTCTAATTACATGGTAAGCGATACGCCTAACGCCTGACTTCCAACGGCCCAACGACTCTATGCCCAATCATTGACGCCAATGAGTTTGATGGATGCATAGAGCAAGTTGCAGGCCCAACGTCTAACTTTTGAAATCCCAACTATCGAAATCGGACAATTGTTATTTTTCGGGGCTCCAAACCATTTTTTTCAAGGCCTTGTAAAGCTTTCTTTTTGGGCCCGATGCCTTGACCTTCCACGAAATGAATTTTTTTCGTTGAATGGGACCATTAATGCGTAACTATTCCCAACGAACGAGCTTGAATTTTAGGTTTTCAAGGACATCTTTAATGTATTTTAGTGACTTCTCCTAGTGGATTTGTGGGTGCCATGCCCATTCATTGTTGTTGCTTGTCCTCTCTAACCTTTCCAATACCTATTTTGTGGATTTCATGGGAGATCTTCATGTCCTTTTTCTACAAATATTCATGGAAGGGTGGATGGCATGCTAGTTTCATTTTCTCTAGGATCTTTTTTGTGTGATATTCACAATAGGTATGGGTTCCCATGCTCATTCATTGTCTCTTGTTGACTTTACATTCTAATTTGTACCCTAGTCACGATTTTCATGAAGGGATCCATTCTATGGCAACCATGCTTGATCTGGGAACAAATTTCTTGAATAGATCTTAGGGTTTCTTTGATTAGATTTGTAACCCTAGTTGGGTTAGGGTTAGTTATTTTTCATCTGAGTTATGCTTAGACTACAAAAACAACACTTGTATTCATAAAAAGGGTTCTTCATTTTGGATCCTCTCATAGTCTTCTTTTGCAGACCCTGCATCTTGCATTTTTCCATTATAAAGTCTAGATTTTACGCCTACTATCAATAAAATCTTACTATTATCCTAGGTATTTCTTGCATGGTTGAGTAAAAATATGTTACCTTCACGTCTAAATGCTTGTTTTAGTTAATTTGTTGATATTTGTGCAATCTAAAGTAAAAATAAGCACATTTTTATCTTGGTACATCACCTTCTTTCCATTTTATGTTATCTTTCTATCCCTTTTCCTCTATGAGTTGTTAGATTAGAGTAGTGATAGGTGTCATGTGTTGGGTTAGACCAACACATTTTCACTTAGTTTAGAAGAGGAATCTGGCCTTCTCTAGAGATTCAACCTCATCGCGCAAGGTCCCACAACCTCGAGGTTGTTTCCATTGTGTCATTATGTGACAACAGGTTTTGACACACCCCATGGGACAAGAAAGAAATTTCATTTCATTTTGTTGAGAGAGTGGTGTTTCTCTCACATTCCATCCTTGAAGAGGCTCTCAAACAAGTACTTGGAAACTTTCCTATCAAGGGAGGACTCTACATACAAATAGGAGTATAAGTCCATCTCCTAGAGCCCTATCTACACAACTTGTGGGTAGATTATTTCAAACTAGGACACTTGACGATCATACAAACAAAAATTTATTCCATATGGCTAGAAATCATCCTTTTGTGTCTTTTATAGGTGGAAACCCCTTAATTTAATCCCAAAAGCATGATATACCAGTCAATGGCCTCAAAAGTATTCCTCATTTTACTGGTGAAATGTCTACTACTTCAATAGAACATATCATAGATGTGGCAAACATATGCTTGATTCATGATGTAATATAAGAAAATGTGGCTATTATATTACTTGCCACTTCCATGAAAGAAAAAGCATTACAGTGGTATAGATGTCTTCTACCTAACACCATTCACAACTGGGATGAATTAGGGAAGAATTTATGCAAGCATTTTGAAGATAAAAGTGACCATCTATCCTTAGTAGAACAACTGACAAAAATCAAAAGAGTGGCTCATGAATCATGAGTGACTTTAGTTATAGATTTCAAAGGACTTGGGATAGAATTCCTACCATGGTAAGGCTTTCACCCAAGCATGTTTTTTATATGTCTTGAGGGATCTTAATAGTGACATAACTATTATGATTCAGTCAATGGGTGGTTTCACTTTACTTAGAGCATATGATCTTGCTATAAGGGTAGAAAATTGTTTAATACAAGCTGGGAAGATAGCTCCTAGACCACTAATGCCTTTATTTCTAGAGAATCCTTCATAGCTAATGGTGGCTCTTATTGTGGTGGCTCTTATTCTAGTGGTTTCTACAAGCCGGCCTTCTACTTCTACTTTTGCTACACTTCTAGAAGATTGGGGCACCTTGCTCTGAAATATGAACAATAGGTTAATAATGTTGGATAGGTAGCAAGCTCAAAACAATATGCCTTATTAGCCTCAAAATTAGGGTTATTAGCAAAATAAGCCACCTTATCAAGGGAAAAATAAGTGGAATCATTCTAAGCCCATGAATAACATGTATACACCTACTACCAGAAATTATAAGGTTTTGGTTCCAATGCAAAATAATCCAGCAAAGAGAAGGAATAGTGATACCCTTCTAAGCAAGCTCATAACCAAAATGCTTCTCAAAATGGCAAGTTTGTGCAAATTTTGGTAGCTCAAAATGAGACCTCTACTTTAGAGAAATAAATTGGCATGAACCAAAAAACTACTAATAATCAAAATCATGCATGAGGTGACTCTTCATTTGTCATTTGGGGTCAAGAAGATTTATGTGGTGTAAATCAAGTGGATACCAATGCAATAGCACATAGTACAAGATCAAATAAAAGAGCAATGGAGGGTGGTGCATCTTCAATGGTTGGGAATCCATCATCTTCCAAACCATCTCAAAATGTTGTAAATGTTGAACCAACAAGTAGAACAACAGAGGTTCCACAATCAAATCAGCCTATTAAGAGGCCTAAACAAGTGGTGGAACAGCCTATGTCACACAAGCAACAATAGTTGACCTTGTTCCAAAGGTTCCTTCTAAAGCTAGTCAACTTCCATTGAGCATAGTAGAGAAAATGAAGACAACCAATCTTAATGTTACTATGTGAGAGGCTCTATCTATCACATCACAAAGGGATTTACTATAGTAGTCTTTGAAGGAGCATTGCAGTGGAGGATGTGCAAAAAAAGAGCAGACTACTCCATCAATTAGCCTAGTGCAGCCCCAAAAAGAGGAAGGAACTCCAAAAAAATTCAATAAGCCACCTTCCTTCTATCTTTCTTTAGTTATTGGGAATCATATAGTGCAAAATTGTATGATAGATTCAAGGGCAAGTAGTTCAGTATTCCTAAGGAGATTACTGACATAATTGGTATCAAGTATGAACTAGTGACTAGAAAAGTTTTACAATTGGATGGCACTGATGTCAATACCATGGGGGTAATTAAAAACTTAAAATTGTCCTTGCATGCATGTCTTGGCTATGACGTTTTGCAAGATATTTCAGTCATAGACCTCCCTGCTCACTTTTCCATTTGCTTATCTAGAGATCTCACTACTAAGATAGGTGGGTACTTATCTACTAATTGGTCTCACATGCTATTTAGAACTAGATATGGCACTAAAGAAACCATCAAATATGGGCCCATAGAAAATTATCATATCGAACCTTACACTCTTAGTCCAATAAACATGAACCTTACATTGCATGATCAAAAAGAAGGATGTTCTAGTCACGAGCCTACAAATCCTTTAGAGGAAGTACTTGATTGCTTGTTGGATGAATGGGGAAATGCTTTACATTTTGATCCATTTGTTGCTACTGAATTAGAGGAGACTAGGCTTGGCACTTATTGCATTCATGAGCAGAATGCTCCTATCCCCAAACTCATAAAAGCTCAAGAGGATGTACGGGGACTATGGAAAATGTTTTTTTATGGTTCTAGGAACATAAATGGTGCTGGTGTTGGTGTTATGCTAGTATCTCTAAGCAGGGAAAAGTATTATTTCTCTTTTAGGCTTCAATTTAGTTGCACTAACAATGTGGTTGAGTATGAAGAACTCATCCAAGGTCTCCAACTTGCACAAAAAATAAATATCAAATTGTTACAGGTTTTTGGTGATAGTGAATTGGTTGTTCATCAAGTCTAAACTCAAAGCTCAACCAGGAATAATTTGCTCAAATCCTACAAGCATAGGGTTTTGGATTTAATTGAGGACTTTGAAGGTTTTAACATCTAAACAATTCTGAGAAATCAAAATAAACAAATTGATAGACTTGCAACAGTTGGTGCTCAGTTTGACATACTAGCACATATTGCAAGTAAAAAGGAGTAATATATCAGACTTGTGGTGAGGCCTGCTATTTGAGATAATCAAGATCACTGGAAAGTCTTTGATAGTGACTAATAGATAATGAATTTTCTACAAGATGAGGCAAAATTTTCTAAAACAAATCAGTCCAAGTTGCAAAATCAATATGGTTATTAGATTGTGAAGGTGAGTAGCAACAAGCTACCAAATGGTCTTATCACCAGTGAAGGTATTTTTAACCCTGATGATCAGTTTAAGTAGAAAAAGATGAACTTAGCTGCAAAGAAGGGTGACTTCAAGCCAATAGAAATTTTAGAAGGCAAGTCTCTAAACTTGGGAAAGGTATGCTCTACCACTGAACATGATGCTTTCATAGATCTTTGCAATAGATACAATGATCTAGTTGCTTGGAATTATGAAGGCCTAAAGGGTTTTGACCAAATCCTTTCCCAACATACCATTGAGTTAGATCCAAACGCCAAACATGTAAAGAAAAAAAAAGGCCTATAAATCCTAATATTGAGCCTTTGATGAGAAAGGAGTTGGCTAAATTGATTGAGGCTAGAATAATTTTTCTGATCAAGCATTCTTCTTGGGTGGAAAACTTAGTGCCTGTCAAAAAAAGGAATGCGGAAATAAAACTTTGTGAGGATTTTAGGGATCTAAATAAAGCGTCCCTAGAGGATCATTATCCCCTTCCCTCCATGGAGCATATTTTGTAGAGTTAGTGGGTTAGAAAGGTTTTCTTTCTTGGCCGATTATCAGGCTATAACCAAATTATGGTCCAAGAATCTAATCAGCATAAGACAACATTTACTACAAATTGGGGCACCTATGCTTATTGTAAAATTCCCTTTGGTCTAACCAATTCAAGTGCCACTTTTTAGAGAGCCATGGATATGGCATTTCAAGATGTGTCCAGACAATTTGTTTTGGTCTACTTGCATGATATCACAGTGTTTTCAAAGCATGCAAGTGGCCATTTTAGTCACCTTGAGCATGTATTTCAAAAATGTAGGGAATATGGTATTTCCCTAAATCCAAATAAATGTGTCTTTGTCATTGATTAGGGCAAGCTTCTTGGGCACATTATTTCAAAGGATGGCTTGGTCATTGATCCCAAAAAAGTAAAATCCATCTTGGCCATCCCACTTCCTAGCCATAAGAAAGGATTACAAATTTTCTTGGGCACAATTAACTTTGTGAGGAGGTTCAACCCAAATCTTGCTGCTTTAGTAAAGCCTCTTACTTCTATGCTCAAGAAAAATATGGTTTTCTAATAGACCAAGGTGTTAACTTATCTGTCACGTGGCAGATTTGTTTTGTTGGCAAAATGTTACATGTGGCAATTTTTGATGTGGCATGGAAAGTATGATGACATTTTGGTCGTAGCATGGAATATTTGATGGGACCTGTTTAAAGGAAAGAATTGAAAAGTGTTTAATGATATTGTCGGCAGTTTTTAATTGGGACTACCGTAAACTGACAAGTCTAAATGCATTATTAATTATTGTCAGTCCTTTCTCGCCGAGTATTTGCTTTGCATGGCGGACTCCAAATTTTGGTTAAACTTGGTTAAGGTTGTGGGTATCGGTTTATTCTAAGCAAACGGTTTTCGTTGCGTTTTGAAAGTTGATTTCATTTTGCAAAAACAAACAGGAAGTAATCGGAACAAGATTTTTTTGTGCGAATCAGGGAAGTTGATTGACGGATTCAGGCATGTTCATTGTTTGCTTTTTATTTTCAAATGGAGTTTCAGATTTATGCATTTATCTTTCTCATAAAGAATAAAAGTTTGATTATTTGCTCGTTCCTGCTCATGTATGAGGATCTGGGGCGTATGAAAGAAAGAAGAAACTCCCTAAGGCCGGACAGAGTCTTGAACAGAGTATTGTGTTTCTGTTTTGAGGTTCTTTGGGCAGAATACACAGGTATGAAGGTTTATGTTCTTGTTCAATTCTGAAGAGGGTCTCGAACCCAAAATATGGCTTTGCAGTGTTTAAAAGTTTGAATAAATCTTTGGGGTTTTAAACCCAGGGTTCTATATACAGTTTTTGTTGGAAATGTGTAATCGTTTCTGTCAGTTGCAAAGCATAAAACCGTTATTGAAACTGTCTTCGAATATCTCTCAAACGAAGGTTAATGTTTATCAAAAACAGATTCGCAATCTGAAGCTTAAAGATTATCAGTTTTATCGAAAACAGATTCGTAATCTGAAACTATTTTTTTGAAGCATTTTTAAGAGAATGTTGGTTGAACAGTTTTCTAACTGGTTCAGTTAGAAATTTGCAACTGTTATGTTTCGAAGTTTATATATACACTTGTATTCTTCAGATGGATATATGTGTGTGTGTAAAATATATATACATATGTATGCATCTGAGGGCAAGAGGGTTTTAAAGTTTTGATTATAAACTTATATACATGTACGAGTGATATAAGCACATTTGTATATGTATGTGAGTTGAGTTAAATCTCTGAGCAGTAGTGACTGCCGATTGTAAAAGATTGGAATGAATGAAAGGTACAGGTTCATGGAGTGGTTTTTCTCCCTATGACAAAATCATGAGATTTTGGAGGGTTTTCCACTCGGCACAAATTTGGTGTTTCTTCATGGTTGTGAGTTTCATTTCTTTATGCTTATGATGAATGCTTATGCTTCTACTGCTCAAATCGTAAATATTCTGTTTTATATTGCTTAGTGCAAAAATTTGAAGGTGTTTTTAATTTGACAGTATAGTTCTGATTCACCCCCCCCTCTCAGAACCATAACACTTCCAACAAGTGGTATCAGAGCGTAGGATTTCCTTTAGGAATTGATCTCTGGTTATTGGAAGTTATGGCACATTCTGAAGGAGCTTTCCTTAATAGGGCACCTTTATTTGATGGAAATGATTATGTTTTCTGGAAAGTTAAAATGGAAGCATTTATACATTCTCTAGATGTAAGGATGTGGGATGTAGTAACAACAAAATACACTGTTCCAGCGTCAGTTCCTACTGATGCTGATGAGAAACTAAAATTTGAATTAGATAAGAAGGCTAGATATGCTCTTCTTTGTGGTCTTACTAGAGATGTCTTTGCCAAAGTCATTTATTGTAAATCTGCAAATGATATATGGGTAAAACTTGAAACAATCTATCAAGGAGATGACAAGGTTAAAGAATCTAAACTGATTACTCTTAAAACTCAGTTTGACAATCTGAAAATGAGTGAGGATGAAACCATTGCTGCATATTTTTTAAGAATTGAGGAAGTTGTGAATGCCAGGAAGGGTCTAGGTGAAGACATAGAAGAACATGATGTTGTTTCAAAGGTTATTAGGTCAGTCCTACCTAAATTTGAAACAAAAATTTCTACATTGGAAGAAAAGAAAAGTTTTTCAAAAATGACCTTACATCAACTTCAAGGAACTCTAACTGCATATGAAATGAGAATTAGCAATCAAGCTAGTTCTTCATCTAAAGAATCAGCCTTTAAGGTTGAAAAGAATGATGAGAGTGATTCAGATCTAACTGATGCTTTAGAAGCATTATTGGTTAAAAGAATGGCAAAGAAATATAAAAGCAAATGCTTCAGTTGTGGTCAATTAGGACATTTTGCTGCTAGATGTCCAAATATTGAACTTGATGATTATGAGAAGTTTTCTAGAAAGAAACCTTGGAATCAGAATCAAAGGTTTAAGGATTTCAAAAAGAAAAGTCTTTTTTCAAAAGAGGATCCAAATGAAGAATCCAGTGATGCAGATGAAGAAGGGGAAAAATTGTTTATGGCTGAAATAGTTCTTACTCCTAAACTTGAATCAAATGAGCCTGAATCCTCATCTGATTTAGAAATAGAAGTTGATCTTGAAGAAGAACTTCTAAAATCCCTGCAAGAAATTAAAAGGTTAAAAAAATCAGTTACAAATCATCAGACTGAAAATCAAAAACTTCAAGATGAATTAATAAAAGCAAACTCAATTATAGAAAGTCAAAAATTCTTACTTGAAGAAAAGGATAAAAAACTGAATGTCTTGCAATGTTCTTCTGAAGAATCTACTAATCAGAAAACAAAGTTGTTTTTCAATGGATATTGTTTCAACTGTAATACTTTTGGGCACAAAGCAATCTTTTGTAAAAATAGCACTAGTCAAGGCAAAAGAAAAGTTATTAGGTGCTTCAAATGTTTTTACTATGGTCACTATGCAAATCAATGCAAATTAAATCTGAGACCTAAACAGATATGGAAACAAGTAAAGACAAATGAAAAGTCCTTAATTGTTGAAACAGTCTTATTTGCTCAAAAATCTGCAACATGGGTGTTGGATAGTGGCTGTTCTCATCATATGACTGGATGTAAGAACAAGTTCAAAACCTTAGAAAGCTTTGATGGAGGTTTTGTACGTTTTGGCGATAACTCAGGAGCTTATATAACAGGAAAAGGCTCAATAATCTTAAATAATGATACACCAATACATGATGTGTACTTTGTTGAAGGGTTGAAACATAACCTTTTAAGTGTCAGTCAGATATGTGATAATGGATATTCTATCTCTTTCAATGCAAAAGAATGTCATATTAAAAATGGGAAAGATAGAGTCATTGCCAGTGGGTTAAGAACAAATGGTAATTTGTATAATCTGATAGATTCAACTATTCAAGAAACATCATTGGTCAATACATGCTTTATGAGTCAAGTGGAAGAAAATTGGCTATGGCACAAAAGACTGGGACATTTGAACTTTGATAATCTTGCTAGAATCAGCAAGAACAAAAAGGTTAGGGGACTACCACAAATAACTAAACCTGCATCTGTTTGTGAAGAGTGTATAAAAGGTAAGCAAACAAGAGTTTCTTTTAAAACAAAAGAATATCTGTCAAATAGACCACTTGAACTAGTACACACTGATTTATGTGGTCCAACCAAAACAACCTCTTTAAATGATGAAAAATATTTCATGTTGTTTATAGATGATTATTCAAGAATGGTTTGGGTAACATTTTTGAAACATAAATCAGAAGCCTTTGAACGTTTCAAAATTTTCAGGAAGATGGTGGAAAGAGAAACTGATTTAAAACTGAAATGCTTAAGATCAGATAGAGGAGGAGAGTTTACTTCTCAAGAATTTATTGAGTATTGTGAAAAATGAGGTATAAAAAGACAATACTCTACTGCTAGGACACCACAACAAAATGGAGTTGTAGAGAGAAAAAATAGAACTGTCAAAGAAATGGCCAGGACCATGTTAAATGAAGCAAAGCTGCCTGACAAATTCTGGAAAGAAGCTGTTCATACAGCTGTCTATATTTTAAATAGAGCTCAAATCAGAATTAGGACAGCTTATACACCATATGAATTATGGTATGGGAAAACAGCAAATGTTAAGAACTTTAAAATATTTGGTTGCAAATGTTTTATCAGAAAGAATGATGATTCTCTAGAAAACTTTAACTCAAGATCTGATGAAGGGATTTTTCTTGGGTACTCTACACATAGCAAAGCATATAAATGTTTTAATAAAAGGCTGAACAAAATTGTAGAAGCTATAAATGTTATATTTGACGAAACATCTGTATGCAGTAATGGCAATGAAGAATATGAAAGTTTATCTTTTCAAGAGTCAGAAAGTATTCATAATGAAAATTGTGAACAAGATAAAGTTGAAACTGATGATGAAGATGAACTTGCAGGAAAAATAGAATCAGAAAATTGCTCCAATTCTAAAATCACTAGTGATGGATCAAAAATAAAAACATCTTCTAGAATAATAGCTAAGAGACATCCTGAGTCTCAAGTTATTGGTGATATTGAAAAAGGAATTTTAACTAGAAGAAAAGCCAAAATAGGAGAACAAGTAAATATTGCTGAACAATTTTGTTTGATAGCAGATTTTGAACCAAAGAATGTAACAGAAGCTCTATCAAATCCTAGTTGGCAAAATGCTATGCTAGATGAAATAAATCAGATAGAGAAAAACAATACTTGGGAACTTGTTCCCAGACCTGATGGTAAAAATGTTATTGGTGGAAAATGGATATTCCGCAATAAACTAAATGAGGAAGGTGTAGTGATCAGAAATAAAGCCAGATTTGTTTGCAAAGGATATGCACAACAAGAAGGAGTTGATTTTGGTGAAACCTTTGCACCAGTTGCAAGGTTGGAGTCAATCAGAATCTTTCTTGCATATGCCACTCATAAAAATTTCACTGTCTACCAAATGGATGTCAAAACTGCTTTCCTAAATGGATATCTTGAGGAGGAAGTTTATATGGAACAGCCAGAAGGTTTCAAATCTTCTGACAAGCCTGATTATGTTCTTCGTCTCAAAAAGGCCTTATATGGTTTAAAACAAGCTCCTCGAGCTTGGTATTCCAGATTAGATAAACATCTAATTGCAAATGGATTCATTAAAGGAAATGTGGACAGCACTTTGTATACAAAAATGGACAATGAAAATTTATTGGCTGTTGAAATATATGTTGATGATATTATTTTTGGTTCTACTAATGATCATTTAGCACAAACTTTTTCAGGAATCATGGAGTCAGAATTTGAAATGTCTATGTTAGGACCTTTGACATTTTTCTTGGGAATTCAAGTCTCTCAGCTTGAACATGGTTTGTTTATTTCTCAACTGAAATATGCTAAGGAAATGCTTAAAAGGTTTCAAATGGATACTTGTAATCCAGTTGGTACACCAATGGAAACTGGATGTAAGTTGATGAAAATTGATGAATCTCCTCTTGTTGATCAAAGAGAGTATCGATCTATGATAGGAAGTCTTTTATATCTTACTGCTTCTAGACCAGATATAATGCACTCTGTATGTCAAGTTGCTAGATATCAAGCAGCTCCTCGTCAATCTCATCTCAATGCTGTTCACCGTATCTTTAAATATTTACAAGGTACTTTGGATTATGGTTTGTGGTATCCAAAAAATGATGATTTTGCTCTCATTGGTTATACAGATGCTGATTGGGGTGGATGTAAAGATGATCAACGAAGTACTAGTGGTGCTGCATTTTTCTTAGGTGATCGGTTAGTTGCTTGGCACAGTAAAAAACAAGAATGTGTCACTATTTCTACTGCTGAGTCTGAAATTATTGCTGCAACAGCATGTTGTACTCAGTTAATTTGGATGTCTTATCAGCTTTCAGATTTGGGTATTCATGTTCAAAAACCTCTGAAAATCCTTTGTGACAATACCAGTGCTATTCAGATTTCTAAAAATCCTGTTATGCATTCTAGAACTAAGCATGTTGCCATCAAGTTGCAGTTTATTCGCGAACATGTGTCATCAAATGAGGTCATTCTTATTCATGTACCTTCTAAATTACAAGTTGCTGATATTTTTACCAAAGCTCTTCCTAGAGAATTGTTTGAACAGTTCAGAATTCGATTGGGAGTCTTCTCTCAATCCATGCTGGAATAAGTTTTTACTTTTCATATTCTGTGTTAGATTTCTGCTTCTTTCACAGAAAACATTTAAAGCAGATGGTTAGATTTTTGATGCATAAATTTTGGGGGAGTAACTTTTCAGTTTTTCAGGCACATTCTGGCACAGGTTTTGTGAATGGCAGGCACAGGTTTTGTGAATGGCCCAGTTCAGTTCAGTTTTGATTTACAGGTTTTGTTTTGGCACAGGATCATACAGGTTCAGTATTGGCACAGGTTTGGCACAGGTTCATACAGGTTCAGTTTTGTTTTGTTCTTTTGGCACAGCAGTTTTGGTTTGTTCAGGTTTGGTTCTTGTGTTTGGATGCACTTGGTTCATATATTAATCATGTTTTCATGGTAAATCTGCTTGGCATTTCAGTTCATTATCTTGTTTATATTCAACATGGTATTTCAGTTCATTTTATGAAATGGTGAAAAATTTTGCATCAAAAATGGGGGAGATTGTTAACTTATCTGTCACGTGGCAGATTTGTTTTGTTGGCAAAATGTTACATGTGGCAATTTTTGATGTGGCATGGAAAGTATGATGACATTTTGGTCGTAGCATGGAATATTTGATGGCATCTGTTTAAAGGAAAGAATTGAAAAGTGTTTAATGATATTGTCGGCAGTTTTTAATTGGGACTACCGTAAACTGACAAGTCTAAATGCATTATTAATTATTGTCAGTCCTTTCTCGCCGAGTATTTGCTTTGCATGGCGGACTCCAAATTTTGGTTAAACTTGGTTAAGGTTGTGGGTATCGGTTTATTCTGAGCAAACGGTTTTCGTTGCGTTTTGAAAGTTGATTTCATTTTGCAAAAACAAACAGGAAGTAATCGGAACAAGATTTTTTTGTGCGAATCAGGGAAGTTGATTGACGGATTCAGGCATGTTCATTGTTTGCTTTTTATTTTCAAATGGAGTTTCAGATTTATGCATTTATCTTTCTCATAAAGAATAAAAGTTTGATTATTTGCTCGTTCCTGCTCATGTATGAGGATCTGGGGCGTATGAAAGAAAGAAGAAACTCCCTAAGGCCGGACAGAGTCTTGAACAGAGTATTGTGTTTCTGTTTTGAGGTTCTTTGGGCAGAATACACAGGTATGAAGGTTTATGTTCTTGTTCAATTCTGAAGAGGGTCTCGAACCCAAAATATGGCTTTGCAGTGTTTAAAAGTTTGAATAAATCTTTGGGGTTTTAAACCCAGGGTTCTTTATACAGTTTTTGTTGGAAATGTGTAATCGTTTCTGTCAGTTGCAAAGCATAAAACCGTTATTGAAACTGTCTTCGAATATCTCTCAAACGAAGGTTAATGTTTATCAAAAACAGATTCGCAATCTGAAGCTTAAAGATTATCAGTTTTATCAAAAACAGATTCGTAATCTGAAACTATTTTTTGAAGCATTTTTAAGAGAATGTTGGTTGAACAGTTTTCTAACTGGTTCAGTTAGAAATTTGCAACTGTTATGTTTCGAAGTTTATATATACACTTGTATTCTTCAGATGGATATGTGTGTGTGTAAAATATATATACATATGTATGCATCTGAGGGCAAGAGGGTTTTAAAGTTTTGATTATAAACTTATATACATGTACGAGTGATATAAGCACATTTGTATATGTATGTGAGTTGAGTTAAATCTCTGAGCAGTAGTGACTGCCGATTGTAAAAGATTGGAATGAATGAAAGGTACAGGTTCATGGAGTGGTTTTTCTCCCTATGACAAAATCATGAGATTTTGGAGGGTTTTCCACTCGGCACAAATTTGGTGTTTCTTCATGGTTGTGAGTTTCATTTCTTTATGCTTATGATGAATGCTTATGCTTCTACTGCTCAAATCGTAAATATTCTGTTTTATATTGCTTAGTGCAAAAATTTGAAGGTGTTTTTAATTTGACAGTATAGTTCTGATTCACCCCCCCCTCTCAGAACCATAACACTTCCAACACAAGGAAGGTAGAGGTAGCTTTGAATCTATCAAACAACAAATTTCTCAAGCTCCTACCCTTGTTAATCCTAACTATGATAGGGATTTTATTCATTATACCTTTTGAGGTGAAGCAAGTATATTAGTGCCAATAAGGGTGTGGTTCAGTGGTCATGTCACTTGGTTGTAGTAATAGCCACCAGGGTTCAAACCATTGCTGGGCCAAGGTTCTCGCAGGCCTTGTGCCTTCACTAGGCCAATGAGCTCACAGGTTTGGTAATATCTTGTGGTTTCTTGTACCCAGTTCATAGCTCCAGTCAAAAGTGTTTACCCCTTATAATATGGGTGCATTGCACCTTTTTTTTTAAAAAAAAGCAAGTATATCAGCTGCCCTAGCCTAGTTAAATAAAGAAAATATGGACCAGCCCATTGCTTTCTTTAGTGAAGGGCTCAAAGATTATGAGGTGATGGAGTATGACATTGACATCAAAAGCACCAAGCTAGTAAGAGGAAAAGGGTTATGTGAGCAACTTGTCTCAACTTTTGAGACTCCTATAGAGTCTTCCCTTGTGTTATAAGAACAAGCAACAAATGAAAACATACAAGGAAGTTGGGTGTATGATATGGCTACCTTTTTACAGGAGGGTAGATATCCTTTAGGTCTAAATAGGACCAAAAGAAGACATTTCAGATTACAGTCCATTCCCTATGTCATAGTGGACGGGATACTCTTCAGAAAGGATTTCAATGGAGTCCTATTAAGATGCATAGAGGTAAATCGGGTCAACATAATGCTAAATGAATTCCATGACAACTCTTTAGGTGACCATTTTTTTGCAAGGACTACTACTACAAAGATTATTAGGGTTGGTTATTATTGGCCAACCTTGTTAAATGACACCCACAAATGGGTGAGAAATTGCAAAAAGTGAGCTTTCTATTTTGGAAAGAAAAGGTTGAATTCCCTCCCTCTTCACCCCATTCAAGTTGATCAGCCATTTACATAGCGAGGTTTGGATTTTATTGGTATGATAAATCCACCATCAGGTGCTAGTCATAAGTGGATTTTAACAACCACATATTACTTTACAAGGTGGACAGAGGCAGTGGCTTTGAAGGATGCCACTGATTCTTTAGTTTTAGAATTCCTTGATGGAATTGTTACAAGATTTGGCACTCCTTCCACTATTATTTCTAATAATGTGAAGTCTTTTGCTAGTGCTTGTATCCTTGATTGGGAAATGAAGCATGTAATTTACTTGAATACCTTATCTAATTACTATCCTTAAGGTAATGGCATAGCTAAGTATTCAAAAAAAAATATGATCAAAATTATCATGAGGACTATTAAAGAGAACCAAAGAGTCTGACATAGTAGGTTGAAGACAACCCTTTAGGTTGAAATAATTACTCCTAAGAGAGTAATTGGTAATTATCCTTTCATGTTAGTTTATGGAAGGGAAGCAAGGTTACCATTATCATTGGAGTTTCCTTCCCTTGAGTTGGCACATCAGTTGGAGTTAGAGGAAAATGATGCTATGATAGTAAGGTTGGTTGAGCTCTTGGAACTAGAGGAGACAAGGTACAAATCTATGCAAGTCATAGAAGCACATCAAGCACAGGTCAAAAGAACCTTTAACAAGAAGTAAGTTCATAGGATGTTCCAAGAGGAAGATCTAGTGTTGAAATGGGATGTAGATAGAGCCAAGGCTGAAAGACATTCTAAGTTTGATGCCATTTGGAGTGTTCCATATGTCATCACTAGCTACAATGAGGCCAATGTGTTCAATCTTTCCAAGTTGGATGGTGAGGTTATTCCAATCTCAGTCAATGGGATTCATCTCAAACCTTATTTTTGATAGGTTTTGAGTTTTCATGTACATATTGTAAATATTTTTTATTTCCATGAAGTGTTTTGTGCACACTACATTCTCCTTAAGGTAATGCATGCTTCTAGTTTCCATGCTTTCCTCCAAGTGCAGCTACAAATGTTTTGTTTTTCTCTGAGAAGGCCTAGTTGTTGAAGTTTTACCCTCATGACCCCATGTCCAATGGATTGATAAGGCCTATGGAATCCATGATTAGAAGGAAATCATCCCACATAAATTGTCAAAATGTTGTCCTTTCATTCCACCCTTTCATGATCCATGATTGATATCCTATCTATGTGATCTTACATGGGTCATCTTGCATGTGTTTCCCTTGAAGTGTTCCAAATTTGGCTAAGTCCTAGAATTTCAAGTTTTTGGACTGTCCCTTACCTCCTTACCTTCATGCTTCTTTCTCCTTCTTCCCTTCCTTCATTTTTCTTCCATTGGCCTTCATCCTTCTCTCTTCCCTATTACCTTATATTGATCTCTTAAGGTAAGCCTCAAGCCTTACCTTCGACCACCAAACCTTGCCTTGTCTTTTCTGAAAATTTGTCTAAGTGTCAAATTTTTGGGCTTCATGGGTTGATCTTCCCTCTTGCCTCTTCCCTTTCCTCTTCCATCCTTACACCTTTCTTCTTTGACCTTCATCCCTCAACCTTCAACCTTCCCTCCTACCTTCTTTAGGTAAGAGGTAAGGCTTCAGTCATACCTCCAACCTCTGATGGCCCAAGGTCCAACCTTTGAAATATTATTTGAGCCCTTCATTTTCTTCCTTCTCCTTCTCACCTTCACTCTTTTCTCCCAAAATTTGACTAAGTGTCATGTTTTTGGGCTTCGAGGGTATGGTTTCCTCCTTAACTTCAACTTTCAGATGTAAGGCTTCCTCCTAACCTCTGACCTCCAATGGTTTGAGGTCCACGGCCCAAAATTTTCTTTCTTCTTCATGGTTCCATACTCTTTTCTTTGAAGTACATGATAAGTGATACGCATGATGCCTGACCTCCGATGGCCCAATGCCTGATTACCGACTCCAATGAGTTTGATGCACACATAAAGAAAGTTGCAGGGCCGAAGCTTGACTTCCGAAAACCCAACCGGAAATGTTTGACATGTGCTATTTTTGGGGCTCCAAACCATTTTTTTAAGGGCTTGCAAAGCTTTCTTTTCATTCTTGACACCCTAACCTTCCACAAAGTGGTGTTTTTTGTTCAATGGTGTCGTTAATGCACAACTACTCCCAATGGTCAAGCTTTAATTTTACGGTTTCAAGGACATCTTTAATGCATTTTAGTGACTTCTCCTAGTGGATTTGTGGGTGCCAAGCCCATTCATTGCTATTGCTCATCCTCTTTGGCCTTTCCCATACCTATTTTGTGGATTTTATGTGGGATCTTCATGGATTTTTCTAAAAATCTTAATGGAAGGGTGGATGATGTGTTGGTTTCATTTTCTCCAAGCTCCTTTTGGTGTTATTTTCACACCAAGTATGGGATCCCATGCTCATTCATTGGCTCTTGTTTACTTTACATTCTAATTCATTCCCTAGTCATGATTTTCACAAAGGGATCCATTCTATGGGGACCATGCTTGATCTAGGCATGAATTTCTTGAATAGATCATAGGCTTCTTTGATTAGATTTGTAACCCTAGCTAGGTTAGGGTTAGTTATTATTCTTCTAAGTTATTCTTAAACTAAAAAGTAACACTTTTATTCATAAAAAGGGTTCTTCTTTTGGGTTCCTCTCACAATTTTCTTTTGCGGGCTCTACATCGTGCATTCTGCCATTGTAAATTATAGCTTTTATGCCTAATATCAATAAAATATTACTATTATCATAGGAATTTCTTGTATTTTTTAGTAAAAATATATTACCTTCATGACTTAATGCTTGTTTTAGCTAATTTTTTGCTATTTTGTGCAATATGAAGTAAAGAAGAATCATGTTTCTATCCTAGTGCATCACCTTCTTTCCATTTTATGTTATCTTTCTATCCCTTTTCCTTTGTGAGTTGTTAGATTTGAGTTGTTAGATTAGAGTAGTGATAGGATTCATGTGTTTGGTTAGACCAACACATTTTCACTTAGTTTAGAAGAAGAATTTGGCCTTCTCTAGAGTTTCAACCTCATTCGTGCAAGGTCCCACAACCTCGAGGTTGTTTCCATTGTGTCATTAGAACATTGAACTCTTGTTCAATATGGTTCAATTTTATGTGACAATTATTATCTTGGCACAAGAGAATAAAATAATTGACAATCATGGAAATCATGTTTATTCTTCTCCCAATATCTTTCCTATTTTTGAAGAAGGTATCTTGGTGTTAGAAGATCCTATCATTGAGTGTCATGAGAATCTTGTTTGCTTCTCTTCACCTACCTCTCCTACTTAGGAATAATTTTTTGGAAAAGAGGATGAAATCGTTTATACATTTATTTCAAAATATATTAATATGGATTGCATAGGTGAAGATACTAAGGTGACATTACCCTCTTAATAGGTCATGAAAAATAAGTCAAATCTATTGAGGTGATGAACACACAATTGTCTATTAGATCTTTGATTATTGGACCTCCTAAATCTCCTTCTAGAAATCCTAAGAGTCCTCTAATTATTGGACCTCCTAAAATTCCTTTTGGAACTCTTAAAATCCCTCTAATTATTGGACCTCCTAAGTCACCTCTCATTATAGGACCTCTTAAACCTCATGGCCATATCCTAATATTTGTAAAATAACTTACTAGTAATCATGTGTGGCAGCAACCAATTTATCATACTATAGCTCACACATATAACACTATAAATAATAAGCAACCAAAACAAACTCCAACGTCCATCCCATTGCCTCAACCATACCTCCCACCAACACCCAATATCCAGCAGTGCAATGGGAAAGAAATTGATCTTGTCGAGACACTTCGTAACACTCTTCCTAAGATCTCCTTGTGGGATTTAATTCAAATATCACCTTCTTATCATGGCATACTTCAAATGATTTGCAGAAAGTTGTCCCTCCTAGTGCACAACCAAATGATGTGACAAGTTTTATTGAGAATCTGAGCTCACCTAACTTGGACATTATCTTTCATCAAAATGAATTACCTCCTTTGGAAATGCAAAAACAAAATGATTCCTTGATGATAATGGCTATTATTAATAGGGTTGGGATTAGACGTACCCTTATTGAAAATGGTTTAGGGATTAATTTTTGTAGTGTAAATATTTTAGATAAAGTTGGATCGAAAAAAACTTTAATTCAACCCATTGATTTTTCAATTAAAATTTTTGATAATGTGGAAAGCAATCTACTTGGTGTGATAATGTTACTTGTTAAGGTTGGTAAGGTCATGTTACAAACTCCCATCCATGTCATGCCCCATGATCTTTCATATAATCTTCTCTTAGGTAGACCATAGATTCATAAAATGAATGGGGTACCTTCAATGCTTCATCTTTCAATAAAGTACATATATATCAATAAGATTTACATGATAAAAGTTTTGATTATGTGGGAAAAAAATGTTTTGAAGGTACTCAAAACCCTTTACAACTGTAGATACAAAATGCTACTAAAATTTGATGCTAAATTTGAACATGGTTTATAAACTAAAACAAGAGTGAAGGATCATCTTAGAACATTGATACCAAATACAAAAGTGGAACCTTTACAAGTTAATGATAAAGATAAGTGCCTTTCATCCCTGAAAATTTTGTTAGATAATGACTGGGGTTCATTATATTTTACACCTACATTCATGGGAGAATACAAGATTACACAAAAATTAGGAAAAAGAGAGAAGCTACAATGATATCAACACAATCTATTACCAATTCATCAAAAGAATCTAAATCTACAAAAGAGGAAAACACAAATTACATAGCCACATATGATGAAAGTGATTATGAAAAATAACCTTCTTCAAAAAAATGGAATCCATTTAAATGGAAGAGGTTATGAAATTTTAAAACAACTTGGCTATAATGGAAAAGGATTTGGTGTTAAAGAACAAGGAATTCATGTCCCTATAGAGCCTAACATGCAAGAAACAACAAGAGGTCTTGGCTATTGTCCTTAAAAAATAACAAAAAAATCACAAATACCTTCACTTAATCAATAGAATTAGTTGTTTCTCCTTGCCATGTGGTAGTATTAGTATCACAACATGCTCACTACCATGCATGGGGGTATAAACTAGGCTTTATATCATTTTTCATTTCACAAGGAGTAGCATATCATCATCCATCTAGGCTCATCTTTGTCCCTACACTTGGAGACAAGGGGTTAGGTAGCCTTGTCATAGGTGTATTCCTTCTAATGAGGAGTCCCTCTTTTTCTCCTTAAAATGTTAGTGTAGAAAGTACGCTAACATTTTAACAGGGGTGCATATAGTCCCTTTCTTATTGTTTGCATAGGAATGGTCCCTTCTTAGTGATGATAATTTACTTCTCCTAGGAAGTGTGAACTTTTCAATCAAAGTGTGACCTTCTTGATCTATGTGAGTGTCTCTTTGGTGGTGATATTGTGCTTGATATTCCTCAAGAGTGTGAAATTTCTTGGCATATTACATTCCCTTTGGTGGTAATGCTATGGCTAGTATTCCCCGAGGCATGAATTTATTTTTCCATGACTTGTCCTCTCTTTTTCGTGATGTCATGAGTGATATCCCCTAAGGTGTGACCTTTCATGTATTGAGCAAATCCCCTTTGTTATTTCTTGTAAATCATCTCTTGTGGCAGTGTTGATACAACATCCCTAGAGTTTTTAGCGTTATCCTATTTTCATTTATGCACCCCCTAAGGTGAGTTTTATGTACCCCCTGAAGTGAGTTTTGTTCATCCCGTGAGACATTAAAATTGAACACCCCTTTTTAACATGTCCACCTAGTATAATACACCTTGCTTGCTAGTGGAGCTATGTGTTTCATGAGTGATGTGGCATAACACAACTTGTTGGTCCTCGTGTGAGCTAAAATTTATTCAATGGATGACATTTGGTATTTGAGATAATTTAAGACTAAGGTCTCTTTTCCTTATTGACTTGAATAGTTTAGTACTAACATTGTGTTTTGTTTTGTGTCTTCTTCATGTTTGCACAATGTCTACATCGTGTTTTTTTTCAATTTATTATCATCTTTATGTTTTATCATGCCATTTATTTTCATCGTGTATGCTTCGTGTTTTATGACATGTATGTTTTTGTATGTTCTCTTATTGCAGATCATTACATGTGTTTTCCTTTGTTCTTATGTTGTCTTTCCATGGGATCTTGGATCCTAGGGGCTTGCGCACTCCCCCTAGATTCATAGTCATCCTATCTCTTCAACATTTGTACATTTGGACCCCTCTTGACATATCTCTCTACTTTAGTGTGAGTTTGAGCATAATTTCATTCTCTCACTAAAGTGGAGGCTAAATGTAGCATCATAAATTGTCACCCATGATAATTTCACACTACGTTTTGTCCCCACTTAAGTGCATGGAGCTAATTGAATACCTAATTTCCTAAATTACCTATTTTGTGGCCCAAACTAAAATAGTTTCCAATAATTTTCAAGCATAAAACAAATTCTTTCATATAATACTTTTTCCTCAACACTTTAAACCCTCTAAAATAGGGTTGGGAAACTAGTTCCTAGAGCACCTATGTCCCTCTATTTTGGCCTTCTAAATTCAAATATGTTAGTGTCAACATTTTAGTATTTGAAATTTGAATATACAAAGTTAAGCATCGAGATCTAATTTTGGGGAAATTAGATTAAATGCCTATAAATACCTATTTTTTGCATTATTTTAAATCTATCTAGCAAGTTGGAGATTTTATGATCAAGCAATTATCAAGAGCATTATTTAGCAAGTCATGAGCAACCATTAGAGATTCATTGCACAAACAAAGTTCCAACATCATGTCAAATTTTAGGTGAGTTTGTTCTTGTTCATTTTCTTGTGAAGGCTAACATTTGTTGTACGTCTCCAAAGCATTCAAGAATTCAAGTTAATCAAGCAAGAAAGATCCAAGATCCTTGAGGTAATGTGTATGAATTTAGTCCTTCAAGGAATCCATAGAAGGGTGGTGAGTTGCAACACATTATGATTTCATCATTCCTTTAATTTATTCATTTTATCATTGATATTGCCATTGTGGTTCAAGTGGAAACATTAACACAAGGTTTAACAAAGGCAAGCCCCTAAAATGACACAACATTTCTTCTCTTTGTGAATGTGTAGATCTCGAGTTGATGAGGATTGAAATGAAGCTTGAAGACACTTTATTTATTGTTGTATTTGAAACCCTAGGAATTGAAAACTCATGGAAAATTAATTATAGAAATATCCGACAACAATCTGACAAGTTTGCAGACAAGAAATGAAAGTGTGGATCCTGGCATCAGAGGAATGGGAAAAATAATCTAAAAAATACCTAGTGGGATAGTGGCACCCTTGGAGGAAACGTACTAACAAATCATGGTGAAATTTGTATCACAAGTGCACAGTGTCCTTCCCTTTCCATTTCTACTGTCTGATTTCCTCTGTGACATTTTATATCTATTATTTATGTTTTAAAGTGATTGGTTTCCTTATTAGGAGAACTAGATCATTACATTTCATTATTAGGAAATTTCCAAATTTGGTTAAGGGTTTGCTGACTCACCTATCAAGTTGTAAGTCCATCACATACCTTGTCCAAATCCATCAAACCCCACTACCATTTAAATATTTTATGAAAATTTTGGAAAAAGCACCCAAACCCTAGGGTCAAATCTTAGGGTTTACCTTTTTCTATGTTTCAATTACTAAGGTGGTTTCAAGTTGGTTATGAAGTAGTTGTTGGGGAAGAGTCTATAAATATAAGGCTCTAAGCATTGTAAATGACTTTTCTTTTCACAAGTTTCACACAAGGGAAATGTTGGAGTGGTATAATTCAAAAAGAAATGGAAAATAGTTTTGGAGGTGTAGCCATGACATTTTCTTCTTGTTTTTATTGAGCTTTCATATTATATGTGTTAATAATAACATTTGTTATCCTAAAATAAATTTGTGAAAAAAATTGTTGGATTTTAATGAGTTTCTTTCAGATGTATTCACTTCTCGGTATTTAGAACTAGATGTATTTGGATTTGATATGTATCCATCATTAGGTTCTTGTATGTATTATTTGATCCTTGTGATGGAAACTTTTCAATTTTAAGCATTTTTATGAAACTTTGATAATATTGGTAGCTTTTTTATTGAGGGTTTATCTATTGTTTTCAATCATTATAAATCTTCCATACCCTTGCATACTTTCAGGTGAAAAGTACAAAAAAATATCAGACACCCCTATCATACAAGGGAGCCGCCCCTCTCAAACACAAAGGAAGATTGTCATTTCATATGCAATCACTCCAATTGTTGGTGTGCCATTGTTACTTTCCATTGGGAAGTTCAAAGTATCATGTCAAGAGCCAATTCACTTACAAACACACCATATCTCAAAATCAACCCCAATATTTTGTTCTATTGTTATAATCTACTTACTATAATTGGTTTCCTAAAGGAATTGATGTTACATACATATTATAAATTCTTGATGGAAGCATCTAAGCATAATATTAAGTTAGTAGAAGTTGTAATGTTTAGTTTTTTAAATTTTCTATTTTAGGTCAATATAAATGGACAAAGGTTGAGAAAAGAGTCAGATACATGTGAAGGTCATAAGTGTGATTATGTGGATTATTTATTGAATTTGTGAAGATTTGAAGTACCTTTGTTGGGATTTTTAAAAATGAGTATATACATGAGTGTAGAGCTATTTAATATTTGATAATTTCAGCCATTTCAACCAATAGTGTTCATATTTTAAAAATAAAAGGTAGTAATTATCCAAGAACATCAAAATTTTGAGGATATACATCTATTTTATAAAGATATATTATGAATTGTGTATTTATGCCCATTAATGTTCTAGGAACCATATCTTACTAAAATGGATTTGTTAGAGTTATGATTAGTTATCAATAGAATAAGTTAAAGAATGGTAAATAATAAATTATTTTATAGGATTTGCCAAAGAATATATTGTCAAAGAAAAACTAAATCATAAATCCTAGTTGTTGTCACGAAAGTGTGCACCCTTGATGAGTTAGTAGAATCACTTAGTCACCTCATGAAACATGGGATGATCTCCTTGAGTGTGGGCTCAGATGATGGAGATCAACCTCTAGAGAGGGATGGTTCCCTTAATGCTTATCCTAATTTTGAGTTCATCCTAATCTAATATAACTACTTATACCATGGAAAAGGGATAGAAGACTGAAATTTTGAACCTAAAATGATGGATAGTGATGCACTAGAAAGATAAGCTAAATTTTTAAAATATTTTTCTTACAATTCTCAATGAATAGATGTTTCTTGTCACACAATGTTTTTGTTCAACCTTATATTCTAAATCTTTTGCTAGAATGTGACCTATCTCTACTACTTTAGAAGGAAAATGGGTTCTTTCCAAGATATGATCAACTAATCTAGGTGTTTTCTAACTAGTAACCAACATGTATAAAGAAGAAATTTTTAAGTTTTGTAGGTGTTTAATCATGCATGATTTAGAGATTTCAGTATAAAAACACAGGAAAATTGCATAAAACTAATTATCACACATGAACAAGTACAATGAATGTGAAACTTATTTTTCATTGATAAAGATGCCTTACAATTTTATAAATAGTCAAAAAATGATCTAATTTGATTGAAGGTGCTTAAAAAGTGAAGTATTACAATGCTATTTTAGTCTCAAGACTGATTTTTTGAATTACAATACAAAATATGACCAAGAGAACCTTTTTCAAGTTATAATACTTTAGCAAAAATATATAAGAACTATCTAAAAAATAAGCTTAGACTTTCTTTTGTCTATCTCTTCGTTGGAGAAAAAATAGGACAAGCTCTTAAAGATTATTAAATGACCATTTACTTCCTTGAGTTGGCTACTTCCTCTTCATTTGGGTGCTTGAAAACTATTTCTTTGGGTTAAAGCTATTAAAAATCCAAAGTGGCATTGAAGAAGGATGGTCTTGAATTTTTCAACCTTTGCTAGTTCCTAAATATTTGCAATTGTCCCTATATTCCTTCAAACTAGCCTCCAAGTCATCCAAACTACCTCTATATA
>VDFB02049217.1:139902069-140042370 GCA_007258455.2 Sequoia sempervirens
AGATAGATTTAAAATAATGCAACAAATAGGTATTTATAGGCATTTAATCTAATTTCCCCAAAATTAGATCTCGATGCTTAACTTTAGATATTCAAAATTTAAATACTAAAATGTTGACACTGACATATTTGAATTTGGAGGGCCAAAATAGGGGGACATAGGTGCTCTAGGAACTAGTTTCCCAACCCTATTTTAGAGGGTTTAAAGTGTTGAGGAAAAAGTATTATATGAGAGAATTTGTTTTATGCTTGAAAATTATTGGAAACTATTTTAGTTTGGGCCACAAAATAGGTAATTTAGGAAATTAGGTATTCAATTAGCTCCATGCACTTAAGTGGGGACAAAACGTAGTGTGAAATTGTCATGGGTGACAATTTATGATGCTACATTTAGCCCCCACTTTAGTGAGAGAATGAAATTATGCTCAAACTCACACTAAAGTAGAGAGATATGTCAAGAGGGGTCCAAATGTACAAATGTTGAAGAGATAGGATGACTATGAATCTAGGGGGAGTGCACAAGCCCCTAGGATCCAAGATCCCATGGAAAGACAACATAAGAACAAAGGAAAACACATGTAATGATCTGCAATAAGAGAACATACAAAAACATACATGTCATAAAACACGAAGCATACACGATGAAAATAAATGGCATGATAAAACATAAAGATGATAATAAATTGAAAAAAAACACGATGTAGACATTGTGCAAACATGAAGAAGACACAAAACAAAACACAATGTTAGTACTAAACTATTCAAGTCAATAAGGAAAAGAGACCTTAGTCTTAAATTATCTCAAATACCAAATGTCATCCATTGAATAAATTTTAGCTCACACGAGGACCAACAAGTTGTGTTATGCCACATCACTCATGAAACACATAGCTCCACTAGCAAGCAAGGTGTATTATACTAGGTGGACATGTTAAAAAGGGGTGTTCAATTTTAATGTCTCACGGGATGAACAAAACTCACTTCAGGGGGTACATAAAACTCACCTTAGGGGGTGCATAAATGAAAATAGGATAACGCTAAAAACTCTAGGGATGTTGTATCAACACTGCCACAAGAGATGATTTACAAGAAATAACAAAGGGGATTTGCTCAATACATGAAAGGTCACACCTTAGGGGATATCACTCATGACATCACGAAAAAGAGAGGACAAGTCATGGAAAAATAAATTCATGCCTCGGGGAATACTAGCCATAGCATTACCACCAAAGGGAATGTAATATGCCAAGAAATTTCACACTCTTGAGGAATATCAAGCACAATATCACCACCAAAGAGACACTCACATAGATCAAGAAGGTCACACTTTGATTGAAAAGTTCACACTTCCTAGGAGAAGTAAATTATCATCACTAAGAAGGGACCATTCCTATGCAAACAATAAGAAAGGGACTATATGCACCCCTGTTAAAATGTTAGCGTACTTTCTACACTAACATTTTAAGGAGAAAAAGAGGGACTCCTCATTAGAAGGAATACACCTATGACAAGGCTACCTAACCCCTTGTCTCCAAGTGTAGGGACAAAGATGAGCCTAGATGGATGATGATATGCTACTCCTTGTGAAATGAAAAATGATATAAAGCCTAGTTTATACCCCCATGCATGGTAGTGAGCATGTTGTGATACTAATACTACCACATGGCAAGGAGAAACAACTAATTCTATTGATTAAGTGAAGGTATTTGTGATTTTTTTGTTATTTTTTAAGGACAATAGCCAAGACCTCTTGTTGTTTCTTGCATGTTAGGCTCTATAGGGACATGAATTCCTTGTTCTTTAACACCAAATCCTTTTCCATTATAGCCAAGTTGTTTTAAAATTTCATAACCTCTTCCATTTAAATGGATTCCATTTTTTTGAAGAAGGTTATTTTTCATAATCACTTTCATCATATGTGGCTATGTAATTTTTGTTTTCCTCTTTTGTAGATTTAGATTCTTTTGATGAATTGGTAATAGATTGTGTTGATATCATTGTAGCTTCTCTCTTTTTCCTAATTTTTGTGTAATCCTGTATTCTCCCATGAATGTAGGTGTAAAATTTAATGAACCCCAGTCATTGTCTAACAATTTTTTCAAGGATGAAAGGCACTTATCTTTATCCTTAACTTGTAAAGGTTCCACTTTTGTAGTTGGTATCAATGTTCTAAGAGGATCCTTCACTCTTGTTTTAGTTTATAAACCATGTTCAAATTTAGCATCAAATTTTAGTAGCATTTTGTATCTACAGTTGTAAAGGGTTTCGAGTACCTTCAAAACCTTTTTTTCCCATATAATCAAAACTTTTATCATGTAAACCTTATTGTTATATATGTATTTTATTGAACAATAAAGCATTGAAGGTACCCCATTCATTTTATGAATCTATGGTCTACCTAAGAGATTATATGAAAGATCATGGGGCATGACATGGATGGGAGTTTGTAACATGACCTTACCAACCTTAACAAGTAACATTATCACACCAAGCAGATTGCTTTCCACATTATCAAAAATTTTGATTGAAAAATCAATGGGTTGAATTAAAGTTTTTTCCACTCCAACTTTATCTAAAATATTTACACTACAAAAATTAATCCCTAAACCATTGTCAATAAGGGTACATCTAATCCCAACCCTATTAATAATAGCCATTATCATCAAGGAATCATTTTGTTTTTGCATTTCCAAAGGAGGTAATTAATTTTGATGAAAGATAATGTCCAAGTTAGGTGAGCTCATATTATCAATTAAATTTGTCACATCATTTGGTTGTGCACTAGGAGGGACAAATTTCTGCAAATCATTTTGAAGTATGCCATGATAAGAACATGATATTTGAATTAAATCCCACAAGGATATCTTAGCAAGAGTGTTACGAAGTGTCTCAACAAGATCAATTTCTTTCCCATTGCATTGTTGGATATTAGGTGTTGGTGGGAGGTATGGTTGAGGCAATGGGATGGATGTTGGAGTCTGTTTTGGTTGTTTATTATTTATAGTGTTATATGTGTGAGCTATAGTATGATAACTTGGTTGCTGCCACACATGATTACTAGTAAGTTATTTTACAAATATTAGGATATGGCCATGAGGTTTAAGAGGTCCTATAATGAGAGGTGACTTAGGAGGTCCAATAATTGGAGGGATTTTAAGAGTTCCAAAAGGAGTTTTAGGAGGTCCAATAATTAGAGGACTCTTAGGATTTCCAGAAGGAGTTTTAGGAGGTCCAATAATCAAAGATCTAATAGACATATGTGTGTTCATTACCTCAATAGATTTGACTTATTTTTCGTGACCTATCAAGAGGGTAATGTCACCTTAGTATCTTCACCTGTGCAATCCATATTAATATATTTTGAAAGAAATGTATCAATGATTTCATCCTCTTTTCCAAAAATTTCTTCCTAAGTAGGAGAGGTAGGTGAAGAGAAACAAACAAGATTCTCATGACACGCAATGATAGGATCTTCTAACACCAAGATACCTTCTTCAAAAATAGGAGAGATATTGGGAGAAAAATAAACATGATTTCCATGATTGTCAATGATTTTATTCTCTTGTGCCAAGCTAATGATTGTCACATAAAATTGAACCATACTAAACAAGAGTTCAGTGTTCTAATGACACAATGGAAACAACCTTGAGGTTGTGGGACCTTGCACGAATGAGGTTGAAACTCTAGAGAAGGCCGAATTCTTCTTCTAAACTAAGTGAAAATGTGTTGGTCTAACCCAACACATGAATCCTATCACTACTCTAATCTAACAACTCACAGAGGAAAAGGGATAGAAAGATAACATAAAATGGAAAGAAGGTGATGCACTAGGATAGAAATGTGATTCTTCTTTACTTTGTATTGCACAAAATAGCAACAAATTAGCTAAAACAAGCATTAAGTAATGAAGGTAAGATATTTTTACTCAAAAATACAAGAAATTCCTATGATAATAGTAAGATTTTATTGATATTAGGCATAAAAGCTAGAATTTACAATGGCAGAATGCAAGATGTAGAGTCTGCAAAAGAAAATTGTGAGAGGAGCCCAAAAGAAGAACACTTTTTATGAATAAAAGTGTTACTTTTTAGTTTAAAAATAACTTAGAAGAATAATAACTAACCCTAACCTAGCTAGGGTTACAAATCTAATCAAAGAAGCCGTACGATCTATTCAAGAAATTCATGCCTAGATCAAGCATGGTCCCCATAGAATGGAGCCCTCTATGAAAATAATGACTAGGGAACGAATCAGAATGTAAAGTAAACAAGAGCCAATGAATGAGCATGGGAGCCCATACCTGGTGTGAAAATAACACCAAAAGGAGCTTGGAGAAAATGAAACCAATACATCATCCACCCTTCCATTAAGATTTTCAAAAAAATCCATGAAGATCCCGCATAAAATCCACAAAATAGGTATGGGAAAGGTCAAAGAGGATGAGCAATAGAAATGAATGGTCTTGGTGCCCACAAATGAACTAGGAGAAGTCACTAAAATGCATTAAAGATGTCCTTGAAACCATAAAATTCAAGCTCGACCATTAGGAGTAGTTGCGCATTAATGGCACCAATGAACAAAAAACACACCACTTTGTGGAAGGTTAGGGTGTCAGGAATGAAAAGAAAGCTCTGCAAGCCCTTAAAAAAATGGTTTGGATCCCCAAAAATAGCACATGTCGAACATTTCCAATTGGGTTTTTGGAAGTCAAGCATCGGCCCTGCAGCTTTCTCTATGTGTCCATCAAACTCATTGGAGTCGTTGATTAGGCATTGGGCCATCAGAGGTCAGGCATCATGCATATCGCTTATCGTGTACTTCAAAGAAAAGAGTAGGGAACCATGAAGAAGAAAGAAAATTTTGGGCCTTGGACCTCAAACCATTGGAGGTCAAAGGTTAGGAGGAAGCCTTACATCTAAAAGTTGAAGTTAAGGAGGAAACCATACCCTCGAAGCCCAAAAATGACACTTAGTCAAATTTTGGGAGAAAAGAGTGAAGGTGAGAAGGAGAAGGAAGAAAATGAAGGGTCAAAGTTTGGGAGAAAAGAGTGAAGGTGAGAAGGAGAAGGAAGAAAATGAAGGGCTCAAAGAATATTTGAAAGGTTGGACCTTGGGCCATCAGAGGTTGGAGGTATGACTGAAGCCTTACCTCTTACATAAAGAAGGTAGGATCGAAGGTTGAAGGCCGAGGGACGAAGGTCAAAGAAGAAAGGTGTAAGGATGGAAGAGGAAAGTGAAGAGGGAAGAGGGAAGATCGACCCACAAAGCCCAAAAATTTGACACTTAGACAAATTTTGAGAAAAGCCAAGGCGAGGTTTGGTGGTCGAAGGTAAGGTCTGAGGCTTACCTTAAGAGATCAATAGAAGGTAACAGGGAAGAGAGAAGGATGAAGGCCAATGGAAGAAAAGGGAAGGAAGGGGAGAAGGAGAAAGAAGCATGAAGGTAAGGAGGTAAGGGACAGTTTGAAAACTTGAAATTCTATGACTTAGCCAAATTTGAAACACTTCAAGGGAAACACATGCAAGATGACCCATGGAAGATCACATAGATCGGATATCAATCATGGGTCATGAAAGGGTGGAATGAAAGGAAAAAAATTTGGTGATTTATGTGGGATGATTTCCTACTAATCATGGATTCCACGGGCCTTATCAATCCATTGGACATGGGGTCATGAGGGTAAAACTTCAACAACTAGGCCTTCTCAGAGCAAAACAAAACATTTGTAGCTGCACTTGGAGGAAAGCATGGAAACTAGAAGCATGCATTACCTTAAGGAGAATTTAGTGTGCACAAAACACATCGTGGAAAGAAAAAATATTTACAATATGTACATGAAAACTCAAAACTTATCAAAAATAAGGTTTGAGATGAATCCCATTGACTGAGATTGGAAGAGCCTCACCATCCAACTTGGGAAGATTGAACAAATTGGCCTCCTTGCAGCTGGTGATGACGTATGGAACACTCCAAATGGCATCAAAATTATAATGTCTTTTAGCCTTGGCTCTATCTACATCCCATTTCAACACTAGATCTCCCTCTTGGATCATCATATGAACTTACTTCTTGTTAAAGTTTCTTTTGACCTGTGCTTGATGTGCTTCTATGACTTGCATAGATTTGTACCTTGTCTCCTCTAGTTCCAAGAGCTCAACCAACCTTACTATCATAGCATCATTTTCCTCTAACTCCAACTGATGTGCCAACTCAAGGGAAGGAAACTCCAATGATAATGGTAACCTTGCTTCCCTTCCATAAACTAACATGAAAGGAGAATTACCAATTGCTCTCTTAGGATTAATTCTTTCAACCTAAAGGGTTGTCTTCAACTTACTATGTTGGACTTTTGGTTCTCTTTAATGGTCCTCATGATAATTCTGATCATATTTTTGTTTGAATACTTAGCTAGGCCATTACCTTGAGGATAGTAATTAGATAAGGTCTTCAAGTAAAGTCCATGCTTCATTGCCCAATCAAGGATACAAGCACTAGCAAAATACTTCACATTATTAGAAATAATAGTGGAAGGAGTGCCAAATCTTGTAACAATTCCATCAATGAATTCTAAAACTAAAGCATCAGTGGCATCCTTCAAATCGACTACCTCTATCCACCTTGTAATGTAATATGTGGTTAAAATCCACT
Source organism: Sequoia sempervirens (assembly GCA_007258455.2). NCBI lineage: Eukaryota > Viridiplantae > Streptophyta > Pinopsida > Cupressales > Cupressaceae > Sequoia > Sequoia sempervirens. Next base: position 139,908,716 of record VDFB02049217.1, read on the forward strand.
TATGACTAGCACGTGATTGTGGATTTATCATACCAATAAAATCCAAACCCCGCTATGTAAATGGTTGATCAACTTGAATGGGGTGAAGAGGGAGGGAAGTCAACCTTTGCTTTCCAAAATAGAAAGCTCACTTTTTGCAATTTCTCACCCATTTGTGGGTGTCATTGAACAAGGTTGGCCAATAATAACCAGCCCTAATAATCTTTGCAATAGTAGTCCTTGCAAAAAAATGGCCACCTAAACAGTTGTCATGGAATTCATTTAGCATTATGTTGACCCGATTTGCCTCTATGCATCTTAATAGGACTCCATTGAAATACTTTCTGAAGAGTATCCCATCCACTATGACATAGGGAATGGACTATAATCTGAAATTTCTTCTTTTGGTCCTATTTAGACCTAAAGGATATCTACCCTCCTGTAAAAAGGTAGTCATATCATACACCCAACTGCCTTGTATGTTTGCATTTTTTGCTTGTTGTTCTTATAACACAAGGGAAGACTCTATAGGAGTCTAAAAAGTTGAGACAAGTTGCTCACATAAGCCTTTTCCTCTTACTAGCTTGGTGCTTTTGATGTCAATGTCATACTCCATCACCTCATAATCTTTGAGCCCTTCACTAAAGAAATCAATGGGCTGCTCCATATTTTCTTTATTTAACTAGGCTAGGGCAGCTGATATACTTGCTTTTATTTTTAAAAAAAGGTGCAATGCACCCATATTATAAGGGGTAAACGCTTTTTACTGGAGCTGTGAACTGGGTACAAGAAACCACAAGATATTACCAAACCTGCGAGCTCATTGGCCTAGTGAAGGCACAAGGCCTGCGAGAACCTTGGCCTAGCAAGGGTTTGAACCTTGGTGGCTATCACTACAACCAAGCGACATGACCACCGAACCACACCCTTATCGACACTAATATACTTGCTTCACCTCAAAAGGTATAAAGAATAAAATCCCTATCATAGTTAGGATTGACAAGGGTAGGAGCTTGAGAAATTTGTTGTTTGATAGATTCAAAGCTACCTCTACCTTCCTTGGTCCATTGGAAAACAATATTTTTCTTGAGCATAGAAGTAAGAGGCTTTACTAAAGCAACAAGATTTGGGTTGAACCTCCTCACAAAGTCAATTGTGCCCAAGAAACTTTGTAATCCTTTCTTGTGGCTAGGAAGTGGGATGGCCAAGATGGATTTTACTTTTTTGGGATCAATGACCAAGCCATCCTTTGAAATAATGTGCCCAAGAAGCTTGCCTTGATCAATGACAAAGACACATTTATTTGGATTTAGGGAAATACCATATTCCCTACATTTTTGAAATACATGCTCAAGGTGACTAAAATGGCCACTTGCATGCTTTGAAAACACTGTGATATCATGCAAGTAGACCAAAACAAACTGTCTAGACACATCTTGAAACACCATATCCATGGCTCTCTAAAAAGTGGCACCTGAATTGGTTAGACCGAAGGGCATTTTACAATAAGCATAGGTGCCCCAATTTGTAGTAAATGCTGTCTTATGCTGATTAGATTCTTGGACCATAATTTGGTTATAGCCTGATAATCGTCCAAGAAAGAAAACCTTTCTAACCCACTGAATCTGCAAAATATGCTCCATGGAGGGAAGGGGATAATGATCCTCTAGGGACACTTTATTTAGATCCCTAAAATCCACACAAAGTCTTATTTCCCCATTCCTTTTTTTGATAGGCACTAATTTTTCCACCCAAGAAGAATGCTTGATCAGAAAAATTATTCTAGCCTCAATCAATTTAGCCAACTCCTTTCTCATCAAAGGCTCAATATTAGGATTTATAAGCCTTTGTTTTTGCTTTACAGGTTTGGTGTTTGGATCTAAATCAATGGTATGTTGGGAAAGGATTTGGTCAAAACCCTTTAGGCCTTCATAATTCCAAGCAACTAGATCATTGTATCTATTGCAAAGATCTATGAAAGCATCATGTTCAGTGGTAGAGCATACCTTTCCCTAGTTTAGAGACTTTCCTTCTAAAATTTCTATTGGCTTGAAGTCACCCTTCTTTGCAGCGAAGTTTATCTTTTTCTACTTTAACTGATCATCAGGGTTAAAAATACCTTCACTGGTGACAAGACCATTTGGTAGCTTGTTGCTACTCACCTACACAATCTGATAACCATATTGATTTTGCAACTTGGACTGATTTGTTTTAGAAAATTTTGCCTCATCTTGTGGAAAATTCACTATCTATTGGTCACTATCAAAGAGTTTCCAATGATCTTGATTATCTCAAATAGCAAGCCTCACCACAAGTCTGATATGTTGCTCCTTTTTACTTGCAATATGTGCTGGTATGTCAAACTGAGCACCAACTGTTGCAAGTCTATCAACGTGTTTATTCTGATTTCTCATAATTGTTTAGATGTTAAAACCTTCAAAGTCCTTAATTAAATCTTGGTAGGATTTGAGTAGATTATTCTTGGTTGAGCTTTGAGTTTAGACTTGATGAACAACCAATTCACTGTCACCAAAAACCTATAATAATTGATATTTATTTTTTGTGCAAGTTGGAGACCTTGGATGAGTTCTTCATACTCAACCACATTGTTAGTGCAACTAAATTGTAGCCTGAAAGAGAAATAATACTTTTCCCTGCTTAGAGATACTAGCATAACACCAACACCAACACCATTTATGTTCCTAGAACCATAAAAAAGCATTTTCCACAATCCTCGTACATCCTCTTGAGCTTTTATGAGTTTGGGGATAAGAGCATTCTGCTCATGAATGCAATAAGTTCCAAGACTAGTCTCCTCTAATTCAGTAGCAACAAATGGATCAAAACATAAAGCATTTCCCCATGCATCCAACAAGCAATCAAGTACTTCCTCTAAAGGATTTGTAGGCTCGTGACTAGAACATCCTTCTTTTTTATCATGCAATGTAAGGTTCATGTTTATTGGACTAAGAGTGTAAGGTTCGATATGATCATTTTCTATGGGCCCATATTTGATGGTTTCTTTAGTTCCATATCTAGTTCTAAATAGCATGTGAGACCAATTAGTAGATAAGTACCCACCTATCTAAGAAGTGAAATCTCTAGATAAGAAAATGGAAAAGTGAGCAGGGAGGTCTATGACTGAAATGTCTTACAAAACGTCATAGTCGGGACATGCATGCAAGGAAAATTTTAAGTTTTTAATTACCCCCATGGTATTGACATCAGTTCCATCCAATTGTAAAAAATTTCTAGTCACCAGTTCATACTTGATACCAAGCATGTCAGTAATCTCCTTAGGAATGACTGAACTACTTGCCCTTGAGTCTATCATACAATTTTGCACTATATGATTCCCAATAATTAAAGAAAGATAGAAGGAAGGTGGCTTACTAAATTTGTTTGGAGTTGCTTCCTCTTTTTGGGGCTGCACTAGGCTAATTGATGGAGTAGGCTGCTCTTTTTTTGCACATCCTCCACTACAATTCTCCTTCAAAGACTACTGTAGTAAATCCCTTTGCGATGTGATAGATAGAGCCTCCCACATAGTAACATTAAGATTGGTTGTCTTCATTTGCTCTACTATGCTCAATGGAAGTTGACTAGCTTTAGAAGGAAACTTTGGAACAAGGTCAACTATTGTTGCTTGTGTGACTTAGGTTGTTCCACCACTTGTTTAGGCCTATTAATAGGCTGATTTGATTGTGGAACCTATATTGTTCTACTTGTTGGTTCAACATTTACAACATTTTGAGATGGTTTGGAAGATGATGGCTTCCCAACCATTGAAGATGCACCACCCTCCATTGCTCTTTTCTTTGATCTTGTACTATGTGCTATTGCATTGGTATCCACTTGATTTACACCACATAAATCTTCTTGACCCCAAATGACAAATGAAGAGTCACCTCATGCATGATTTTTATTATTAGTAGTTGTTTGGTTCATGCTAATTTATTTCTCTAAAGTAGAGGTCTCATTTTGAGCTACCAAAGTTTGCACAAACTTGCCATTTTGACAAGCATTTTGATTATGAGCTTGCTTAGAAGGGTAACACCATTCCTTCTCTTTGCTAGATTATTTTGCATTGGAATCAAAACCTTATAATTTATGGCAGTAGGTGTATACATGTTATTCATGGGCTTAGAATGATTCCACTTATTGTTCCCTTGATAAGGTGGCTTATTTTTCTAATAACCCTGATTTTGAGGCTGATTAGGGATATTGTTTTGAGCTTGTTGCCTATCCAATGTTATTAACCTATTGTTCATATTTCAGAGCAAGGTGCCCCAATCTTCTAGAAGTGTAATAAAAGTAGAAGTAGAAGGCTGGCTTGCAAAAACCACTGGAATAAGAGCCACCACGATAGGATCCACCATTAGCTGTGAAGGAAGCTCTAGAAATAAAGGCATTAGTGGTCTAGGAGCTATCTTCCCAGCTTGTATTAAATAATTTTCTACCCTTATAGCAAGATCATATGCTCTAAGTAAAGTGAAACTACCCATTGACTAAATCATAAAAGTTATGTCACTATTAAGATCCCTCAATACATATAAAAAACATGCTTGGGTGAAAGCCTGACCATGGTAGGAATTCTATCCCAAGTCCTTTGAAATCTATAACTAAAGTCACTCATGAATTCATGAGCCGCTCTTTTGATTGTTGTCAGCTGTTCTACTAAGGATAGATGGTCACTTTTATCTTCAAAATTCTTGCATAAATTCTCTTCTAATTCATCCCAGTTGTGAATTAGTTAGGTAGAAGACATCTATACCACTGTAATGCTTTTTCTTTCATGGAAGTGGAAAGTAATCTAATAGCCACATTTTCCTATATTACATCATGAATCAAGCATATGTTTGCCACATCTATGATATGTTCTATTGAAGTAGTAGACATTTCAATAGTAAAATGAGGAATACTTTTGAGGGAATTCATTGGTATATCATCCTTTTGGGATTAAATTAAGGGGTTTCCACTAGTAAAAGACACAAAAGGCTGAAATAATCTACCCACAAGTTGCGTAGATAGGGCTCTAGGAGATGGACTTATACTCCTATTTGTATGTAGAGTCCTCCCTTGATAGGAAAGTTTCCAAGTACTTGTTTGAGAGCCTCTTCATGGATGGAATGTGAGAGAAACACCACTCTCTCAACAAAATGAAATGAAATTTATTTCTTGTCCCACCGGGTGTGTCAAAACCTGTTGTCACATAATGACACAATGGAAACAACCTCGAGGTTGTGGGACCTTGCACGATGAGGCTGAATCTCTAGAGAAGTCTGGATTCCTCTTCTAAACTAAGTGCAAATGTGTTGGTCTAACCCAACACATGACACCTATCACTACTCTAATCTAACAACTCACAGAGGAAAAGGGATAGAAAGATAACATAAAATGGAAAGAAGGTCATGCACCAAGATAGAAATGTGTTTATTTTTACTTTAGATTGCACAAATATCAATAAATTAACTAAAACAAGCATTTAGACATGAAGGTAACATATTTTTACTCAAACATGCAAGAAATACCTATGATAATAGTAAGATTTTATTGATAGTAGGCATAAAATCCAGACTTTACAATGGAAAAATGCAAGATGCAGGGTCTGCAAAAGAAAACTATGAGAGGATCCAAAAAGAAGAACCCTTTTTATGAATACAAGTGTTGCTTTTGTAGTCTAAGCATAACTCAGATGAACAATAACTAACCCTAACCTAGCTATGGTTACAAATATAATCAAAGAAACCCTAAGATCTATTCAAGAAATTTGTGCCCAGATCAAGCATGGTTGCCATAGAATGGAGCCCTTCATGAAAATCATGACTAGGGCACAAATCAGAATGTAAAGTCAACAAGAGACAATGAATGAGCATGGGAACCCATACCTATTGTGAATATCACATAAAAAAGATCCTAGAGAAAATGAAACCAGCATGCCATCCACCCTTCCATGAATATTTGTAGAAAAAAGAAATGAAGATCTCCCATGAAATCCACAAAATAGGTATTGGAAAGGTTAAAGAGGACAAGCAACAACAATGAATAGGCATGGCACCCACAAATCCACCAAGAGAACTCAATAAAATACATTAAAGATGTCCTTGAAACCCTAAAATCCAAGCTTGTTCGTTTGGAATAGTTACGCATTAATGGTCCCATTCAACAAAAAAAATTCCATTTTGTGGAATGTCAGGGCATCGGGCCTGAAAAGAAAGCTTTACAAGCCCTTGAAAAAATGGTTTGGAGCCCCAAAAAATAACAATTGTTAGATGTCGACAGTTGGGATTTCGGAAGTTAGATGTTGGGCCTGCAACTTGCTCTATGCATCCATCAAACTCACCGGCGTCAATGATTTGGCATAGAGTCGTTGGGCCGTTGGAGGTCAGGCGTCCGGCGTATCGCTTACCATGTAATTAGAAGAAAAGAGGAGTAGGGAACTGTGAAAAAGAAAGAAAAGGTTAGGCATCAAACCTCAAACTGTCAGAGGTTGAAGGTCAAGAGGAAGCCTTACCTTTGAAAGTAGGAGGTTAGGAGGAATCCATACCCCCAAAGCCCAAAAACATGACACTTAGTCAAATTTTTAGAGAAAAGAGTGAAGGTGAGAAGGATAAGGAAGAAAATGAAGGGCTTAAAGAATATTTCAAAGGTTAGACCTTGAGTCGTCGGAGGTTGGAGGTTGGAACGAAGCCTTACCTCTTACCTAAAGAAGGTAAGACGTAAGAGGTAAGAGCAAAGGCCAAAGGTTGAGGTTTGAAGGCCGAAGAAGAAAGGTTTAAGGGTGGAAGAGTAGAGGGAAGAGAGAAGAGGGAAGACCAATCCCCGAAGCCCAAAAATTTGACAATTAGATAAATTTTGAGAAAAGCCAAGTCAAGGTTCAGTGGTTGGAGGTAAGGCCCGAGGCTTACCTTAAGATATCGATAGAAGGTAATGGGAAAGAGTGAAGGTTGAAGGCTGATGGAAGAAAAGGGAAGGAAGGGGAGAAGGAGAAATAAGCATGAGGGTAAGCAGGTAAGGGACAACCTAAAAACCTAAAATTTTGGGACAGCTAAATTTGAAACACTTCAAGGGAAACACAGGAAAGATGACCCATGGAAGATCACTCAGATTGGATATCAGTGATGGGTCATCAAAGAGGGAATGAAATGACAACACTAACCTCACACATAGGAGAGATAGTGGGAGAGGGATCAGTAAAAAATAACAAAAAGGGAGAAATGAACTCATTTTCGCATGCTTGTAACTTGGAATATGTAACAAGATCTGACAATAAAACATAAATTATTATAGCAAAATATTTTTAAAATAAGAACATGATGTTATTTTTGTTCCCTTTGCACACACACCCCATTGGATCGGGGACCCCCCTCTTTTTTTTCTTTGTGCCAGGTTGGTTCACATTTTCCTCATTTTTTGTGCCCCTGTTTTTGGATCCAAATTGATCAAAATGCCTCCAAGTTACAAAATATTACCATGCCTGGCCATTTTCCAAAGTTTCTTGAAGTCAAGGGAGTTTGCAGAAATTTTGATGCGAGTCTCCCTGATGCAAAAGTCATGCCTCCTTTTTTCGTCCACGAAGATTGTATTGCGGGTCTCTATGTGCATGTCACCGCATGTGAGATGTTGTCTCCACAACACCATTCCCTACAGCATCCACCTACAATTTTTCCGTGTGAACTTTGCACCCACAAATTCTACCCTTTGTTTTCCTGCCACGTACGCCGCATGCTTTTGGAAACTCTTGTATTTATTGCTCGCATTTATAGCAGTTTGGCAAGCTTATAAATAGGAAGGGTTAACCCGTCATTTTCACCTTGCACATTCAAATTTGAAGAACTCTTGAGTAGCTGTTGGCGTGAGTGGATTCAACAGTTGTAGTGTCATCTCCTTCTTCCCTCTTTGTGGCAGTAGGTAGGGTTTTCTCCCCATCTCTCTTCATTCCTATGTTTTAAATTTGTTAGGCGCTTAGGGTTTCGAAGCAGATTATTTAGGGTTTGTTTAAGTAGTTGAACACGAGGCATGGTTAAATTAAATTCTCAACACTATGTTTTTGTTTGACATGGTGGCCAAAGAAAAAACCTAGTTTATTAACATTGTTGAGTATATATTTTTTGTGGGTTCTTACTCACTGATGATCACCTCTACAATGTTGTCCAAAATGAAATGAGCATAAACGACCCTCACACCCCTCATTCTCCCAACCAAGTCCAAGGTGGTCAAAACTATTAGAAGCTTTAAAAACAATAAGAGTTAAAAATCAAAGCCTTTGTGGGTTCCTTCGTGCAGAGTTCATCAACTGGAAGTCCATTTAGCTTGATCCATCATTCAATGCCAAAACCCCTAATGGCCTGTCAACTGGTGGATCCCACTCTAGCCTTTGTCGTGAGCCTGTTAGCTAGAACAATCAAAGTGACTACATCTTTGATCTTATGTGGAGTTTTCCTTGCAAGACGTTGTTGGCGGGGATCCCCCGACCTAAGGTCGTTGTTAACAAAAAATCATATATGGCTTCCTGCTTGACGGCATCCACCTACACCATGTCCACAAATATAAAATTGAAATCTCAAAACCACCAAGTTCAAAAGGCCTTGCGAGTTCTTCCCTGCAGGTCATCGCTGGAGGGAAGTTGATCCACACAAGCCATCTACAACGGTGAAACCTTAACTACGTTTCAGCCAACAACTTCTTCCCCAGCAATTTCCACAAACATCAAACTAAGGAAAAAACCAAAACCTTGAAATTGCTAAGTCCTTGACCAGTTGCGGGTCATTGCAGGTGCAAAGCGGTTCGACCTCAAAAATTGTTTAAATGACAAATCATAGATGGTGACCCGCATGGAAGCTTCCACCCATGCATTTCTCGCATGCACTTGATCCCAATCCCCATGATGTCAGCAACAACCCTTTGAATTCTAAGTGAAAAAACTCAAGTTGGGGACTTGGTGTGGGTTTTCTCTTGCAAATTTCCATTTGCAGGAAGTTGCCCGACTCAAGACACTAATAAAAACAAAGTATAACTAGTGTTCCACTTGGAAACTTCTACCTTGCCCTGCCTTGCATCACCCTAATGGCTGCTCAAATAGAAAATTCAACTCCAATCTCACCTCCCGCATGCCAAATGGATCATCGGACAAGATTCAACCCACAATATCAAATTCCAAACCCCATGCGGAATGTTGCTCGTAGGTCTTCATGAGCTTGATGCCGCTAAACAATTGCTTATCCTGAAATGAAATCCGCATTAGTGGCACCTACATGCCATCTCTCTGCACCTTGCGAACAACAAAATCTTCAAAGCATAGTGACTTAACACGACCCCTACACATATTCTCCACGTGCTAAATTGACTTAACCAAAATCTGCCAAATATAAAATTGTTGTGAAGATTGAGGGGTAGAAAGGCATTTACGGATATCCATAACCCTAAGGCCATTGGTAGTAGCAGAACTAAAACAACATTTTGCGTGATTTCCCTCACACCACATTTTCCCGCAAGAACCAAGAAAGTGAATTTGACCGAGGAAAGTGATCTCAAGTGCTTCAGTTTGCATTAAAATAACTTAATGTTTTAACCTTGTGGAAATGTCCTTGTAGATTGTCGTTTGCGGATTGTTGTGCACCCCAGGACATTCTTTAACAACATTAGCACTGACGGCTTCCGTTGGATGGAAACCTACACCAATAAACCCGCAAAGCCACAAATCTTGCAAATGAGCATAAAATGATGGAATTTAATAAATGTGACGATTTCTTTGGGGTATATGGATGCATTTAATGACATTTTAGCATGATTTAACTAGCATTTCACTCTCTTGATTTATTGAGGAATTTACTATGCATTCTTTGTGCAAGATTTATGGAACTAGCTGAGAAAAATGAGAAGGGAAAGAAGAGTGCAAAAGCTACAAAGGGAGAAAAGGAAATGGCTAAGATGAATTATGAATTCCACGGGGTCAAATGCACCTCAAATATTGTCCCGCAATGGGATAAGGTGACAGATATGGATATGGGTCACATAAGCATGGACAAATTCAGACAATGGGTCTTGGTTAGCCCAAAGACTGAAGAGGCTTGGAAGGTAAAGAAAAGTGGGATTGCAAAGTGGCAAGTTTCCCTCCATCTCTAATCAGCCCAAAGTTGATCTTCACATGCAAAGAATGTTATCATCAACAAACTAGGAGGATAGTTACCATGGATGGATGAGTGCTAGCTGATTTGACTCTTATTTCAATTGGAATAACATTTGGAATCCCTCTATTTGACAAGATGGAAGAGATTGAGAAAGAATATGCTCTAAATGTGTGGAAAGCCGACCCCACCAATTGCAAAAGAACCATAAATCAGACATGGTTGATAAAAAAGAGGGGTAGTACCAATAAAGTGCCTCAAAAGCTATATCGGAGCAACTTTGTGGAGGAGGTCAACAACCTCATATCGCTCTTGAGTAGAGTAATGGGACTCCCTACTTCTTCAATCTTCAAGGAATGGATGTGGTACTTCATGGAGGAGATCCTTAGAGGTGAAACAAAATTCCACTAGGCTAAGATAATCAGTGATAATTTGCACAATCAGTTTGTTGTAGTGAAGAAGACTAAGGAGTTCTATATGACCTCCTACATTGTATATCTTCTGGTAGTTACTTTCCCCTAAAAAGGGTTGAATTGTGTTGAAGTGGGAATGAAGAAAGGGAAAACCTCATTTATGATTGTTACCCACAACTACAATACAAAAATTACAAGAGAGATTAGAGGCAGGTCAACGATTCCTTCACAATGCACATTGTTTAGATTCTGTCAAAGGATTACCATAAAAGTATTTCTCACAATGTGAAGGCATTAGTCAAGAAGTTTGGGTACTAGTTTATTCAATTCCCCAAGTTTACTTACATAAGGGCCGAGGGATTCTCAAGGTTCCCATATTGTCTTCCAAGGTACCCTACTGATAGAATGATTTTTTTGGAATTGACTTGACAATTGCAAATGACCCATTCATTGTTGCATGAGAAACACCATGTTGGGGTTCCATACCCCATTGTTTTTGGTCAAGGAGTATATTTGTGCCCCGTTGCCCCTTGAGTAGACTATTCTAAAAAGGAACTCATAGAATACAATTTGCAATTGCATACAAAGTGAGGATGTTTGGACCCTCTAGGAAAAATGAAGAAGTAAGTTGGAAGGCAATATGTCGATAAACCCCATATCGAAGAATTTTGGGTGAACTATGATGATGAACATGAGGTCAGGAGAAGACATTATATGAGGATGACAACAAATGTTTTGAAATCTATTGATCTATTTCCAGTTCTCGACCAAGTGGTTGATGATGATAACACTTTGGATGAAGGATACAATGCTCTTGCCAAAGTGCCATTTCCAGTGATTGACTGGACTGAGCCAAAGGTCAAAAATTTAGATACAGTTACCCACCTAATAGAGAAAAGAACAAGGAAATGGTTAGATAATCAAGTGGCTCAATTGCAACAATAAGGTGTGAAGTTGACATATGGAGAACTAGAGGATGACATTGAAAGTGAGATAGATAGTGGAACCAGTGCAGGTTCTTCGGGTGAGGCTCTTAAGTCTCCACCAACAATTCAATCAAAGAAGAGAAAAGAGGTATCAGAGTAGCAACCCAAACAAAAGGTATACACTAAGAAGGTGGTTGAAGTACAAAGTCCCCCTAAGAAGGCTAAGAGAATGGGAACCTTCATTCCTGATATGGCTACAGGAGGAGGAATCTAAGCAACCAAAATCACTTCCACATACCATTCCTCCACTTCCAACTATCCCCCCCGCAACATCTCCCTCTACTCCGCCATTATTTCCCATATCATCTCCACCCACTGTGGACATCTTTGTCCACTTCACCTCTACTTCCTTGACTACTCCTGTGGTCATGGTTGATTCATCATCATCAACCTCCTCTCCTCTATCATCTTCCTCACTTCTTCCCCCATTTCCTACTTTATCCACCCTACCACCCTCTATGTGCACAACCTCTATGGAACCTATTGCCTTGCTAGAAACATTTGTCTCTTATTTGCAAAACATGCCAACCCAATTTTTAGAAATTATTTTGACCCATCAGGCTAAATTATTTATGGCTCAACTTGTTGCTTCACTACCTATCCCTCCACCTCCTACTGAGCCACAAAAAATAGAGGCAACAATGCAAATATGTGAAGAGATGGAGAAACAAAATGAGGAGCAACTCAAAGAAGCATCTGATATTGCTGAGGAACCTAAAGACTCGGACAATGATGATTATCACCAGCATGTTAACGATGATTTGAGGATTGTTGATTTAGATGTAGTTTCCTTAGATGAAGAAGGGAAGAAAATTCCCAAGGACAAATATACTAGCAGGTTCAACAATTATTATGATGTGGAGACCTCTAATCAGGAGCTTTAGGATGAAAAACATGAAGAGCATGATGAGAAAGAGGTGAGTCCAGAGGAGCACCACTCCGAGGAAGGAAGAAATGATGTAGAGATTAATGTAGGGAAGGATGACAAACTCCCAAAGGTCAACCAAGATGAGGGCCTATAGAATGAAGAAGTGCCTCTAGAAGAACAAGATAAAGACAAGGAAAATATAGGTAAGAAAAATATTGAGCCTCATCAAGAAGTTGAGGTTGAGAATAATGAAAGCAAAGAGCCAGCACAAGAAGAGAATGTAGAGAGAAGAATTGAAGAATCTGCTCGAGGGAAAGAACTAGAATCTGACAAAGGAAAGACAATGATGCAAGAAGGGTAGAATAATGAAGAAGAGAATGTGGAAGATGCTCCCAGGCATGAGAGGGAAGAGATTTGAAGAGATCAATGAAATGGGGATAATGAATTCAACACTGCATCCCTTGACCAACAAACATAAGTCCCCTCTTGGTTGGAGTAGCGACTAAAGAGAAAAGCCCTTGTGCTTCTAGATCCTAAGGATCTCTTGGAAGCTAGATTAGCTCGAGAAAAAGTTAAAACATGAGAGAATAAGAAGCCCAAGGTCAAATCTCACATTGCAACAAACACATCAGGCTCTCACATATTGCAGGTGGAAACTTCGATTGTGGATAAAGATGCAGATACCATCTAGGCCAGGGATTATCAAGTGATGACTATCAACCTAGGCCCCGCCTCTAGATCCCAAAAGATAGACGAATTTCAAGGATCTTTTAATACTATTTTGCAATAGTTGGATAAAGATCAAGCCACAAAGGAAGAATTGAAAGCACAAGTGGCAAAATTAATTGCATTTATTCAGCGGCGGGCCACAATTGGAGAAGAAGCTCCAGTGGAATCACCAACACCTGCAATATTATCAAGAAAAGAGATTAATAAAATGGAAAGAATGAGGGCCTAGACCAAGTCCACCTCAGATTGGTTAAAAAAGGTAACCAAAATGGATGTTAAGGAAACAAATTATTTGGTTGAAATGCACAATACTTTTCTTTTTTTGAAGAATGAAACTGACAAGGAAATAGATGTCTGGAAGGATTTTTCGGGCACATATGTTATGTCATTCCCAAAACTATGTTGCATTCAAAAGTTATCAGTAGAGGTGTTAGAGCAGGATTTGGGTCTTCCCAAGGATCAACATGATCTACCAGAGGCATGGTTATACGCCTTCAACTTCTTAAGGGAGGTTCTTGAGAAGGCATTGTTAAATTTGCAGATAGTTAATTCAAAGGTTATTGAATACCTATTTGAATGCGATGATGTTTTGAAAGTATTTATAGGGGCTGAGATACCAGCCCAAAGGTTGGATTACAAACCTGTTAGACAAAAATTTCACAAGAGGATGCAGAGGGAAATCAGTAATGATTTTCCAGAAAGTTCCTTGGATTTTCCTACATAGGTCTTCACTCATTCCCATAGGGTAATCAAGAGAAGAAGCTAATGCATGGGGAAACATGATGAATTAACAAATGAGTTCAAACTAGTGGCTTTCAAGGTCAATAAATCCAACTTCCCAGCTGATTGCATACTCCTGGAAGTGCTAAAAAAGTTTGTCCAATATGCCATTAAACAAAAGGAAGCTGGAAATAATTTAATAGAAGATAAATACTTGTAGTTCCATCTAGAAGAAAAAATTGGCTAAAAGATAAAATAGGGAAAGAAAAATTATAGAAGCCAATTTTATATTGTAAAATTTTGTACTAGTATTGGGTGATGTGAAAACCCTAATTTGAAATGAATTTGAACCATTAATTGGAAATTAATCTTGGCCATTCATTTAGCTTTTGGAAAACTATAAAGAGGGGCATCCTCTCATTTTCAAAGAGAGAGATGAGTTGTTGTAAAAGACATTCTGCAGCAATATATAAGAGAAGTATTGAAATTTGTTGGTTTCTTGGTGTGTTTCTCTTTATGTGTGCATGATTTAGCCTCCATATTTTATTTCAGCTTGTTTTATTTACTGTTAAGTCTCATTTCCAACTTGCAATTTCTGAACAACTTTAATGGTGAGTGTATGTTATAGTATTTGATGCACTTCCAACTCATGCTTTTGGTAATTTATTGATGATAGGTTACTGTGTAAAGTTAGTTTGAGCTCCTTTATTTTCTACACTCAATTTCAACTATGTGTTCATGCTTAATGTATTAATGCCATAGTCTAAAAATTTGCAAAGAACCTTAGAAGATGGAACTAGTTTTGTAACACTATAGATTACTCTTGGTTAGACAAAACTTGGTTTTGGGGAGTTTATCTACTATAATGTTGGTCATTGCTACTATTGTTCATAGTTTTAGGATTATAATAACTCTCTCTAAACCTTAAATCCTTTTGTCTTTTCTTTAAATCTGAATTAATCTTAAAATCACAGCATCATAGTAATGTTAAATCTCATGAACAAGATGAGTTTTAGACTACTGTTATAAATTTACTACTATTGTTCATTATTTCTAGAATTCTAAAACTTAATTGTAGACCCATATCTTCCATGTTTTGTGAACCATAAAGGCCCCTTGTGATTCCCAGAAAATCACACATCAAAATTGAGTTATTTATGCATTGTCATGACCTAACATTTGAGAGACCTTGGGGTGATTTTTTGAAACTTAGTTGCAGATTATTACCTTTCAAGAGAGACATAACACTTGTGTTTTTTTTGTGTTGAGAAGTGCAAAAAAACCCATCAACAGTTATGTCCTATGGATCAACTTAGCAATGTTTTTAGCAAAACAAAGAGTAATAGAAATGATATTGAAAAAATGATACCAAATTTGGGCAGAGACTAGAGATAAGGTTTTGCATAGTAAAGTCTTGCTCAATTTAGCTTACAAGGGTGCCCAGGGCACCTATGTCCTACATAGGCTTTTGAAAATTTAAAATTTCATTATGCACTATACTATTTAAATATCTTAATTATGTGTGCAAATTGGGCAAATAGTGTATATTTTTCTAGAATTTATCCAATTTATTATTATGTAACTCAAAATGTAAGTGTGCAAGAATGTTGAAAATTCTTGAACAATAAATGAAAAATGTAAATACAATTTCCAAATCTAAGATGCAACAATTAACTGATTATAATATGCTAAATCTAGACATGATGATATGAATATGTTTTTTGAAAGAAAATAATTTATTTTTTTCACTTTTAGCTATATGAAAGATACTTAAATACATGCAGTAACACTTTATTTTGTTTTTCATATTTAAATGACCTAATTTAGATTTATGAATACAATTAAAATATAGATCTAAGCTAAAATGATTGAAATAAACCCTATTGCAACCTATAATGCAATATGATGTGCAATTTTTTTATTTTTATGATTTTTATGATGCAAAAATGGATGTCTAAAAGAAAATTGCAAAAAAATGCAATGCAAAACCTAGATATAGGATGCAATGCTTCAAATTTCAAAAGGTCTATAGTGTTAACCTGCTAGGTTCACCAAAATGAAACATAGAAAAGGTAAACCCTAAGATTTGACCCTAGGGTTTAGGTACTTTTTCCAAATGTTTCATTACAGATTTGAATGGTAGTGGGGTTTGATGGATTTGGACAAGGTATGTGATTGACTTACAACCTGATAGGTGAGTCAACCAACCCTTAACCAAATATGAAAACGTCCTAATAATGAAATTCAATGATTTAATTATCTTAATAAGTAAAATGATCGCTTTAACATAGAAACATCAGATTTGAAATGTCACAAAGAAAATCATATAGAAAAAATAGAAGGGGGAGGACACTGTACACCTATGATACAAATTTCAAGATGATTTGTCAGGATGTTTCCTCTGAGAGCGCCATTGTCATATTAGGTATTTTTTATATCTATTTTTGCAATCCTCTAATGTCATATTTGCATTTCTATTTCCCATCTATAAATTTGTCAAATCATTATTGGATATTTTTGTAATTGAGTTTCCATGAGTTGTCAAGGCCTAGGGTTTGAAATGCAACAATGAATAAAGTGTCTTCAAGCTTCCTTTCAATCTTTTTCAACTTGAGATTTGCACATGCACAAAGAGAAGAAATGTTGTTCCATTTTAGGGGCTTTCCTTGGTCAAACATTTTGTTAGTGTTTCCACCTCCATAATGGAATTTCTAATGATAAAATGAATAAATGAAATGAATGAATGATGAAATCACCATGTGTTGTAACTCACCACCCTTCAATGGCTTCCTTGAAGGATTGAAGTCATACACATCACCTCAAGGATCTTGGATCTTTCTTGCTTGATTCACTTGAATGCTTGAATGCTTTGGAGACCTAAAAGAAAGGTTAGCCTTCACAAAATAATGAACATGAAAAAAATCACATAAACTTTGACATGATGTTGGATCTTGAATTTTTGCAATGAATCTCTAATTGCTACTCATGACTTCCTGAATAATTATCTTGATAATTGCTTGATCATAAACTCTCCATCTTGCTAGATAGATTTGAAATAATGCAGTAACTAGGTATTTATAGGAATTTAATCTAATTTCCCAAAAATTAGATCCTAATGGCCGACTTTAGATATTCAAATTTTAAATAATAAAATTTTGGCATTGACGTATTTGAATTTGGAGCCAAAATAAGGGGACATGGGAACCCTAGGAATGAGTTTCCCAACCCTATTTTTGAGGGTTTGAAGTGTTGGGGACAAAGTATTACATGAGAAAATTTGTTTTATGCTTGCAAATTGTTGAAAAATATTTTAATTTGGGCCAAAAAATGCATAATTTAGAAAATTAGGTGTTCAATTAGGTCCTTGTACTTAAGGAGGGACAAAACATAGTGTGAAATTTTCATGGGTGACAGTTTATGATGCTATAGTAACTACTTCCAAAAATTGTGGAAAGTAAAATTAGGCTTTATTAAAGTTAGAAAATTCTTAAATTTGAGAAACATAGTCTATTTTCTAACTTATTACAAAAGTGATATTCAATATTACAAAATAATACATTAAAACATAACTAGTGACTTTGACTCAATTACAATAAGAAAATTACACAAATTGGCTTTGTTTCATTTATCTGCAATGTCGGTAGTGTCCTCTAAAGAAGTCTTTTGAGTTGCATCATGCCTTTGTTGAAGAGAAACTATTTTATTGAATTTCCTAAATACCTTGACAACTAAGGACATAATTTTAATTTTGGGGATAATTACATTCACCATTCTCAACTTCCAAATGGCATGCAATTTCTGAATATACCCATACTTTGATAATAGTTGGACATGTCATCACTACATGTGTCAAGTGGAACAAAAATGACACTTAAACTTCCTCATCAAATCCACATTTAAAGCTTGTTTTTTGAAGAAATTTGTGTCAATCATCTTCTCAAATCTACCTTGTATGACTTGGAAATCCATACTCTAAATCTCATCCCTTATTGGTGCATCCATAATGATTGCTAAGAGATCATCTAAAAATTTCATCTTCATTTGTTCACAAGATGTCAACAATTTTTCTTGCTCCACTATAACTTGGACAATATTAATGAATTTCCAATCTTTACTCATAAGCCACATATCAATTTTATTTTCTACTACACTTGAGAAATCTTGTGGGAAACTAAAACATCAATATCAATTTTGACCATTTCTTGAAGATCCTTTGTGATCCCTCACCAAATTGTTTCTTCTTTGATGTTTTATAGCTCCTTGCTAATTCTTATTTCACATCATCTATCTTTTCATGAGCTTCTTTAGCTTTTCCAATAAAATCTAA
Source organism: Sequoia sempervirens (assembly GCA_007258455.2). Taxonomy (NCBI): domain Eukaryota; kingdom Viridiplantae; phylum Streptophyta; class Pinopsida; order Cupressales; family Cupressaceae; genus Sequoia; species Sequoia sempervirens. Next base: position 139,926,865 of record VDFB02049217.1, read on the forward strand.
GGCATTTGATTTTATTTGATCTACCCACTTTTTAGTTATTTTCCCACATGACTGATAATTTTGCACACTTTCCATGATTTCTTTCTAAATAATTCCTCCATGAAGAATGGGAACTGTTGAGGCAGAATCTACATATAATGGTAGATTAGATGTGACCACTATATACCTAAGACATGAAGTTAATTCTTGCACCTTCTATTTCAATTGATCTTTAGAATGTTTCTCCTCCTTCATCCTTTGTATTAATTTGGTTGTAGATACCTAAGAATTATGGATATCACCATCATGCGTTGAAGGACCAAGATCAAATTTAGTGATATCAAAATCACTCTCATCAACTTCATCTACAACTAAAACCAAAACCAAAAATGGCCAAATAATGACTTGGGCACGAAGTTCAAATGCAAGAGCATGAATCAAATTGTTATATTCTTGAAACTTGTGGCATTTCTTAACATGATCAAAATAATCTTGTTCCATATTTTTCCAATAATAACTGATACAAATTAACCTATGAACCAATGACCATCCTCTGAAATGTCTGCAAGCACCCACATGAGCTTCCTCAAGGGCCACAAGAATTTTAGATTTCTTAAGACATCTAAGGAGAAGGCCATCAAATGATTTCCTCTACAACACATCAACTAGGATTATATAATGAGTTTCCAACTTCTATATATGAGCCCTAGTGTTTTTAGTGGTTGGTTTAGGAAAGATTCCATCCTTTAAATAATTAAATATTGGCACATACCACTCATTGTAAATTTAAATATTAGCAAGTACTGTCTCTTTTGTGTTTTAATTTATTGAGGGTTCAGTGAGAGTGTGAATAAAAAATGTGAAGTCTGAAGAAGTATCATTCAGAGATACAAGGGAAGCAACACTTGCCATTGCATCTACATGTCGATTATCATTTCGCCAAACATTTTCAATAATGTATGATGTGCAATGCTCTAATATTGTTAATGTGATATCTCTATTCTTAGATAACTTATCATGTTTTTCTTAACAAGACCCATTAATTTGTTTGATGATTATTTGAGAGTCTCCAAATATACGAATATGTTGAACACCTAAGGACAAGGTTGCATGTAATCATGTGATAAGAGCCTCATACTTAGTAATGTTGTTTGTATATAGGAAATTTAGGTGATGGGATAAAGGAATTGGATTTCTTGAGAGAGGTACTAATATAACTCCAACAATAGAGCCAATTTGACACTTAGAGCCATAAAAGTATAATTCCCATGTTTCATTATCATCAATTTTCAACATGCTTTCATCAAGAAAGGAATCTTGATTTGGTAATGCTAATGGTGAAGGAGCCCCGGCTAAATGGTTGGTCAATGCTTACCCTTTGATTGATTTTTGATAAATAAATTTAAGGTCAAACTTAGTTAACAATATAACCTATTTAGCTTGGTATGCTAATAAATCAATTTTAGCAAAAAGGTGTTTTAAAGGATCAAAATTTATGATGAATTACACTTTGATGTTTGATAAATAGTTTTTCAACTTATTGGTGGTGAAAAAAAGAGCCAAACATTGTTTTTCTATAGTTGTGTAATGAGTTTCATAATCAATTAATGTTCAACTAATGTAATACACAAGATTATTTTTACCATTCTCATCTTGTTGCGCTAATAGCATTGTAAGGGAATGGGTTGAAGATGATATATAGAGGATAAAATGTTTTCCTAGTATTGCTAGTTGTAAAATGAGAGGATTGGCTAAGTATTGTTTCAAGTCTTCAAAAACTTTGTGACAACCTTCATTCCATTTAAATTTTGAATCTTTCTTAAGGAGTTGAGTGAAGGGAAGAGCCCAACCCACCAAAGATGCCACAAAAGGATAAATAACTTGAATCTTTCCTTTTAAGCTATGCAATTGCAAATATTCTTAGAAGGTGGCATGTTTATTATTGCATCAATCTTCTTTGTTTCCACCTCAATGACTCTATGTGAAACTATAAATCCCAACAACTTTCCACTATCAACATCAAAGAAATATTTATTTGGATTCAATCTCATGTTGTACTTGTGAATTATTTCAAAGATTTGATGAAATATTTTGACATGATCTTGACGTGTTATAGACTTAGCCAACATATCATCAACATAGTCTTCCAAAATAATTTGTATGAAATTGTGAAATATTAATATCATATCTCTTTGGTATGTTGCTCAATTATTCTTCAATCTGAAAGGCATGAACACCCAATAAAATTTTCCCCAAGGTGTAGTGAAAGTTGTTTTATATTGATTTTGAGAATTAATGAAAATTTGATTATATCCTAAGAAACCATCCATGAATGATAATAGAGCATATCCTATGATTGAATCCACTATCATGTCAATGTAAGGAAGTGGAAAATCATTCTTTAAAGATGCTTTATTAAGATCATAGAAATCTGTACACATCCTAATGTGATTATCAGGTTTTGCCACCACCACGATATTAGATATCCAAGGTGAATAATCAATAGGGTGGATGAAACTATCTTGTAATATCTTTCCAATCTCATCCTTAACTAATAAAGCCACCTTAGGATTGATATCTTCTGTCCGCAGGTTTAGCATCTTTTTCAAGGACAATGTTATGCATTACTATCATAGGGTCAATACTTGACATGTCCGAATAAGTCCAAGCAAAGATTTCAGGAAATTTGTGTACCAGTGTTGCATTATCTTCTTGTTCATCTAAGATCAAGTCACTTTCCAATTTGTAACACCTTCTCCTCATTATATGGGTCCATTAGAATATCTAGGGTGTCTCCCACAAGTAATGCATTATGATTTATAATATCAGGGATTATTTTGGATTCATCTTGTTCATCATCACATCGTTCATTTTCTTTCCCAAAGTATCCCTTAGCATTTAAATAATAGGAAATCTATCGATTGCAATGATTACTAGGTAAAGTGTCATTCATTCCCACAAATTCTTCTAGAGACTCATCATTTTGAAAGATATCCAATGGCATATCATCACATGTAATGTCTATCATTTTAGGATGCACTAAATTTAATTTTGTCTTAGGAGAGTGTTGCAAAATATCATTGACATTAAGTGAGGGTCTCTTCACTTCTTTTGTTTCTTTTGAAGGGAAATAATCAAAACCTCTTGTTGTTTCTTGTGCATTAAGCTCTATAGGAAAATGAATACCTTGTTCTTTCACTCCACATCCTTTTCCATTATAGCCAAATTGTTTCAAGAGTTGGTACCCTCTTCCATAAATTACTTCTATTTCTTTCAAGGAAGGTAGGTTTTCATAATCACTTTCATCATAAGTAGATGTGTAATTCGTGTTTTCCTCATTACTTGAAGTTTTGGATTCTTATGTCTTGGTTGTTTCAATTAAAAATTGTGTTTATATCATTGCAACTTCCTTCTCTTTCTCTTTTTTTTGGTTTTGATTGTGTAATCTTGTATTCCCCCATTAATGTAGGTGTGAAATCTAATGAACCCCAATCATCATCCAACAACTTTGTCACTGATGAAAGAAATTCCTCTTTATCTTCAAATTGTAAAGGTTACACTTTTGTAGTTGTTGTCAATGTTCTCAGAGGAATTTTCATCCCTATTTCAGTTTGTAAGCAATTTTCATATTTTAGATCAGATTTTATCATGTAAACCTTATTTTTGTAAGTGTATTTCATTAGACAGTGAAGTGTTGAAGGAAATCCTCATCTCATGGATCCATGGTCTACCCAAGAGAATATTGTATGAAAGATCATGGGGCATGACATGAATGGGAGTTTGCAACACAACCTTACCAACTTTGATAGGCAATGTTATCACACTAAGTAGTTTTTTACCCACATTATCAAAACCATGGATGGACAAATTATCTGGTTGAATTTTAGTCTTATATGCCCCAGTTCTATCCAAAATATTTACACTACAAACATTAAGCCTTGAACCATTGTCAATAAGGGTACATCTAATCCTGACCTTGTTAATATAAACTAATTTCATCAAAGCATCATTTTTTTTTGTGTTTCCAAAGGAGGTAATTCACTTTGATAGAAGATGATATCAATATTAATTGAATTCATACCCTCAATTAAGGCTAATACATCGTTTGGTTGCACACTAGAAGGGATCATGAATTTTTCAAAGAACTTTGAAGCATGCCATGGTAACTAGGTGATATTTGTGAAACAACAGAAAATGGATTTGTTTCTTATGGTTTAGGACATAGAGCAAACACATCTCACAATCATTTCATTGAAGGGAAACACTAGAGATCTCAATCTAAATTATGCAAGAGATTTTGCAATAGGGTTGTCCTAGGGTCTGATTATAAAATAAAGAGGGGTTCACCACCAAGCTAGGGCTTGGAAAGGAAAATGAAATGAAAACCATAATGCTTAAACCTAATGCAATGCAATACTTCACTTAAATGACCTAAAAATGCATGTAAATCACAACAGAAAACTGTAAGATCAGAAGGGTGCACCTAGAAATATGAAGAAGATTGGAATGGGTTCTAAAACACTGAAAATATTGAAATTAGGGCATACTAGGACTCATTTACCACTTTGGGCATATCAGTCCTAGACTAGGGTTTTTGGTCTAGAATAGGTATCTAGCAGTGTAGATTCCGGATTTGAAAAAATCTGAAATTTTTTCTTGTAGTGGGACTCATACACCACTTATGGCGTATCAATCCCATTCAATTTTTTTAGGAATTCAAAGTTTATTTCTATGCCTCAATCTTTGTTTTTCCCTTCCAAACTGATTTCCAAATCTGAACCTATAAAAATATTTACAAAACATAATATAGAGTTTATTTTCCTATGAGGGGTTTTCCTCGATCAAACCCCTAGTTTGGTAATTAAACCTTGATAGAAACAATGAAACTTGAATGCAAATGTGAACATAAACCCGTACCTTAAGTGTGTCTAAGATTAGGAAATCTAAAAAATGTAATGCAACCCTATTCTAATGTGTAAGAATGAGATACATGAACGAGGCTTGAATGTAATGACTCACTTTGAAAGATGTGAAATCACTCTAATAAGTCATGATGATGCATGTACCTTCCTTAGGCTGAAAGTAGAGTGATAATAGATGATGGAATCACTAAGGAAACAAGTCATTAGGCTTGGCTTGATGGCTAGTCGCATCTCCCCAACCTAGAATCCATCATGATTCACCATAGGCAACCATAATCAACCCTTGGTAATGCTAGATCTTGAATGAAGGTGAGCTTGAAGACCTGCAAAAACACTTTAATGCTGCTCTAAGACTTTAACTTTACTTTCTCTTGAAACTTGAATGCTCTTGTGAAAGAATGCTTGAAGACTTTTGAATACTTGGATCTTGAAAATGCTCTAAAAATGTTTGCTTAGATGAAATAATGACTTAGAAGCTTGCTTATATAGAAATTTACACCTAATTTACCATCATTTAGATCTGAAAAGCCGACATCAACCAAAAATTTGAATTAAAAAGTGGAATTTCCCACTCAAACCCTAAAAAGGCCCCAAATGGGACTCATACGCCACTTGTGGCATATGGGTCCTACCTAGGGGGACTCATATGCCCAAGGTGGCATATGAGTGCCACCTTAGATTTTTGGGGTGGGTTGTTAATTTTTTTTATGTTTTTTGTGGATTTTGTCAGGTTTCTAGTTGAAATAAGCCTCATGTTCTAAAATAAATGGTAGGGGCCTATTTATGATGAATTAAAGGGTATTTAATGCAAGGGTACCAAACTAGGTCCAAATTAAGCAAGGGATTGTACTATCTCCAAGAAGGGAGTACATTTTTTGTTGCCACATTTAGCCCCCACTTTAGCACCCATATGACTCTACGTGCATATGCAAGCTAAAGGACTCTGAACAATAACCTTTGTTTCATAAAAGGATACTCATATGATTCATTCACAACATGGGATAATGAAGCCCCCACTAGAGCTATCTATAAAACCACAATGTTAGGAACTGCATCTTGCAACATAAATTCATTTTTTGTTCAAAAATCCTCTTATCTAACTTCTCCTAGAAATCCAATTCGAGGGTAGATGTATGCCACCCCTTGAGTTTGCTTTCTTTATGGAGGTGGAATCGAGGTAGTAGTCTAACTGCATCGAATAAGGTATGTCATATCATAGGGTATTTCCAAGTACCGTACCACATAATGATAGACGTATAATGAGGACCGGAGCATAATCATGATTCCAACGCAACAAACGACATCAAAAATGGAGCTCTCTAGCTCTCGATATGCTAGTTTGAATGAAATAGGTACTTTTAACCCTAATATAGTAAAACCCTAATTTTTAACATATATAAGAATAAAAAGTTAAGTAATTTCTACTTATTTTGTCTTTTACCTTCTTGTAGTTTGACTTTGGTGGAGAGACTGAAGATGTTGAGTCGATGAGAGTACAAGCCTCTGAGACTAGATGTCCTGCAAGAGGAGGTAGCCCGAGGTGAGCTATAACATTAGGTGAGTTGATTTTTCTGCCTTAGCTTTGTCCTTATGTATTTATTTTATGTATTTACACATTTCTAGATAGATTAGGACCCTAGAAGAAAATTTTGCAAAGCATCCCTTTTTTTTGTGAAGTGTCCCCTTTTTTGCAAAGTGTCCCTTTTTGTCATAAAGTGTCCCCTTTTTTGCGAAGTGTCCCTTTTTGTCACAGAGTGTCCCCTTTTGTTGTGAAGTGTCCCACTTTTTCGCAAAGTGTCCCATTTATTCGTGAAGTGTCCCAAGAGGGAACTAAAGTGTCTATGAACCTTATAAAAGTACACTAGAACAACTTTAGTACACTTTTTTGATTCTTGATGTAGAGATTTAAGATTTTAGAATGCTTATAGGACATATTTTTTCTTTTTTGTTAGATTTTTCCTCGATCACAACATCTCAGCAGTAGACAATTTTGTCGCCTACGAGACTTAGTCCCAACATTATCAGAGGAGGACACACAAATATTAAAGACCATTGGATTGTATTGGGTGTACCTCATGCCCCCCATGAGGTACCATGATGCTATGTTGATGGAATTGGCTGAGAGGTGGGATGCAGACACTTGTATGTTTCATCTTCCGACATGCGAGATGACAATCACCTTAGAGGACATCCATCACATTCTTTGAGTTCCAATTTGAGGTGAGAGAGTTCATTTTCTAGGGGATCAATCATTTCATGAGATGAAATACGATATATAGTACTGTCTTGGAGGTTTGATTTTGGATGACATTATGGGGATGCACATTGAGCTATCATGGATACTTTATTGTGAGCACCACTTGTGGTATAGATTATGATGTTTATCATGGCACTAGTACTCCTCCTTGATGGCTAGGGAGCACATCTAGAGGGAGGACTAGTTCACATAATATGACGGATGGCAGAGTAGAGGACTGTATATTCCTAGGGGTACAACATCCTTGCACACTTCTATTATGATCTAGGGTAGTTTGCATACCACGAGGTCAATAATATGGTGCACTATACACTATTGCACATGTGGTGCCTGGAGCATATCACATGCACTAGGTTGATAGGGTTTTCATGTATATCAACCCTAGAATACCCTCATGCATTGAGTTATCCTTTGAGGTGGTTATGGAAATACAAATATTTACACTTTTGGAGGGTCAGATTCAACCAATTGGATGAGGAGGAGATCTTATGGAGACCATACCGACTGATACCCTAGTGGTTGGATGAGACCCGTTAGTTGAGGAGACTACAGATGGATAGATTTCTTGTAGGCAGACATGATTACATAATATGACCCTTCTACTATAATCCTATCATGCAACAACTTGGGCAGATACAGGTACCACCAGTGGCACAACCTTTCTTCAAGTGATTAGTAAAGAGTGCTCAGAGGCTTGGCAATATGAGATGGCTCACCACTAATTATGTTGTCTACAGTGACTTAGAATACGAGAATCATGATATGCCCTCAGTCTCCGATGCTGATGATGTCAGTGCCACATATGCATATGAGGAGTGGTGGGAAACAACACGACCAAATCTTGTATTCCCGATGGATGAGCTGATAGGCTATGTAGGGTCACTCCCATATTAGAGAGACGAGGAGGAGGATAGAGCTCAGGAGATAGGGGCCAGGGCTGCAGACCTATTCACAGATGTGATAAATGAGGACTACGATGAGGCTATAGACCTTGATTATGATGGGCAAGAGGAGGATGAGGGGGAGGAGGAGAAGGAGGAGGAGGAGGAGGAGTAGCTTATGAGTGAGGGTGATGATATAGTGGATGAGGATCTAGTTGGTCGCGAGTGGAGAGAGCCAGCTCCCACTTGTGTGACTAGATCATAGTTAGCAACTACAACACGCACCAACACCTACAGTCATGGAGAGGCTAGCACATCCTCCATGCCTCCTACACAAGATGAGGTTGTCTTTACATAGCCAACCAGAGAGCAAGGTGATGATATTTTATTTACTATTATGCTTTATGCTTATTTTCATGCTTTATGTTTTAACTTTATGTCTATATATATATCATGATGTGTACTATTTATATTTATGATTTCTATCTTGCAGGGGCTGTGAGAGACCTACATGATCTCTATCGCTAGGTTATTGTCGAGATAATGCCTCTATCATTCTATGAGGATGCTACTAATATAGATTATGTGCCCCCACCCATCGTGGAGTGGGAAACAGAGCTATTCAAGTTGTATGCTAGACTGATGGCAGCATATGAGGGTTTTAGGAGGTGCTCCCACCAAGCCAAGGCTTTCTATGAGGAGTTTCGACCATCTTGAGCCCCAGCAAAGGTCGAGAGACTCCATGCAGAGGTAGCCAAGCTCGAAGTGGAGAGAGACTACCTAGCAGAGGATCATTGGGAGGCTATTGGACGAGCACATGGTCTATAGTATGCTTTGGATACACTTGTTAGCTCATGATCATGATCGCATACCACCGTCTCTCAACGAACTGTCTCTAGACAAATGTGATCACCAGATCATGAGGGATTGAGCGGTCATATACCATAGTAGCATTGTATATATTGATGACATGTACTCAAATTTTTTGATATATGTATGTATGATCATGTGATGTTTGATTATTTACGTTTATGTATCTTATGTTAAATGGCAATGTGATTGATCAAATAATCTTTGCAATACTATTTAATAAATGTCTCCATGATTTAACATGTTTTATGTGATCTAATTAAAACTTATTCTAGTTTCTCTTAGATGTGACATTGTAATTAAGTATGTTATGTTAAATAAAATGCATCTATGATCTAATTAAAGAACATGAAATGCATGTAAGGATCTAATCTAACATAGCACACAAAATGAACTTGAATAGTATGAAACCTAAAGTAACCACCTAAAATTTAATTTAAATAATTACTTTAGTATTCAAGACACCCAAATATTTTTTTTTTAAAGAATGAAGCAATGTGAGAGCACATACATGGTCATCTACAAACTCTAACACCACTGATTTATTATTCACACTATTCAAGAATACTAGACGTAGTACCGGAACAAATGTGTGACATTAATAGGTTCTTTAAGAGGTGTACCATCCATTTCTATTAACGTGTATGTGCCAGACCCATAACTTGCATTAATTATGTAAGGTCCCAACCAATTAGGGATGAATTTTCCTTTTTTAGTCAGGGAGGCATTAACATTATGTTGATTCTCACATAACACTAGATCACCTTTATTTAATAACCGAGGGATAACATTGTCATTATAACTACATTGCTTTCTCCTAGAGCAAGCCTAAAGGTGCTCAAGAGCATTAATTCATTGTTCGTCAAGCATTTTAAACTGATGTAGTCGTTGTTCTTTATAAGCATTATCATCAATAAGTCCCTGAAGAGCAATTCTTAACATAGGAATCTCTAACTCCAAGGGCATTATTTCCTCGATACCATAGACAATGTTATAAGATGTATTCCCTGTGGATAATCTAACATTCGTGTGATAGGCCCATAGCACATATGTTAGTTGTGTGTGCTAGTCTTTATTTTGTTTGCTTATTTTTTTCCTTAAGATTTGTTTGAGGGTTCTATTAGTTGATTCGACTTCACCATTAGATTGTGGGTAGTAGGGTGTTGAAAAGTGATGTTGTATGTTAAATGTTTCTAAGAAATTTTTCATGTCCTTATTCTTAAATGGTTCCCATTGTCTGAAACTAACGTGGAAGGAAGTCCAAAGTGTGCAATAATGTTTTCCAATATGAAATGACATATAACATAGGCAGTTGTTGAATGAAGGGAAATTACTTCTACCCACTTTGTGAAGTAGTCTATCGCAATGATTATGAATGTATGTTTGGAAAAGGAAGGTGGTGATATTTTTCCAATGAGATCCAAACCCAAAACCACAAAGGGCCAAATAGGAACTTGAGCATGAAGTTCGAAGGTAGGAGCATGAACCAAATTGCTATGTTCTTGACATTTGTAATATTTTTTGACGTGTGCAAAGTAATCTTGTTGTTGAAAGGCACAAGACAACTAAGAGGGGGGGTGAATCAGTTGTCACCAATCTCAAATACAAATCTTCAAACAATTATCAACTTCAAATCCACTTTATTATGTTATTAAGTATGAACATGAAATACAAATAATAGAAAGCAATATCAACACAAGAAACACTAGATTATGTGGAAAACCCAATAAGGGAAAAACCACGGTGAGGATTAGCTCACAATATAAAGTAATTTCAAAACTGATTACAAAGAGGCTCACTACCAAAGGGCGCACTTCCCAAGAAGGACTCACTATATAGATACAAGGCTCATTTCCTACAGATAAGACTCACTATCCAAAAGGGAGGCTCACTGCCTACAAATACAAAAGATAACAAAAAAATCCACCACAAAAAATACACACATCAACAACCTTGATCAGAAGATTGCAAACACCATCAACTCACTGCTATTAGGAATCTAACACATTAAAGTGTTGCTACCTCAATTCACTTTCGCACTCTTTCTTCTCAAACTTGTGGTATGATCGATACATCAATCCATAACATCTCAACTTGTATTTATACCATCTTCAACCTTAGAAACTTTCTCCAAGGTCAACTACATAGGCTTCATTTTACAAATTCAAATTAGGTCAGCAACTCAACATTCCCGTGGTGGAAGAGAATGAGAGAAAACCAAACCAACACTTAACCAAGACCCAAAACAATGTCTTGGATCAATCACACACTTCCTTAATTGATTCTTATCCTTCGTATGATGTGTAGACATTAGGTCAACCAAACCTAATGAAAACACAAATGAACTTTGAATTACATGCTTCCACAACAAGAAGCTATCATGTAGACCACATAACATGCTTCACCATACACTAGAACACATCTCAAATTCCTTCAGATTCAGCCATAGCAAATGCAACAACCTTCATACACATAACACATCCACCAGTCCATCTGGACTACACAGACACACATAGTAACACTAAAACATGACTTTTGGACCACCAAACCATGAACACCTTCGACAAAACAAATGAAACACCATTACAAGACATATTACATATCCGTAAGACCTAAAACGAACCAACAGAGGACTACAAAGCAAAAAAAATTCTCCCAATCCCCAGACAAACAACTCTGCCAGACTAGTTCACACACCAATGAACACAACTTTCACTCTCCATCAAAGTATAAGCCACAATCCATGATATATCACCAATAGATGCCCATAAATGACAACTCAGATCCGCACAAGCATAGGATCAACATAGAAGAAATGAGGAGAACAAACTAGAGCATATTCTAAACACACACAACTCTTTCTTCACAAAAACACTTGGCAACTCATCATATCGACACACCTACAACATCATAAAGATAGCTCCATGTACTCACAACATCTCTACAGTATCTCAACTATACATGCACAACCTACAATCACTTGATTCCTTTCTCTGCAACAACCTGTATTGTGTTGACACCAATGACAACATTAATGACAACACCACCAAACTCACTCATACTTGCAACAATTTCCCCCTTTGTCATTGATGGTAACACATGATGTGAAAAACCATCAAAGACAACATCCATTCCATTCCTTCACTCTCATTCATTTTTTAGATTAGACAACCTACACAACATTCTTGCACTCTCAATATTCTCTCCCTCTTTTTCTTTCATTATTTTTCACATGACTTTCTCTCCCCCTTTGAAATCAATCATAAAGAACAAAGGCTTTGATCACTCCCCCTTAGCAGTGCACACACACAACTCATACTACAGCAATGATACTTCCTACTCCCCCTACGGAGTAGACCCAGTCATCAGTCTAGATAAATGAAGAATCTATAGATCCACTAGACTGATGCACCTCTGAAATTACTTTATATTGTGAGCTAATCCTCACTGTGGTTTTTCCCTTATTGGGTTTTCCACGTAAATCTGGTGTTTCTTGTGTTGATATTTCTTTTTTTAATTTTCATTTCATGTTCATACTTAATAACAGAATAAAGTGGATTTGAAGTTGATAATTGTTTGAAGATTTTTGTTTGAGATTGGTGACAACTGATTCACCCCCCTCTCAGTTTTCTTGCGCCTTTCAACAATTGGTATCAGAGCTTTTGTTCTTTGCCATTGATGTCAAAGGGGGAGAGAAATTCATGTGAAAAATAGTGAAAGAAAAAGAGGGAGAGAGAATATTGAGAGTGCGGGAATGTTGTGTACGTTGTCTAATCTAAAAAATAAAGGAGAGTGCAGGAATGGAATGGATGTTGTCTATGATGGTTTTTCACATCATGTGTTGCCATCAATGACAACATTAATGAAAACACCACCAAACTCACTCATACTTGCAACCATTGTTCCATATGTCTCCAATAGTATCCTATGTAGATTAGTTTTTGAACTAATGTTCTTCCTCCAAAGTGGCCTCCACAAGCACCTGCATGAGCTTGTTCAAGTGCCATGGGGATTTCAGATTTTTTAAGGCATCTAAGTAAGAGACCATCGAATGACCTTTGATACAACACATCAGCAAAAATTATATACTTAGACACAAGTTTTTGAAGGTGGACTCGAGTGTTCTTAGTTGTTAGCTCAAGAAAGGTACCATTATTTAAATAATTAAATATCAGAGAGTTTCATTCACTCGAGTTTTCCATGGTTGTCAATAATAATTCTTCTATTTTATCTTCTATTAATGGTTTCGTAACTGTATGCATGATAAATGTGAAGTCTTTTGAAGGATCTTGAGGAGATATAAGGGAATATGAACTTGCCATTGCATCTGTATGTCGATTATCCTTTTGTGGATTGTTATCAATGGTAAACGATTCAAACTTCTCTAACAAAGTCATTGTAAGATCCTTGTATTTCAATATTTTTCATGCTTCGCTTGATATGTTTTGTTTATTTATTTAATAACCAATTGTGAATCCCCAAATATCTTAATGTCTTGAGCTCTCATAATTAAAGCAGCACATAACCCAACGAGCAATGACTCATACTTGGCAGTGTTGTTTGTACATAGGAATTTTAAGTGATAAGACAAGGGAATAGGCTCTCCCACAGGCAGGATTATTATAACTCCCACAACGGAGCTAGTTCTACACTTAGATCCATCAAAATATAGATCCCATGTATTAGTTTCAATTTTCAACACATTATCGCCAAGGAATGAATCATTGCTAGGTAACGCTAAAGGGAAAGGAGCATCACCTAGTTGGTTGGTCAAGGCTTGACATTTAATTGCTTTTTGTGAAACAAATTTAAGGTCAAACTCAGTTAACAACATCACCCACTTAGCTAAGCATCTTGATAAATCTCTTTTAGTGAAAAGATGTCTTAAAGGATTGAATTTCGTCATTACGTGTATTTCGACATTTAGTAAGTAATTTCTTAGTTTACTTGTAGTGAATACAAGAGCCAAACATTGTTTCTTTATCATTGTGTATCATTTCTCATAATCAATTAAAGTTCGGATAATGTAATAAACATGATGTTCTTTACCATTTTTGTCTTGTTAAGCCAACAATGCTACGAGAGCATGGGTTGATGCTACTGTATAAAGGATAAATGGTTTGTTTTGCATAGCAAGTTGTAAAATAGGTGGAGTGACAAGATAATATTTCAAACTATAAAAATCCTATTTACAATCCTTATTCCAATTAAAGTGTATATCTTTCTTAAGGAGATGTGTAAATGGTAACGTTCAATACGCTAAAGATGATACAAAACGTTAGATACCTTGAATTCTTCCTTGTAAAGTACACAATTGAGAGATGTTTCTAGGAGGTGGCATGTTAACTATAACATCAATTTTCTTCGTGTCCACCTCAATGCCTCTATGAGATACGATAAAACCTAAAAATTTTCCATCATCTACACCAAAGACACTTTTTTGGATTTAATCTCATGTTTTATTTTCACATTCACTCAAAGATCTTTTGAAGGATATTTATATTTTCTTGTCGAGTCAAGGATTTTTATAAAATATCATCAATATAGTCTTCCAAAATCTTATTACATAATCGTGAAATTTTCATAGCTCGTTGATATGTTTCTCCTGCATTCTTCAATCTAAAAGGCATCATGACCCAACAAAATGTTCCCCAAGCTATTGTAAATGTTGTTTTATATTGATCTTGAGTGTTAATAAAGATTTGATTATATCTCGAAAATCCATCCATGAATGACAACAAAGCATGTACCGCAGTCGAATCTACTATCATGTCAATATTAGGAAGGGGAAAGTCATATTTTAAAGACACCTTATTCAAATCACGAAAGTTCGTCCACATCCTAATACGATTGTTTAGTTTTGCGATTGTGACAATGTTCGAGATCCAAGGAGAATAATCTATAAGATGTATAAAACCAGCTTCAAGGAGCTTTTCAATCTTGACCTTAACCAACAAGGCTATCTTAGGGTTCATCTTTCGAATCTTTTGTCTATCAGGTTTAGCATTTTCAGTGACGGCTATGTTGTGTGTTACAATCTTAGGATCAATTCCCAGCATATCCAAATAATTCCAACCAAATTTTTTGGGAAATTCAATGAAGCAAAGTTGCATGGTCCTCTTGTTCATCATCATCAATGAAATTTTCTATTTTTATCACTTTTTCTTCATGGTTAATGTCCATCAATATGCCAATTGTATCTCCTAAAGCGAGTGCATTTTTCTGTGGAAATTCAGGGTTGTATTCTTCATTGTTCTTGTTAATCTCATTACTTTCCTCTTTTCCATCTTTTTTCTTGGTACTAAACATAGCACATGTAACCCGTTTCTTTTTAGGAGGAGTAGATGGTTTATCACAAACTCCTAGAATTTCTTTCAAGGTTTCATCATTTTTGAAAAAATCCAGTCACAAGTCATCTCAATCAATTTTGGACGCTTCAATGTGAGAATTGTTTTAGGGTTACACCTAATGGTATTAATGTTTAGTGAGGCTCTCTTCGTTGCTTGCGTGATCTTAGAATAACTATATCCCAAACCACTTTTTGTTTCTTATGTGTTAGGTTCCATAGGAACACAGATACCTTGTTCTTTCTTTCCACATCCTTTTTCGCTATAACCAAATTGTTTCATGAATTCATAACCTTTCCCATAAAGTCTCTCCATTTCTTTTGGGTTTGGTGGTTGTTGATAGTCTATCTCATCAAAGTTTTTTGTATAGCTTGTATCATCTTCTAGGGCAGATGAGGTAGATGCTTGTGGGTTTTCTTTTGAATTCTTTGTTGACATCACGATTCGTTACTTTTATTTTTCAGTTTCTTTTGTTGTGATTTTGTATCCTCCCATAAATGAGGGTGTAAACTCCAAGGAACCCCAATCATCTTCCAATAACTTTGACACCTTTTCCAATTCTTTTTTATCTTCATCCATAGGTTCTATGTTTGATGTTGGGATTAATGTGCTCAAATGACTTTTCATTATTTTTTCAACTTGTAAGCAACTTTCAAGCTTAGGGTCCATTTCAACTTGGCATACTTTATTATTATAAACATACTTCATGATACGATGAAGAGTCAAAGGCACCACATGCATCTCATGAATCCAAGGTCTTCCTAAAAGAAGATTATATGAAAGATCATGAGGTATAACATGAATAGGGGTTTGTAAGGTAGCCTTTCCAACTGTAATAGGTAAAGTAATCACACTGAGTGGTTGCTTTCCTACACTGTCAGATCCTCAGATTGATAAGGAATCAAGTTTAATTTTGATATATCCACACCAATTCTATCTAGAAGATTCACACTGCACATATTAAGAGCAGAGCCATTATCGACAAGGGTTCTTTGTATTCTTGTTCTATTGAATCTAGCTATTATCATGAAGGAATCATGTTTCTTTCTCAATTCCAAAGGAGGTAGCTCATGTTGATGAAAGGTAATGTCTACATTAATTGTATTCATTCCTTGTATTAGAGTTGCTACATCATTCACATTTGTACTAGGGGAAACCACTACTTGTAAGGTTGTTTGAAGCATAGTGTGATAATTAGGTGAATTTTGAATTAGGTCCCATAGAGATATCTTTGCAGGAGTATTCTTAAGTTGTTCAACAAGATCATACTCCTTCCCACTATGTGAAGGAAAACAAGGAGCACTAGGCAAGATGGGATTAGGAAAAAGTAAGATTTTTGTAGTTGGTTGTTTTGGTTGTAGATTGTTTCTAGTGTTATATGTATGAGCAGTGGTATTATGACTGGATTGCTGCAAAACATTATTCTTAGGTGGTTCAAGGGTGTAAATAGGTTTGTTTTGAGTTATAGGTTTGTATGAAGGTGGCTAAAGGATAAGTTGAGGTCGAATCATCTTAACGTATTTTGGTTTCGGTTTGTCATAACAAGCCTTAGTGGATGAACTTTTGTGAGATGAAATCTTCAAGGGCTTCATATAACATGTCAAAGTCATCACTACTAAAAGGCTTGAGAGTTAGATTAACTTGGAAAAAGAGATTTGACATGGTCAAATAACTATGCTTTCTCCAAGTGGTTCATCAATTTATAGGTGTTTTTGGTTTTTCTTTCAAATGAATGTCAAATGTACTCTAATCTAATTGGACTATGAACTAATGCTAAAAATGAAAAGTACAAGAATCTAATTCTATCTACAATTGCAATGACTGGAAACTATACTAAATCTAATGATTTGAATGTAACAAAAATTCTGCAAACTAAAACAAGAAGCTAATGCAAATTAACTAGTGCAAACCCTAATGCAAAGTTAATGCAAACTCTATTGCAAAGTTAATGCAAACCCTATTGCAAAGTTAATGCAAGCAAAATCTAGGACTATGATGCACTTTTAAATCAGAAATGATGTGTTCTAAATGCAAGTTCACCAAAATGAAACAACAGAAAATGGATTTGTTGCTTATGGTTTAGGACATAGAGCAAACACATCTCGCAATCATTTCATTGAAGGGAAACCCTAGAGATCTCAATCTAAAGTACACAAGAGATCTTGCAATAGGGTTGTCCTAGGGTCTGATTATAAACTAAAGAGGGGTTCACCACCAAGCTAGGGATTGGAAAGACAAATGAAATGCAAGACCTAATGCTTAAACGTAATGCAATGTAATACTTCACTTAAATGACCTAAAAATGCATGTAAATCAAAACAAAAAATTGCAAGATCAGAGGGGTTCACCTAGAAATATGAAGAAGATTGGAATGGGTTCTTAAACACTGAAAATCCTAAAATTAGGACATATTGGGACTCATACACCACTTTGGGTGTATCAATCCCAAATTAGGATTTCTAGTTTGGAACAGGTATCTGGCAGTGTAGATTCTAGATCTGCAAAAATATGAAAATTTTGCTTGTAGTGGGACTTATACACCACTTCTAGTGTATCAATCTTGTCCCACTTTTTCGGGAATTCAAAGTTCAAATATGTGCCTCAATCTCTGCTTTTCCCTTCCAAACTATTTTTTGGATCTGAACCTGTAAAAATACCTACAAAATAGAATATAGACTTGATTTTCTTATGGGGGTTTTCCTCGATCAAACCCCTAGTTTGGTTATTAAACCTTGATAGAAATAATGAAACTTGAATGCAAATGTGAACATAAACCCTAACCTTAAGTGTTTCTAAGATTATGAAATCTGAAAATGTAATACAAACCTATTCTAATGTGTAAGAATGAGATGTATGAATGAAGCTTGAATATAATGACTCACTTTGAGAGATGTCAAATAACTCTAATAAGTCATGATGATGCATGCACCTTCCTTAGGCTGAAAGTAGAGCGATAATAGAGGATGGAATCACTTACGAAACAAATCATTAGGCTTGGCTTGATGGCTAGTTGCATCTCTCCAACCTAGAATACATCATGATTCACCATACGCAACCATAATCAACCTTGGATAATGCTAGATCTTGAATGAAAGTGAGCTTGAAGATGTGCAAAAGCACTTTAATGCTACTCCAAGACTTCAACTTTACTTGCTCTTGAAACTTGAATGCTCTTGTGAAAGAATGCTTGAAGACCTTTGAATACTTGGATCTTGAAAATGCTCTAAAAATGTTTGCTTAGATGAAATAATGACTTAGAAGCTTGCTTATATATAAGGCATTTACACCTAATTTACCATTATTTAGATCTCAAAAGCTGACATCAACCAAAAATTTGAATTAAAAGGTTGAATTTCCCGTCAAACCTTAAAAAGGCCCCAAATGGGACTCATACGCCACTTGTGGTGTATGGGTCCCACCTAGGGGGACTCATATGCCCTAGATTTTTGGGGTGGGATATTAAATTTTTTGATGCTTTTATGGATTTTGTCAGGTTTTTAGTTGAAATAAGCCTTGAGATCTGAAATAAAGGGTCTTAGGGGCTTATTAATGATGAATGAAACTTTATTTAATGCAAGGGTACAAAAATAGGTCCAAATTAAGCAAGGGATTGTACTATCTCCAAGAAGGAATTACATTTTTTGTTGCCATAGTTTGAATTAGATCCCTCAAGGAAATCTTAGCAAGAGTGTTACGAAGTTTCTCCACAAAATCATACTTCTTTCCACTGTTGAGGTGGAAAAGGGGCACAAGGTAAAATGAGTTTTGGGAGTGGGATCGATGATGGAATGGCTTGCATTTGTCTTGGTTTTTTGTTATTCCTTGTATTATATGTATGAGAAACTGTGTGATAACTTGGTTTCTACGACACATGATTACTAGTGAGTTATTTTGTAAAGTTTAGGATATGGCCATGAGGTTTTGATTTGTTTTGAGATGGTCCTATGATAAGCATAGGTTTGGTTTGGACTTTAGGTTGTTGTGTAGGTGGATAAACGATAAGTTGGGGTGTGATTGCATTAATTATTCTTTGTTGTGTAGGAATGTTGTAAGCCTTAGTGGATGATCTTAGTGAGATGAAGTCCTCAAGGGCTTCATCTAACATATCAAAGTCATCACAAATAAAGGGCTTGATAGGTATACAAAGCACTTGTAGAAAGAGATTTGACATGATTAAATGACTATAATTTCTCCAAGATTAATCATTAAATTTTAATTTTAGTTTATGTTCACGCATGTTAAGGTTAACTAGGATTGAATACAAACTTATAGATCTGATGTAGGCACATATCTAACAACAAACCTATCAATTTGTTCTAGAGATCTCATGCAATTTTTGGAGGACTAGGATGCCTTAGGGCATCTGTGTCCTGCTAGGTCTCTTTTTGAAATTTTAGTTTCAAAGGCACTAGGGACAAAAACTATGTGACAACTTGCAGACCTAGATTTAGAATTGATTCTATTGTTGTTTTGTGAGTTTTGCAATCTGTTGTAACAACCTAAGGTTTTGAATTTTTACAAAAATGAAACTAGTCTACCCAAATTATGTAATGCTTCAAAAAATATAAACAATTTTCCTATAGATATGATAATTCCAACACTTAAATATAACATTTTTTCATAAATTTGCAACAAATTAAGCAAAAAGACACTTGTCTTTCACATGTAGGAATACTTTTTGAAAATTTCAAATAAGAACTTAGCAAGTAGTAACAGATTGATAACACAAAGACATATTTGTGTAAAAAAATTTATAAGCCACCAATAATAGGATAGAGTCACCCAAGGGCATCCCATCTTAGACAAGGGGTCAAAACTAAAATTTTGAATGTTTAGAAGACTGCTTAGGGATTTTGGGTTTGTGTGGAAATAGGTATGATAGTGAATATTTTTCTAGAATTTGCTCAATTTAAGACAATGTACTTCGAATGCAAATGTGTAACAATGTTTAAACAAGAAGTAACAATTATGAATGTGATTTTGAATGTAGATCTAATCTAAATGACTAAAATAAACCTTAATGCAACCTATGATGCAATATGATATGCAATCTCTTATGATGCATAAATGAAACCCTATTAAATGAACAATGTAAACAATGCAATGCAAAACTTAGATGTAGGGTTGAATTACTTTAGATTTCAGAAGGTTTATGATGTCTAAATGTCGAGTTCACCAAAATGTAACATGAAAAAGGGGACCTTAAAATTAATGTATAAATCTAGGATTAATTTTACTCATTTTTCAAAGGCACATTAGGATGCAAATCAACAAGGTGATTAGATTAACTTTCAACCATGAAGGTGATTCAATCATACCTAGATCTGATCCTTTTGAGCCTTGGTAATGGATTGGAATTGATTTGCTTTGATTAACCTAATAAGACTATGTGCCCTAGTATAAAAATTACAAGATCCCAATGACTAATAGACTGAAATAGATATTTGCAAGTAGATCTGAGAAGGGAAAAACACCATGTACCTATCTTGTAAACTTGGAAATAGTCTGAGTAGGGGGCATAGTCGCCCAAGGGCGTTTGAGTCCTTGTATGCCTTTTTGGAACTGAAAACTTGAACCTGTAGCTCTCTGTTTGCTCTCTAATGCCAACCCTGCAAACTTTCGTCTTCAGATCTAAACCTATAACAGATCTACAAAAGAGATGGTGAGGGGTAGCTATATAAGAGTTTTCCTAAGTCAAACCCCTATTTTGGTATTTTTACATCCACAATAGCCAATAAAATTGATTGATAACAATGTGTGTTCCCTAACCTTGAGTGCATCTAAGGTTATTATGAACTAAAATGCATAAAAGCCTACTCAAGTGCATTAGAGAAGGATTACTATATGAAAATGACAAGATCTACCTACGAGGAAGTCAAAACGCCCTTACCTGAAAACTAAAACTTAATGATACCTCGCTTTAGGCTATAAGTAGGATGAAGCTTGAAGATGAGAACACTTAGGAAACAAGTCTTTAGGTTGAAGGAAATGGCCAAATGCATCTCCCAAACCTAGAATCCATCATACTCTTCTATTGGCATCAATCTTCAATCATGAAATAGGACTTGATCAAATATGCAAATAAGCCTAAAAACCTACAAATTTAAATGTATGTGGTGGAATGTAATGATCTCTTGCTTTCTCTCTCCTTCTCTAATTTCAAATAGTGAAAAGACTAGGTATTTATAGACATTTCTCTAATTTCCCAAAAATTAGATCCCGATAGTTGACATTTGCAATTTGAATTTCAAATGTTAAAATGTTGAAACTAACATATTCAAATTTGGACCTCAGCAAAATAAGGGAACTCAAACGTCCAAAGGGCATCCCAATCCTGGCCCTATTTTCTAGGATTTTAGGTGTTGTGGGCAAAACATCAAATGCATGCATTTGTTCAATGCTTGTAATTTCTCGGAAAATGATAAAAATAAGCCTCAGAATGCATCATTTAGGAGATTGTGGTCTAATTAGGAGATGCTGAAAATGCATAAATGCAAGGGTTGCTAAAATAGATCCAAACTAAACGTGAAATTGTACTATCACCTACAAGGGAGTACAATTATCGATACTACAACTATACTGAAAAATCACTTCTTACGCTGCCAAGTGCAACGTGATTAAAGAACCTATTTTTCTTTTTTCTTGTTTCACCTTAAATTTAAAAATATGCCTATGTTGAGCAAACACTAACTTTAGCTATACCATTTCCGATTACATCTTTCCTACCATGTAACCACATTCATTCAATGAATCTTCTTAAATGGTTCATAGAGCTCAACTATACGTCCCTCCACATTTTAATGCATCATGTTAAACGGTCCACATGCCTTGTTTCTGCTTCCACATTTGTCTTGTCTGAGTTTACATAAATCTGCCAAGCAATCACAACTATAACATTTGAAAGCATCCCTATATCCTTATCATGTTTCTAAATGACCATTTTGGCGAAAGTATGAAGGATTTTAGCAAACATTATAGATTTTGGCTTTATAATTTCCAAATGCACTTGCCAAGAATAGTATTCAAACTACCTTAATGTTGATTGCTATGAAGAATGGAGTGTTTTGAAAGACAAATTTCATTAAACAAAATTGTTTTCCTTCATGCGCCCTTGTGTATGCTTCCACATTTGCAGGCGCAGAGAGGTTGCTGGAAAAGATCGTGGAATTCGGCCTTACACCTGCAAATAGCATATGCTTGAAAGCTTCTAACGTCTTTTCAACGAATCCATATCGTGCAACTCTCTGCAACCATTGCAGTCCATGAAACCACGTTTCTTTGATGGATTTTGTCATACAGTTGAACTCTCTGTAATCATTGCAGTCCATGAAACCACGTTTCTTTGATGCATTTTGTCATACAGTTGAACTCTCTGTAATCATTGAAGCCCATGAAACCACGTTTCTCTGATGCATTTTGTCATACAGTTGGTGTACCTTGTCTCTGTCACTATACTTGGTATGGCAGGGAAGATGCAGGTTTAAAACCCAATTGTATTGACTTGAAACCATTAAACCTTCTCAACAAAGGCTATCAACACATGAGACCACATTTCTTTTAGGCATTCTGTCAATCAATTCACATGCCTTGTCTATTAGCGCCCCCCTCACGAGAAAACCACACCATACCCTGCACAATTGCAGTGCATAGGAACTTTATCTGGCAGATCACGTGCCTTCTCTACGATTCATCCTGCAACTACAACCTCAGACAAAATTCCTCTATCCTTTGTGCTTTAATGGCCGCTCATACCCTATTCCAGAACTCTCATTTTGGCGCAGACAGGAATGATGCTGGCAAGGGTCGAGGAATTTGATTTAAACCTGCCAATAGCATATGTTTGAAAGTTTCTAAAGCCTTTTCCAAACACTTTTCTTTGAGGATTTATGCCAGACAATTCTCGAGCTTTGTCCACGCTGCCACTTCTGCATGCATGTCTACGCTCCATAGAAGTCTACAGCTCTGTCATTTTCATTTGTTCAAAAGTCTTCACGTGCTTCTTCAACCATTTAACTTCGTTGAGACCTGCAGGCATCGCTTTCCGTGTATTCTCTGAAAGTGGCTAACCTTGTTTGCCCTTCTCACAGGTCACAAATCTTTAAAAATTGAGCAAGGTTAAAATTCACTGAAATGCAAGCAAATGTGTCAAATGTGAGCACCTTAACTTTGCACTTCTAATTATCTTATGCGGAAATTTCAAATCACTCCCAATTTTTTACAGCAGCTTATTTGACAAGTCCCCTGCTTATAATTAAGGTTTCAGGGCCACATCATCAAATATGATGCCACATCAGCATGTTTTTTGTCAAGGTGTCTAAAAAAAGCCCAAAAAAAAAGTGAGACCAATACTTGTGCGTTCACAGCATGTTTTATTGAGCGCTGATGTGGAATCACATGATTGGTTGCTTTTTAGATCAGAGGAATACATCTTGTTTAATTATGGGTAGTCATTATCAACACTGACAACTTTAAAGTCACAACTATTGGTCCAATATTGATAAAAATATTGGGCATTATATAAACAACTACTATCACAACTATTGAAACATGCTCAAGCATTGGGTCCTCTCCCCTAGGTAGGAAATGGGCAAAAAGTCAGCAATTGGTTAGAAAATGCAATTTTAAATTTGGGAAAAGTGAGCAATAAGGTTTAATGAAGAGGGAATATATATAAAACCCACTCGATATTATCTCAAATAAAACATTTAAATGCACGAAAAAACCTCCTTTTACAATTATTTAAAACTTTTAGAAAAGTTTTTAAAATGATTCTATATGTTTTTTCGATAACCCACGCCTCCCTCCCTCGTGTCACCCCCAATTATTCTTCAACGCCTTGAAACGAAAAGCAACCTAACTTTCCATTGGTAAATCCTTTTAACCTAAAATTTTGTTGGGATAATAAAAATCTATGACAAGCAAAACCTAGAAAAATAACTTTGTTTTGAGCAATCAAAACTTAAATTTTAATGATTGTTGACATTTGATCGAAAAAATTGAAACTTTAAATTTTCTCAATCCAAGAATTGGGTTGTTGTGAAAACTAGGCATATTGCTCAAAAAACCCCATGAACACCCCTTAAGACAAATTCTTCCAAAAATACATTGTTTTCAAAAATTAATCGTTTTCGCATCTTTGCCAATGTAGGAGGATGATTTTGAGTGCAATTTGAACCATTCATAAAACAATTTTCAATTTTGACATCTAACATGAACCGACATCACCAATCTATACTAACCAATTGGACTTGGGTATTATAATTTGAGTTTGATGATTTGCAAAAATGGGGCATAGCTTGACTAACTAACAATAGGGTTTTGAAAACGACGACCTTCAAGTATGCTCAAAATGTATGATCCAAAAGACACCATAGGAACATTGATTATTAACAAAGAAGGTGATGATTTGATGTGACAAATTTTAAAAATAGACAAGCTGAAAATTAGAAGGATATCGAGGTGCATGTGTGATCATCTTCCCATTCCACATAAACTAACAACTAGCCTAAATATGTGGAAAAGTTTCATTTACCTACCACTCAAATCTAGGAAGAATATGAGAGTTCACCTAGAGTGCAACCATCCCTAAGAACCTTACTATGGCATACTCATTAGTAAGTGAGGTTTTTTAGTGTGACATGAAAGGAGTGTGTATTGGAAATTGTCATTTGGATAAGTTTACCTATAGTTAGTGTATATTGGTTAATGGGAACATTTGGTAATTTATAACATTATCACTTAGCAAATAAAAGTTGGCACAAAACATATTCCATTGCATTTAATTCATTATTTTTATTCATTTAGCCATTGCATCACTTCATGTAAGGTGTATCAGAGTGCCAACAATTATGTAAGAAAAATAAGCACTACTCTAGTGTTTAGAAGTGTTATTTAAACTATTAGTATGTTATTCTACTTATTAAATTTTATTTTATTTTCAAATTAATAGTAAAGTAAATAAATTCTTATCTAAGTTCAGTAAAATAACCATGAGAGTTAAGACTAAAAAATAAGCATGAAATGAAATAGAGGAAAGTTAGAAAAAGTACATTTTTGATTCAACATTGGGCCTAGTGTGACTATTGTAGAAGGATAGAAAGCACTAAAATTCAACCTACATGTATATATAGGT
This sequence comes from Sequoia sempervirens, assembly GCA_007258455.2. NCBI lineage: Eukaryota > Viridiplantae > Streptophyta > Pinopsida > Cupressales > Cupressaceae > Sequoia > Sequoia sempervirens. The sequence goes on from VDFB02049217.1 coordinate 139,952,253, forward strand.
GCACAAAATTATATTAGGAAATGTGTTAGATAATAGTGACCTCCCAAGTGCAACCAACAAATATGTTATGTGACCTTCCAAGTGCACTAGTGACCTATCATGTACCTAGCCTTATGATATTATAATGTAAATTAGGTACTAATAAATAAAGAGGTGGGTGCATATGCTTTGTGAGTCATTTTGGTAGTTAGTTATAATAATATTCTTTAACCCACATATGTGGGGAAGTGGTAGTAGTAGGTGGTGTATGAGATAATATTCTAAAAGATGCATTAAGCCTAGTCATTATGATTGTGTAGTAGCTTGTCCAAGAAGCTACTCTTTTTACTATTTCCTCTTTGGATTAAACTCATCTTTAGGATGAAACATTAAAGAGATGGAATGTCATTTACCTAGGGGTATGATATCACGATGTATTAGTTAGTAATAAATAAAAATGTGGGTGCCTATGATTTGTAAGTCATCCCACTAGTTAATTAGAATGAAAGTATTTATCCCACAAGTGTTGAAAAATTATAGTGGTAGGTAGTTGAGTATTACATATTGTGGGGCTTAGCCACAATATCATTATTAGGAATATTTATTTTCCCTCACTTAAGTAGCTTATATCCTAAGCAGATATTAGGTACAATATCACATTTAGAATAAAGTATTATCCAAGATAAGATATGAATACTATACCAACGACTCTGTTATATGCAATTTAAAGAGATAAAGGTAAGACCCAGCAAATGTTCAACCACCATGTTAAATGTTGATAAAATTTCTATTTATTGAAAATTTAAGATAGTTTAATTTTTTAACATGAGCATTATATAGTCCTCATCCTTATTTATACATGGATGGAATCTTTATTTCTAAGATTTCACTTCTCTAATATAAAGGGCTCCCATGGTTATAGAAGTGGTTAAATGTATTTGGTTTTGCCAATAAGTGAAAATAATTGTTTTATTCAGCTTTTTGGCAAGCCCATGTTAGAAAATAAACGAATTAGTTTATTGATATGAAGTAAATGATGGCAGGCTCATGCACAAAACATATTGCAAAGGTATCCAAGGTCTTGATTTATTAAATAATGAATGGTTGGTCAATGGAAAAATTATTACTTCCTGATGACTGGTAACTGTTTCTGTGGATTGCATTATTCTTGACTTCATGCAGGCTGCAAACTTGTTTTGGGCATCTTTTACAATGCTGGCATTTGTGGGGTTCTTTTAATATGAGTCATTTGAGTCGCCCAAAGCAATTCTACATGTCTTTGCAACTGCTGGCAGTCCAGTTGACATCTGGGACTCCAACCTAGCCAATCAAAAGCTTTTCATAGAGTGTTATAGATTCATATTTATGTGGTATAAAATTATATTTCTGCAACAACTACTAATGACCGCAACATTGATTTGTCTGACAAGCTAATCATTCAGACGAGGAATAATGCTATTGCATGGAATCCAAGAGAATCTATCAACTTCAAAGCATATAGTTAGGAAATGAAGAGAATAAATATTTCAACTTGTGTTCACCAAGACCTTGTTTCTTCTTTCATGGATATTGACTGTCCTCCAAGTGGTGAAGAGTTCGTTACAAGATCGTATGATAAGTAGTGAGAATACTTCCCTAAAATGGGGGTTATAACAAAGAAATATATTGTGCAAAATGTTTATAAAGGGTGTTTTTATGGTGAGTAAATATATTTGGCATTTTAGTTATTACTATGAAAATTAATTTTGATTTGTTTAATGGATAGTGGTAAATATATTAATAATTGGATAAGTTGTTATGAATTAACAACTTTCTTTTGTATTTGAGAGGGGCAGCTCTCTCTTATGATAAATTTTGAGTTTTCTTGGAGTATGTTTTTAATCCAAAAATACGAAAGGTGCACTACTTAAATTAAAAAGTGAGAAATTCTTACAACATATAAATGAAGAAAATATAAATAGAAAAGATGTTCATCAAATGTTGCATAAACTTTAGAATAAGAACATCTAAATGAAGAATTGAATCTAAGATCTACAAAGACTATTCATATTCCACATAGTATTCATAAAAAGAATATATGTTATAATATTGTTGCAAACATAACATAAGAAAAATTTACAACCACAAAATCAATTACTCAAATTTCATTGAGTTTTTTTGACATTCAGAACTTTAAAGCACAATGCTTCTTTTTATACAAATCACTATTGTAGAAAGATAAAGAAAATAACCCTAATAGTAGAACCAAATCTGGAGATTTTATTTGAGAAGAAGCTATTTTAGCTATATAATCCCTTAATTTGATCACCATTGGCGCTATACCTTTTTCATTTGGAATTGTCATAATACTTAGACATATCTTCCATGTAGATAATATTTCATTGACTTCTTCTATTTTCTTGTGAAAATCAAGGGTTTATTTTTTAAAGAAAGTTAAGGAAGAAGACACACTACATAATTTTCCCATTGTATTTCCATCCATGATATCTTTCGTGAATAGTTTGAATTTGATAATAAGTTTTTTTTTTTTAAATTCTTCACTACTTCGATCTCAACTAAATAAACTTCATTTTTCATTTAAAATATAAGCATTTATGAAAATATTTTTTTCTTGGACAATCATCGACATTGAATCACAAGTTTTAAGTATCATTTTGTACTCAATTAATGCTTGTTTTGATTACCAAAAATTTCCATTCAATTTCTGCTTAGGTTTGCTGCTAATTTTCCTAGCAATCATGATGCTCACATCAACTTTAGTCATTTCTTGTATCTAACACTAATCATTTTCACAAATTTTTCTTTTTTGGCAATCTAAATATCAATATTAATTTATTTTTTCTTCACCATGACCTTTTCATTTAATTTCATATCATCTTCAATATAAATTAAGCCACTTAAAGTTACCTTTTCCACCCATGTTTCTATTGACTTTCCATAATCATAATATTCACCGATTTTTTTATAGCCTTTGAATTCATCATTTTAGGAAAGGTCTTAGTGGAGCTAATGGTAGTTGGATCAATGGGTTGAGTCTAGTAGTATCAATAATGGATTTGATATAGGTGGTTAGATTTCTCAACTACTCGTCTATTTATTCACTCATCCTTTTCCCTTCTTCCACTCTTTTGATTAACATATCCATAGATATATTAGCATTATGAATATCACCTTCATGTGTAGATGGAACAAGATCTATTCTATTGATATTAAAATCCACCTTAATTGCTTCTTCTTCATTCTTTTTTACAATTGGTTCTCTATAATTTCAAGATATTGATGACTTGTAGAAGAGTTCATCATTATTCTAGACATTTTTTAAACCTATAACATTTTTGTTACAACATCAAAATCATGCTCTACCAATTAGGAACATTTTATCTTCTTTCCCATTGTTTCTTTTAGCCACCAAGGAGAAAATAACCTTGTTTGAACATAAGATACTAAAGGAGGAATCATGGTCTTCATATTGGAATCGATTAGAGGATAATTAATTGTTTGTTGTGAAGGAGATAAAAGTGTTTGTGAAAAGACAGATTTGGTGATGCGTGTGGAGGAGAAAGAAGAGATGAAGTTTAGTTAACCTATTTCTTCTCTCTTATAGGATCTTATGTATCTTCATTTTTTCTTTATACTTTAGAGGCTATTCTTATCTCCAATTTCTTCCTTGTTTATTTATCTTCTACTTTACATTAGGTTTTCACTTTGTAATTTTATCTAGATATTCATCACCATCATTTCTTTTAGGGGTGGTCTATCTAGTGGAATATGTGATGATGGGAGGTAGTTGTGAAGAGGATGTTGCAAATTATTTTTGTCTCATCAATACCTAATTGTTTAGTAGAGGTAGAGAATTGGTATATTTATGGTTTTAGCATTCAACAATTTCTTTCCCTTTCATAGCATGAAAAGGGACCCCCCCCTTAAATTTTTGACTTCTTGAACTCTGATTAATTAATTTGAGGGAGTGGCTATAACTAAATGGAGGGATAGGCTTCATCAACTAGTTTTGTACCATCATCTACCATGTCAATAACATCCCATCCCAACTTAAATTTACTCATTTGATCAACTATCAATCTCATCCAATCCACTCTCCTAACTTCATATTCATCTACACAATCTTCCTAGTAATCTTCTAAATGAGGATCATAATTTTAAGTTTTTCTAACATGTATAGATTATTTTTAAAATAATTAATGCTATCAAAATATAGCATCAATGTGAAGGAATAGAAAATTTAACTTAGATAGGATTCCATCCACATTTTTAGCATATGCAAAAGATTTACAAAATTAATAGGTTAAATGCACAAGGAAAAGATATATTATTTTCTTCTTTTACTGCATTTCCTACTTCCCCCATTTATCTATGAACTTCAAGGAATATGTTAAGGTCATTTTCCACCTTAACACTCCTTACCTTGAAAAGGACAATGTCCGAATAAGGAATATTTGTCACCTCAACAAGAGAAGAGCACATGGTGAATACCTTCGGGCATAATAATGTGCCCTACACCACACTAAACCAATGGCCAATGGTCTTAAAAGGATTCTAAAAACAAGGTGTGTAGTGTTTTCATGAAAATGATCTTGTCTACGGATTCCCAATTCAATGGGGTTCTCCCCTCTTCTCATCACCTAGATACACGTCTCGACAAACCAAGGGTCTTAAGGCTTGGCTTAAAGGATGTTGGGTACACCTTGGGGTATAAATTTCATTATCCCCCTTTATAAATCCTGCTAGTAAACATGGTGAGGTCATCCTTGAGGAGATGAAATCCCCAAGCAGGCCTCCTACTAAATTAAATGAAGATAAGTTAGTGTTTTTGATTCTCAAGATCACATGTAGCACAAGAGAAGAACATACTTTGCTAGTATTCCTCGAATGTACAAAACATGTGCAAACTAGTGCAAGATTGCACATAGCATAAGGAGAGAACATATACAACAATAGTCTACCAAACAAAACAAACAATTTTTTAATTAAAGCCCAAGTTCAAATGTGAGTTAATTTTAGAAATCAAAGATTAAAATAATTAGTTTCCTTGCATCAAATACATCAATAGTTTATCATATTTTATATTCTCCCAATGTTTGCCAAGGTTGCATAGATAGGTTAGTTCTAAAATAGAAGGCAAATATTAGGGTTAGTAAAAAAACCAAGAAACAAAACCAAAGTATCACTATAAAAAAATATAAGCATCATTGTAAATTATAGAAGCATCACTTTACCTACTAGAATCAAATGCGTTGTTGTATTTGTCAAAAGCGTCAAAGAATCTCAAAAGCATTGATGCAACCTGTAGACAGGAAAAAACTAGAAAAGACAAGCGTGTCATTGTAAATCAAAAGCATCACTATAGGAGATCAAATGTGTCATTCTACATATCCAAAACATCAATTTTCATCAAAATTGGCATGCATTTTAAAAGGGTCGATTTGCATCAAAAGCATCTTTATAACCTATAACTCAAGAAAAATAAAAATGATGTTAGTTAGGGATGTGGCTCCCATCGGGCATGCTAGAATGTGAACATGAATTAATGAGTAATGAAGTAAAAGACAAATTAAGTAATTAGGGTTATAAAATACCAAACACCCAAAATTGAAAGATCAAATTAACCCCATTAACTAATGAAGTTGAGAGCAATGCTTTAATGAAATAAAACCCATATTAAGAATACAATTCAAATTAAGATCAAATTACTTCATAAAACATGCAAACCTAGTACTCCATGCTCGTGATATGTTGGATTGCTCATTTAATTTCATAAACCTAATTACTAAAAGATTGATGATCAAATATTGAATGCTCCAATTCAACTCACAATGAAAATGGATGCTCATGAAAATTGTGAATGTATTAAGTGATGATGGAGGCCTAGTTTTATAGATTTCTTCAAGGAAAGATCAATGGTTGAGATTGAGAGATGAAAATCTAAAATGGAGATTAGATCAAGAGATCAATGGTGGAGAATAAATGAGAGGTTTAGTTAACTGAAGATGATGCCTTAATTCAAGGAAGATATTTTAGGATATTTTTAAGAGGGATAAATTCAAATTTGAAATTAATTTGAATTTGAATTTGGGAATATTCCTTTTGGAGGGAATATGCAACTAGATGGATTTAATAATTCATTTAATTATTAGAAGAATATTAACTAATTAAATAATTGAGAAATTATTTAATTATGAGAGGTAAGAGGAAATTATGATTTTTAATTAAATAATGAAAATTATTTAATTAAGGTGATAAAGGGAAAATAATGAATTAATGAATAATTGATATTATTTAATTAATAGAGGAAAACAATTAGTTTAATTAGCTAATCATAAATTATTTAATTAAAAATGATGAAACAAAGATAATGAGTGAAACTGATGAAAATGGTGAAGTACGGGAATGTGTGATGCATCAAATAATTTTAGGTGTGTACATCTACCACTAAATCTCCATTACCAATCCTATGGGTGCATAGCTTCTTCCATAGAGAAATTTTATTAATCAAGGATTTAACTATGACAAGTCTACAACTTCTCCTAATGGTCTTTCAAGGTGTATCATTCATAGAAATTTAGCAATAATAATTTTTTCAAGTAAATCATAATAAGGCTTCTCAAATTTTGATCCAAGACATCCAATTATATGTCTTTTATCAATGTGTGTTTGGGTTCATATTAGCTCGCATATCTTGATCTTTGACTAGATCCTCCATTTTTTACTTCCATTAAATCTCTTAATCTCCAATCTTTATTTTCTTTCCATTTTACCTAAAACAATATCTCCTTTGTGCATGATCCCACTCAAAATAAGATTAGTCTCAAAAATATATTTCCTACAACCTAGGACTAGAGTTTTTGATTAGTGATAAATAGGTTTTGAAGGGGCTCTGAAACCCTGTACAAAAAAGAGCAAAGGTAGCAAAGATAAAGCAAATTAGCTGCCCAACCAAACACCAAAAAATAGGTTGAATAGCCAAAAATCAGCATCCCATTAGTAGATAACAAAAAGCCAAAACAGTAAAACCATACAAAAAGAGAATAGAACAAGCAACATTTAGAGAAGTTCCTTAAGCATTCTAGCTACTTCCAGATCCTTAGAGATCACCCTATCGTGCATATCCATGACCTCCTCCACATCCTTCCTTGACACCATTTTTCACTTCTTGGTTTTGCTTCGAGTGTGAATGCTCGACCTCGTGCCCAATTCTGCAACCTATAGCTCCTTATCAACATCCTCTCCCACCTCCTTATTCATTGGCTCACTAAACAAAGATCTTCTAGTCCACTCCCTCGCCTTCTCATTCAAGAACATAATCCCTTCAGCCGAGGATTCCATTTTCTCCTTGCTAAGATTGATAATCATGTCAAGGTCTTTACGCACCAGTAGAAAGTTCCTTTCCAACGATGACATCCTCGGTCCATAATGTCTCTTTAAATTGGCCATGTCATCCACCATCAGGCCCATGCTAGAATTCAATAATTTAACTAGACTGAAGATGGAATCATGTTCCTTTAGGCTTTTGAGAGTAGAGATATGGCATCACACAATCATGTCATATTTGTTATGGAGGTCATGAACCCTTAAACCAACCACATAAGCAAATTAAAAGAAATATTTTCCCCTTCCTTAACCAGACTAGAGGCCTGTGTGTAGTCAATGGAACCCCAAAATACTCCCCTTTGCTGATGGAAACTAATGGGGGGATCTTCATCTTGAAAACCTTTAGGAAAATCAACCTTTGTCTTGCCCTTACCTTTAGAAGCCAACACATCATGAGACTCATCCACATCCACCACACTGTTCACTCTCCCAGTAGTAGGGGCCCCTCCAATGTCACCATGACCTAGGTCCTTATTCCTAAGATCCACCACTTCACCGACTTGATTAAACTCTAAATCCTCTAGCATCTTTTCCACAACATCCTTGGAGCACACCAACCCTTGTTTCTTAGCCTTCCTCCTACTACCTTTACCCTCCTCAGCCTCATCACCACAAGCCTCTTGAATTTTGCATTTAACACACGAGTTAGAGGATTTCACATTTAAAGTAGAACATTTCTTCCCACGAGAAGAGGGGATGTAGTCCAAGTCTATGTGGTAACCATCAAACCAAGCATCAGACTCCTCAATTTTTGTACCCGCACTCTTAACCACCTCCTCAATTTGGCATTTCCCACTCCCCTTCTCCCTCTTCTTTGACTTGATAGAATTAACAAGACTAGGGGCTTAAAGAATACAATTAACCTTAATATGATCCATGATAAGTTGCATTAAACCCTCATGTAAGAAAGGAAAAAGATAGAATGGGAAAGAGATGAGATTACCATGGTGAAAGTGATTGAGCATGACAAAATGATGGCCATACAGAGCTAAATACCTTACATCCAAGGTGAAATAGCACATCAGGGCCATGGAAACCTCATGCCAGATAGGTTTAATTTTTGAACTATCATAACCCCCACAGTCGAGCCTCACCATTTTGGATCTCTCTTTGTCCTAAAGAAAATTCAATCTAGCAGCCCCCGACATATTTTTGTCTCTATAAAAATTTCTCCCTTCAGTCAACATCCCGATAACTTCCACAATGAATTCCTCATTGATAGTAGTATCCCTACTGAACATGCTCAATACTTGACCATGCCAGTAATCGACAAACTCCTTGGAAACATCTATTTTAAAACCATGCAGTTTGTCCATGAAAGGGGTAACCCCTCCTTCTGCAAAATCTCCCAAACCTTAGCATTGGCTTTGAACTCGGCATAAGAAATTGGCTCAGTCCTACATCTATCCCCACCCATCATCGAATGCCAGGACTTCACAAAAGAAAAAAAAAACAACATACAATTACATCTAAACACCAAGGCAAAAAGAAGAAAAGCACCCAGAAAGCATGTGGGCCTACCAACTGTAGTACTGAAGAAAATAATGACAAGGAGCCTCCTACATTTATAATTTAGATACCCACAAATTTCTATGAGCTTCACAAGAGTGAAGTGTCTTATCAACCTAAGTTGCACATGATTACCTTGCACGCCTTTAGTCGAGGAGGCTTCCTTCAATGTGCTAGGATTTTTCATTATTAAGTAGGGTAATTAAATCAATGGCAAGATTATCATTAGCCTCCCAATATCTAGTTGATGTCACCCCAAGATTCATCATCCAGCCAGCCACCCCATTCACCTCACGAAAGGCATGGGAAATATACACCTCATTAAAATCATGTAACATAGATCGGGCATCCACAATATTTTTTTCAATTGTCCACGAGGGAGGTGAACAATTCCTTAGGCAGTTAATTATGTTTAGAGAGTCACATTTAACCCATAAATTAGCGACCCCCTTCTCCCTAGCCATCTTGATGCCATGATAAGTTGAAACAACCTGGGACTAGAGTTGATTAGGCTTTGACACCAAATAAAATAAATCTAAGGTGTGGAAATGATTCTTATGCTAATCTATGAGGAAATAAAATGCACAAAGGCTCAAATATAACAATTTATGATTACATAATCATACCCACACTAGCATGCAAATGATGTCCAAAAACACATGAATCACAAAACTATTATAACCATAACTTAATGATATATATGTTCCAAACCATTTTGAAAGAAAAAGTGCACACTCCAAAGAATGAAATCAATTATATTACAATAACAATACAATTACATACAACTTTAGGCACATGCCTTTATAAGAATTTTGCCAACATTAAATCCTAGATTAATTTCAATATCATAACATATATGTAACACACTATGAAAACTCCATCCAAGCACGCCATTAAGTAGAAGAGATATAAACTATAAATCATTTGATGGTTTTAGAAAACTATGAACCAATATACAAGAGGTATGGTGCCCAAATCCGTGGCCCAAATTTTAGTGCCTCATATCAATTTTGAATTCCTAGGCTATATTTAGAATATTCCTTATAACTCTCACAACTTGTCATAATCAACATTCTAACTTAAGCACCCTAATTTTTTGTGTTCCACCACTTAAAGATGTTATCTGACATGCATAATAAGACCATCATAATGTTATTCAATATTCTAATTTAACCCCCTTAATCATGCTATTACATGTCCTAGAATTCATTATAATGGGCTTCTATATCTTACAATGTCATAAGATACACTTATGCATCATAATGTCATTAGATTCCCTTACAAATCCCTACATGCATTCCATGAAGGATAATACACGAAAGGAGTGTCAACTTAGATTCCTTGTTTCTCATATGAGGAAAAAAAGTATAAATAAATATAATAAATAATAGATATAGAACATTGGGAATGCAAGGTTGAGACAATTTTCCTAATATAGAGGCCATTATTAGTTCTAAAATAACTTTAGTTAGCTAAAGTGGGTTAGGGTGAAAATGGATCCCTCTAAAATATTTAATTTTAAAAGGTCTTAATTGTCTTTCTATCATAAGAGAGTTCAAATAGAGAGCTACACATATTGACCAAGAATATTCACAACCAATGACATGCCATTATAATTTTCATATAGCAAATTTTAATTTTTTTAATAAGGCAAATCAGAGCACCCAAGTTGGGAGGATAACTATGACATGTTATGATAGATTCTTATTGTGCGAGGGGGAAGGAATCCATCAAGAAAACGATAATACGAAATCAAGATCAAAGTGCAATATTGAAATAAAAAACTAATCTAATTCAAAAAAACTTAATCTATCTTATTCCATCACTCATGAAATGAACAATTCTAAGCTATTTGAATGAAATGAGATCCTAAGATTAACAAAAAAAATTCAAACAACACAAGAAAAGATTACCATCCCATGTTTAAGTGTATTTGCATGATGTTGGGTTGTTCGTATCACTACAAAGCCTCCATTTCTTGTACGCAAAAGCTTGATGATCAATGCTTGTTCTTGAAGAAATGATAAAGCTCTCTCAATGGTGATCTTGATAGCACTTTGTTGCCTAAGGTAAGTTGAAATTATCATCATATTTGTGAAGAGAAAGGCTTGTTATATAGAAAAAGAAATTTTAAATCAACGATCAAGATTGCGTTGGAGGAAATCTAGATCAACGGTCAAAAGGAGTTAAGAGGATTTAGACATGAGGAAATTGTGCAAAGTTGATTGCACAATTAGGGTGATTGAAGAATAGATTGGATAGTTAGGATTTTGATTTCTTAGTTAGCAATTGATTGATTAGTTAGGGTTGAGTTAGGAATTAGATGGTTGAGTTAGCAGAATTGATTGCCTAGTTAGCAAAATAGATTGCTTAGTTAGCAATCCATGATTTCCTCAATCAAAAAGTGGGTGAGGAATATTAATTAATTTTTTTAATTCATTCATTCATTCCAATTTTATTTTGATTTTTTCCAATTTGAATAGTTTTATTTGATTTGATTCAATTATTCAAATTTTGGAGGGAAATGTGATAATTAACTTATTATGATTAATAATTCAATTAATTTTGAGGAATAAGGTGGATTAGTGACGTAATCAAAGAATTGATGTCGTTTGATTAATCAAAACAAAATAAGATAAGATTGGGACTTGATTAAATAAAGGTAATTTATTTAATTAGTCAAAATGATGAAATGTGAATTAATCAAATAATGTTGTATTATTTGATTAATAGAGGAAATAGGGTTTTGAATGTCGATTGATGTCGTTTGATGTTGTTTGATGTGTTATGAGATGTTGTGGGATGATTTCAAGATGATTTGAGAGGTTTTAGAGATGTTCTAAGTTAATTCAGAGACATTCTGAGTCATTCTAGGTCTTTTCGGGGTTGTTTTGAGTTGCTTCGGGGTCATTCTGAGACATTTCGAGTTGATTCAAAGTTGTTTTGAGTCACTTCAGGGTAATTCCAAGACGTTCCGATTTGATTCAAAGTTGTTCCAAGTCGCTTCAAGGTCATTTCGAGACATTTTGGATTTGTGATAAGTGTTAAGTCAATTTTACATGTCTACATTTTTCCCCTCTTTGATACAAAGTATTGGTTGCTTTGTTTCAAAGATTCTATTTTTAAGATCAAGTTTTTTGAAAAAAAATTATGCCCCACTGTGCCCCAGTGTTTCGTGGAATGATGGTAAGACTCTATGCTACCCCCTCGATAGGTTGACCGAAACTTTCAAGTTTGAGGTCAAGCTCACGACACCAATGTAAAATTTAACTGTAGGAAAACTGAAAACCACCTACACCATTACAAAGATCATGAAATTATACCCCATTTTTTAAAAAAAAAGCATTGAAAAATACTTCCGTATGACCAAGATATGGTCATTTGAAGATAGGGTAAAAAATGCCCTGATCAAAAGTGAAGTTTTATGATTTCTGAGCATTTTCCTCAGTTTTCATGGCTTTGCATGTTGAGAATCCACTCCTTTGACTTATTTCCACACCTTTGCTTGCAAAGTCACTTTTTCCTGAAAAGCTCACTTTTGTTTGGTGTTTTCTGAGCATTTGCTCAAAAACCCTTGCATGTGCTTGTTTTTGCCTGTTTGCAACACTAAGTCTTGTTTTTCATCATTTTTGTGTCGTTTTGTGTTGCTTTACATGTTCAGAGTGAAAACCTAATATCATGAATTAAAATGATTGTAGGTGGTCATCCTATTAGATAGCCAGATCCAAATGGTGGTCCACAGCCTGGTCTATAGAGTGTTTCCCTTTTTCTTGGGCAGTGTACTTGATCTTTATTATGTTGTTGTTCAAAGACATATTGCAAACATTCTTTTTTGTATATATATTCATTGGCCTAGTCAAGGCCTCGTATATATATCCTATCACACTTATGATGATGTAATCTCATTTTTTATGATGATATAAATGATATATACCTTCTTTGATTCATTCTCGTTTTATGCTCATGTGATGATGATATATGATGATGTATGCATATGATATGGATGGATGAATCATATATTGTTTCATATGATGTTTTATTATGGATGATCAATATATCGTTTAGATATATGATGTTTATGTCGTGTTGATATATGATGGATGTATGCCCCATACATGATATTTTTATTGGTTTATTATCATCATGATGTATGTTGCCAATATTGTGGATGTGGAATGGTACTAATGATATTGCTATGTAGGGTGGATGTTAGTTAGAAGAAATATTTGATGATAGATAGAAATATGATGTTAATTAGAAGAAATATTGATGATAAATAGAAATGTGATGTTAATTAGTAGTTGATGAGTTGCTTTTGCTTTACTTGGAGGCTTCACAGTTTTTGAACAATCTTGTTTGATGTAGTAAACAATACGATACACCAGGGTATTAATGACCAAGGTGACTTTGTATCCATTGTGTGGACTTTGACTCTACAAACAAAGAATATTCTTGTTCATACCGGACATATGGAAACTTTGTTTAAAGTATATAGTTGGGTTGTGTTATAACTTTTTGGACCAGTCACACATAGAGGTATAGGACACCTAACATGAAAATGCTACAAAAATTTCAAACCATTTACACAGAGAGGTATGAAATACCTTACATGCAACTGCTACACAAATTTTGGACCATTTACACAGAGTATGAAATACCTAACATGCAACTGCTACATGAATTGTTTCAACACAACTTACATACACTCAATAAAGCAAGTATTCGCCATGATAGTTTTACAAAAATATCTTACAAACAACAAACCGAAATGACGCTCAATTTCCCCCATTCCTTCTTCTCTAAATTCTTATGGACATCCTCGAGAGATCTTGGGAATGATTCAATAATGTAAATCAAAAAAATAAAAACTATAAAATGATAAAAACAAAGTTACAATATCACTTTCCATATCTGTTTGGGGTGGGGCTATTATCCATTATTGATCATGTCTATCGTAGGAATAGATCTGTTAAGACATATCTCAAGATGTTGTTGGGACTTGTCAAAAATATAGGTAGTTGATACTTTGGCTTTGTTTTCATCTGTTTAGTCAGAGCTTTGCGATTATTTGCTTGAAAGTTCTAGCTTTTGATGTTTTCTTTGTTTCTTTGTTTGTTTTGTCAAAGGGTGAGTGTGATGATCTGTTTATTATGGGTGATGTTTTATTGCGGATTGTGATGGCAAACATGGGTCTTTTTTATTTTTCTAAGTTTTATGATGTTATTTTTGACATTTTCTCAGGACTAACCTAGGGCCTTAGGGGCTCATCAAAGATAATCCTTGTCTACGTTGTACATGCAGAGGCTCGTAGTTCTCTTGGTTTGAGTTTTTTTGACCTTTTATGCTTTGTGAATATTTTTGGATTTTCTATGTTTTGACTATTTTTGTTTTTTTTTTGTGTTTTCTGATTAAGTTGAAATAAAGCATGTTGGAAACCTAAGGGGACTGACCTAGGGTCTTAGGGGCTAATGAGCCTTGCCTACGTTGTACACGTAGAGACCACATAGTTAGACCGTTTGACTCTAAGCATAAACTATTTTCGAGTAAACAACATTGATAATCTGGATTGATATTCCACTTATGTGTCTAGAGGATATGTTGCGGGAAATCTACTTGAAATAGTTGTGAGGTCCAAGCAAATGTTGATATCTTAGACTGTTTGAGTGAAGGAATAACGCATGATGTTTTGTTTTCGATTTTTTTCAAATGTTTTTTAGATTTTTACCCTCTTTCCTGGGGTGTAAGATACTAAAAACTTGGATTGATATTTAACTGTCTTTCTAGAGGATATGTTGCGGAAAAGTTCACTTGAAATAGCTATAAGGTTCAAGTAATTGTTGATATCTTAGAACTTTCGAGTGAAGGAATAATCCATATTGTTGGTATCTTTGAAGGTCGCCTTGGTAGTGCATTGGTAGTATACCTTGTTTTTGGGATGAACTAATTCTTTTTTTTTCTTTTTTAATCCTTTTTCCATTTTTTTGGATTTTTACCCTCTTGCCTGGGGTGTAAGATACTAAAAACTAGGATTGATATTTCACTATCTTTCTAGAGGATATGTTGTGGAAAAGCTTACTTGAACTAGTTGTAGGGTTCAAGTAACTGTTGATATCTTAGAATTTTTGAGTGAAGAAATAATCCATGTTGTTTTTATATTTGAAGGTTACCTTAGTAGTGTATTGGTGGTATACCTTGTTATTTCATTTTTTGATTATTTTCTGGATGTTTTTGGATTTTTACCCTCTTGCTTGGGTGTAAGATGTTGACAACTTGGATTGATATTTCACTATGTTCTAGAGGATATGTTGCCAAAAATATTACTTGAACTAGCTATAGGGTTCAAGTAACTATTGATATCTTAGAATTTTCGAGTGAAGGAATAATCCACATTGTCAATATCTTTGAAGGTTACCTTGGTAGTGCGTTGGTGGTACACCTTGTTGATGGTACAAATTATTTTGAAGGCTACCTTGATAGTGCGTTGGTGGGATACTTTGTTGATGGTACGAATTGGGAAGGGTACCATGTGGTTCACCTTGTTGTTTGGACAATGCCTAGATCACAATGTGAGCTAGAATGGATAGATCAAGATTTATTGTGAAGCAAGATGTAAGTACTTTCCCCCAATCTCTAGCAATGTAGGTGATGGATTATCTTGTGATAGGATAACATGTTTGGATAGAGTATGCCCCTATGGACAATACCTCATGGCTCAGATAATGCTAGATAGGATAGGATCAATGATAGTGACCCATGTCAAGATGTTTTCCATAAGCAAGTGTAAAGTGTATACCAAACATTTGTCAAGATGAAGGTACGTTGGATTGGGATAAAAATGGATTGGATTTATTCTGGATAGGATGAGATGATTCTACCTAAAATGGTGCACGTAGATGCTCGATTCTACAAATGATGTATGTTTTCCAGGCTTTCATCATGGTACTTGTTCAAAGCGCCACCATAGTGGTTTTCACTAGAGGATGATTTTTCTTTTGACTATTTTCTTGATTTTTTTTGTTTTTGTTTTTTTTTTTGTGATGTTAGACAAGACACCTGTTTACCAAGTTTTCATCATGGTGACAATTTTTTTGCTCATGTTTGAACCACCTGGTGGTGTTGATGTAGATGTTGCTGGTGTTGATATGGTTGTTGTTGTTGTCATGGCGTGCCAATGATATCTTTCTTGGAGGAGTTGTTTTGCTAGGATATGGGTGGTTGAATGTAACCCCTGATAATTCTTATCTTCCTTGTTGATACCAGAGTTAACTTTACCTTGATGCGTACATTGTGATAGAGTTCCCTTAGAGTCCTTATGATAAAGAGTTGATTCCAACAAATGGTTAATGCAAGATTTGGATATCTTGGATTGGTTAATGCAATAGAGTGCTCGTTGAGGGATATGAGATTCAGATGGATTGGTTGATAGTTTGGAACCTTTGACTCTCCAAACTTGGGATGATGAACAATGATGGGTGGATATGGAGATTCGATTGGGACCAATGCCTTGATATACCTTGTAGGTTGCTCTTGAAGCTTTCTTTTGTATTGCTAGATGTTTTTGAAGGGTGCACTTCCCTTTTTAATTTGTCCCCATAGTTTCTTTGATTAATGGAGTTTGATAGGAATGATTTTCTTTCTTTTTCTTTTGTATCCATTTGAATCTTTCTTGTCCATTTTGTTTTGTTGATTCTTTTGCTTCAATGACTTATCCTTTCTTGGGTATAGCTTTTTCTCTTGTTGTTGGTCCCAACGAGAGGGTGGAAAAATATGTGGATGATGATTCATGATATGGCTAGTTGTAGTGTTGGTAGCAACTTCATCATAAGGACTCTTCATGCTCTCTATGTTGATGCTTGCATTAGATAGAGTTGCCCCCAGTATTATACGGGTATCACTGATATGTTTATATCCCTTACTTGTTGAATAACCAAGATCTTGATGCTTAGGATTGCCAATAATCTACACTAGTGCTAGGATACCTTGTTCATGTAGGCCTAATCCTTTGTCTTGATAATGAATATGTTGAGAAATTTTGTTTTCCATAGGATATGTCTTACCTTGGAAACAAGGTGCTAATTTTTCTTTGCTCTATTGTGGATCTTCAAATGTGATAGCTTTTTCATTGGTAGAATCCTCCATATGTGGGACAACTTCTTGATTGATATTTTCAACTTGATCCCATGAAATATTAGAATTTGATGGCCCTTCAAAATATATCAGTTCTCCTTTGAATGGTGTATACCCACTACTTTGTTGCTCAGGATTGTCCATTATATTTGCTGATTTTAGGATATTGTGTTCCATATTTTCATGCACGATGTCTTCAACCTGCCTGGAGGATGTTTCTGATTTCAATTCTTCTTCTTGATCACTTTCTGATAGGTCTATAGATTCTTCTATATCTTGATCATGTGTATAGATGTGAAGAGTAGGTGACTCTTGTTCCATGGTAATGATATCAAGAGTATGAGACTCTTGTTTTGGAGGAAGATCATATGCATGTTCATTAGGAGTAAGCATCTCATGGGTAGATGTATGTGTGCTTGGCATATGGATGTGTTCTTTTTGAAAGCCTTGGATTTCTTGGAAGATATCTACCAAGTCCTTGTAATATTTTGATGGTAAGGTTTAT
This sequence comes from Sequoia sempervirens, assembly GCA_007258455.2. Classification (NCBI taxonomy): domain Eukaryota; kingdom Viridiplantae; phylum Streptophyta; class Pinopsida; order Cupressales; family Cupressaceae; genus Sequoia; species Sequoia sempervirens. The sequence goes on from VDFB02049217.1 coordinate 139,969,759, forward strand.
TGATCTTGACTTTGTGTGGTATCATTTTTTACAAGCTTTGGATCACTTTCTTGATAGGGACCAATTTCAAAGAAAGGATTGCCTATAAAATATCCTTTGATTTCCTCAAATTATGGGCATATGGGTGATAGCTCTTGGCTTAGATTTTTTGCATTGGGTATAAGTGTTGGCTTAGGAGTCTCTTGATCATTAATATGTACTGCCATGAGGTTGGATGATGTCAATATGTCTTGGACAAGATCATTGCTAGACTTGGGTGATTGATCTTGATCATGCTTGGGAATAACTTCTTGATGTATGTCCTCTTGCTCACAAGATGATGTAGAGACATTATCAATGTGATCAGTGATAGATAGCTCTTGATTGTTGTTTTCAACTTTTGAGGTTGAGATACTATCATTGTTGTCGTTAGTAGATGGCCCTTTAATAGCTATTTCTCCTTGATCAATGAGGTCTTGGATGAGGTTTCTGAGTGTAGCACACATGTTCGTTAGGTGACCCTTGATTTTGTGGAACTCACATTGTTCGTGTTTGTTATACCAAGGGAGTTTAAAGCTTGGTTCACCATAAATTGGACTGTCATTGATTTTGAGAAGTCCTTGTTGTACTAGTTCATGCATGATTACCTCTAAAGTTTCACCCAAAAGGGTGAATTTCCTTTATGGTTGGTAATCTTTCCTCTATGGATTTTCTTGATTATTTTGATATTTATTTTACAGAACTCCTTCATATTGTGTCTAAGGTACACCTTGGTGTTGTGGAACTTCTTGATATTGCAGATATTGGAAGTGTTGGTAATGTGGATATTGAGGTGTTTGTGGAATAATGTCTATTTTTTGTGGATATGTAATGTCCCAACCTTGAATAAGGCATTGATGATATGTTTTATTTTGTTTTCATTTAATTTCCTCAAGATCTCTCTCAATTTTATCTAGGGAAATTTGATATTTTTGATTTATTCCTTGATTGTGATTTTAAAATCCCTGATGTTGTTGCCCTATTTGATGTTGTGGCCCTTGATAAGTGTAATTTGGGTAATAGATGAACATATTTTGGGGATTTTTTCATACTCAATACCCTATCATAAGGTCACTTTGTTTATATTTCCAAGAGGATCATACCTATTACCATGCGGGAGGTAGTAATATGGGTCTTTTGGCTACTATGTTTGCTTTCTCTTCTTCTTGGTCTAAGATGATAGATGCGGTGAGAAACTTATGGGGTGTTTCATTTTTCTCAAATATAAAGTTTCTCAAACTACTTATGATGTTGGTTTGTGCACTCTCAATGTGTGTGATACTAGGTTGAATAATCAGTGCTACAATGTCTAGTTGTTGAACTGGAGTTGTTGGTCGCTAGATGGTTATAAGGTGTAAATGGTGTTGTGAGGTGGTTTTCCATGAAACTCAAAAACCCTAAGGCTTGAGTGTTGTTTTGGAATGTGGCTACTTTTCAGAAATCAAAATGTTGAGGAACTAGGGTCGATATTCCACTTCTTTGTCCAGAGGATATGTTGTGGGAAAGATACTTGAACTATCTGTGAGTTCCAAGTAACTATTGATATCAAAGACTTTTTTAGTGGAGGAATGATCCCAATGTTTTGTTGGATTTTGATTTCAAATAAGTAGTATGGGTGATAGACTTTGTGACCAATCTAATTTTCCAAGTATCTTGTTCAAGTAATGACCTTATAAACAACTTCAATTTGTTTTCCCCTAAGTGTTTAACAAAAATATTGTGAGTTGGAATGGAAATTTGTAAACTCTTTGTGTTTGTTTCCTTTGTGTTCTCGAGTATGGAAAATGATATAATAGCACTGGACTGACTCACAAGCATAGACTTTATGTGACCTGAATGTCTATAGCTCAAGTTGTGAAATCACAACATCCAAGCCATAGTTACCAAAGTGTTTACTTTGATCAATGCAACCTGAAAATAAAACCGAAATGTTTGGAAACCTTTAAGGATAAATTCTTTCAAGGAGTACAAATATAAGGCTTCTTTCACAAGTATACACTAGCTCAAAGGGTTTGTGGTTTGACCATCTTGTTCAATGTTTGTTTTGATGTGTTCTTTTTCTTTAAATCAAACACAAAATTTGATGTCACAATTATCTTTGAATGTAATTGGATAAGTTTAACATTAACAAACAATTACAACCCTAGTGGAGAGAAACCATCCTCTTAGGTGGGCATGCCTCATGCTCCGAAGAGATTATTTTACATGCAACTTATGGCATGGGCCTGTAGTTAGACTTGGCAAATAACTTCTCGGAAGTAAATTATGATGCACCACTTTCAGAGAAAGTTTTGGATAAATAGGGTGGCTTCTAAAACAATTAGCTCTTAGTCATGTTCTAGGGATATTATTTTTGGGCACCTACACATGCAGTGTTTTGTTCAATTAAGAACCTTCCATCCCTTTCAATTTTTTACACATCACAAGGATACTGAGGAAGAATACATTGGTATAGGACATCTGCACACGGCGAGTGATGAACTTTCCTCACACTCACAAAATATTTATATAGCGGTCCAAAATGAAAGTATCACTTGGGTTGCCTATGAGTTCTCCAGCACGGGATGTGTCTCAATAGGAAGGCCCTCTAAGAAGGTAAAACTTTTAAAATAAATGTGAAGCTCAAAAATGTTCTTCACTCACCCAAGATCGCCAAAATGGTGTGAGGGGAGAAGACAAAACACTTTAGCTTGCCAATCAATGCATGCATAGAAGACAATTCATCACAAATTGATTCGTTTTAAACACCTCGAACGGTATTATCCCCAAGAATATGTGAGTAAACTGAAATGTTCTTTTTATCTTTACACCAATTGAAGTGTTCAAAACATCAAGCAATTAATATAGCAATGGTGCAAAAACATTTTGTTCATTTTAAGCCCCAAAGTTGAAGTGTTTCTAAGAAAATCAGGCCTTGTCATTAATGGTCAACAAAATGTAAATCAGGCATTTGTCAACAAATTGAAAGATGTTTGCACTCTTTTTATGCACCAAATTTAAAGGTTCCTAACTATTAAAACAAGAAATGTGTTCATTTTTAGAGCCCAAATTTGAAGTGTTTTATTTTCTTTTTATGAGCACCAAAAAGGAAATTCTTACTTTAGAAAGCTTCAAAAAAAGTTTATTTTAACAACACCAAATCAAGTGTGAGTTGTTTTGTTCAATTATAAGCACCCAAAATAAAGTTCCTACTTTAGAAAGCTTTAAAATGTTTATTTTAGATAGCACCAAAATCAAAATGTGAGAGTTGTTTTGTTCAATTTTAGGCACCAAAATGAAGATTTCTACCTTAGAAAGCTTTAAAAATGTTCATTTTAGATAGCACCAAAATCAAAATGTGAGAGTTGTTTTGTTCAATTTTAGGCACCAAAATGAAGATTCCTACCTTAGAAAGCTTTAAAAATGTTCATTTTAGATAGCACCAAAATCAAAATGTGATAGTTTTTTTGTTCAATTTTCAACACCAAAATGAAGATTCCTAAGTTAATAAAAATGCTTGTAGATCTAAAAATAACTTGGATCGATCGTCTTCCCTGCATAAAATAAGTCAATATGTTTCAAATCTTGCATAAAACCCATTAGTTCTTGCAAAACAAGAAAACATTATCAAGTTCATTACAATAGTGTAGGATTCGTGCACTTGTTTTCTAGAGAAAATGCTCAGAAAAAAGATCAAAAGCTCAGAAAATCAAATTTGCAAAAGCTCAGATTTTTCGTACAGTGCAAAGCCTAGAATAAGAAGAAAAAGCGTGGTTTTTTAGCAAAGGAGTTGGTTTTAATGTAAAAGCACCATTCCCATGGCAAAGGCGTGGATTTTTTGGCAAAAGCTTAGAAATGTTGCCAGTCAAAAGCGAGCTTTTGTTGGGCAGTTCGTGAAATGCCTCTGACAGCTTCCAGAACCCTCTAACTTGCAACTTAGCGCAAAAAAATATTAATGAGGAGGACCTAGGTCCCACCAAGCATGCCAAAATGTGTGAGGGGGAAGGAATCCATCAGGAAAATGATAATACGAAATCAAGATCAAAGTGCAATATTGAAATAAAAAACTAATCTAATTCAAAAACACTTAATCTATCCTATTCCATCACTCATGAAATGAACAATTCTAAGCTATTTGAATGAAATGAGATCCTAAGATTAACAAAATGAATTCAAACAGCATAAGAAAAGATTACCATCCCATGTTGGAGTGTATTTGCATGATGTTGGGTTGTTTGTATCACTATAAAGCCTCCATTGCTTGTACGCAAAAGCTTGATGATTGATGCTTATTCTTGAAGAAAGAAGCTCTCTCAATGGTGATATTGACAACACTTTGTTGCATAAGGTAAGTTGAAATTCTCATCATATTTGTGAAGAGAAAGGCTTGTTATATAGAAAAAGCAATTTTGAATCAACGGTCAAGATTTTGCATTGGAGGTAATCCAAATCAACAGTCAAAAGGAGTTGAGAGGATTTAGACATGAGGAAATTGTGCAAAGTTGATTGCACAATTAGGGTGATTGAAGAATAGATTGGCTAGTTAGGATTTTGATTGCTTAGTTAGCAATTGATTGATCAGTTAGGGTTGAGTTAGGAATTAGATGGTTGAGTTAGCATAATTGTTTGCCTAGTTAGCAATCCATGATTTCCTCAATCAAAAAGTGGGTGAGGAATATTAATTAATTAATTTAATTTATTTAATTAATTCATTCATTCCAATTTTATTTTGATTTTTTCCAATTTGAATAGTTTGATTTGATTTGATTCAATTATTCAAATTTTGGAGGGAAATGTGATAATTAACTTATTATGATTAATAATTCAATTAATTTTGAGGAATAAGGTGGATTAGTGACGTAATCAAATAATCGATGTCGTTTGATTAATCAAGAAAAAATAAGATAAGATTAGGACTTGATTAAATAAAGGTAATTTATTTAATTAGTCAAAATGATGAAATGTGAATTAATCAAATAACGTTGTATTATTTGATTAATAGAGGAAATAGGGTTTTGAATGTCATTTGATGTTGTTTGATGTGTTACGATATGTTGTGGGATGATTTTGAGATGATTCAAAATGTTTTAGAGATGTCCCAAGATGTTTTGAGTTAATTCAGAGACATCTCGAGTCATTTTGGGTCTTTTCGAGGTTGTTCTGAGTCGCTTCGGGATCGTTCTAAGACGTTCTGAGTTGATTTAAAGTTGTTCTGAGTTGCTTCAGGATCATTCCGAGACGTTCTTATTTGATTCAGAGTTGTTCCAAGTCACTTCAGGGTCGTTCCAAGATATTATGAATTTGTGATTAGTGTTAAGTCAATTTTACATGTCTACACTTATAACTACAAGGAATATAAGTATATTAGCATGATGAATCATCTTGAGATTTGGGCATCAGTTTTGGGTGAGATTAGCTCATAATTTTGTGATTCACCTCTGGTTTTGAAGTATCAATTTATATATTTATGGGTGGTTGGGATGGAATTGATATAGTATATTTTATAGGTATTTTTATGGAACCAATGTTACTTTAGTTTTGAGTGTTGATGTTGTCCCTTATGAATCTTCCTTGCTAAATTAGGAGTGTGTGTCTATTGTGCTAATTTATGGAGGAACAAGGGTGATGGAGATGTGCTTAAAGGTGTGTCAAGGGTTCTAATTGTGTTGTAGTCTCAAATATTCAATATAAGCTCTTACAAATTTTGATCCACAAATGGATAAATTTAAAACGTAATATGAGAAGAGTGAGAGCATGTGAGGGGAAACCCTATCTAACAATAGTAAGTGTTTATAAATACACCAAATTAGGTTAATTGGACTATTGTGAAATGTAAGAAGACTATGAGGTAAATGTACAAAGTTGTGTCATAGTTTTATAAAGGAAACAACCAACACTAATCCAACTTTTAAACTTGAATCACTAAAAAATGAAATATATGTTTTGAATTTTGAAATGATGTAAACTAATAAAATGTGTATTTTTTTAGTATATTTTATGTTTGTATTTTTTTGAAAAAATTTAAAAATTATTTCAATATAGTTTTTTATAATTATATATTGACACTATATTTTAGTTAGTGATAGAATGCTGAAAAATAAAGTTATATTAGACGTCGATCTTTATATTTTCCTTCAAATTTTGTGTGTATTTATAACTTGAAACTTTATTGCATGGATATATTTTTTCCACTTTTGATAAAAAAAATAAAATTAAATAAACATTAAAATTTGTGTATCAAAACGCAGTTGTTTCTACTTGACATCAACTTTGATATTAACTATCTATCTAAAATAAAATATATATATACCATCTTGATATAGATTCTTTTATCTAGTGCATCATATTGTTTTCAATTTTTTTAATAAGTTTTAGTATTTTTTCTTGACATGGTAATCAACCTAATATTTTGTGTTGACAACCTACTTTTAGTAAAAAATTAATAATTAAACTGTTAAAATATATATATATATATTTGGGAAATGGTGATATTGTGCAATGTTGGCCAAGCTAGGGCGTTTGTGCCCTAGCTCGCTCTTTGTGTATTGCTTGCAGGTGCGACGAGGGGGGCTCTTTCTACGATCTGGGTGGCGACTGTGCTATGTTTTCCTTTCTTTCTATGTTAGATTCCCTTGGTGTGCAGAGGGGCTGTTTGGAGTTTGTCGGCAGGGTGTGGGCCTACGTTTACAAAGTAAAAGGTGGTGATCGGGTGTGGATCGATGCATCGTATCTTAGGGAGGCTCTGTCAGCTTGTAGGGGATAAGATCGTTGGGTGAGGTGTGAAGGGTTTGGTGTGTGACGTCGCTTGTCTCCTTGGGTTGCATGTTGTCTTGCTTAGGTGTGGGGTTGTCCTATTTAAAGTTGAATCTCTTGAGTTTTTGTGGGTTGTAGTTGGAGCTGGAGGGTATTTTCTAACCCTTGTGCAAGTAGTTGTCTTTGTTCTCTTGACCCAGGGGCCTGCATGCCCACTTTGGGTCTTTTTCTGGACTCATGTCAAGAGGGGAATCATCTAGGGTTAGCCCCAAGATGGATTTTCGTTTAGCCTTTGGATCAAAACCATTGACACAAGGGGCGAAGGTTTTCGACAATAATTTGTTTGCGTTGGATCAGGAGATGAATGGTTTTGGGTCATCTGGGAGCCCTAAGATTATGAAGATTAATGGATGCTTAGAAAGATGTAAAGAGAGACCGAAACTGGCTATCTCGATGGAGATGTTGGCTGATGATATTGAGTATTATTCAAAGCATTCCTTTTATTGCAAGTTTATGGGTATGAAAATCTCGTTGCAGTTTTTGGAATCCTGGGCTCAGAGGACCTGGTTGTCGAAAGGAGAGATGGAGATTAGGCTTTTGGCGAATAACTACTTTATGGTTTCCTTTGATTGGATGGCTGATTGGAATAGGATTTTGGGGGGGGTCCTTATTTCTATAACCAAGTGGGCTTGTTTATGAATCCATGGCATGCAGGCTTCAATCTGACTGAAGAGCTCCTGAATAGGGTCCCAGTTTGGGTTTGGCTGCCATGGTTCCCAGTCAAATGCTGGTGTGAGGATGTGTTGCATTCGGTGGCTTCAATGCTTGGTAAACCTATTGGGACTTCACATCAGACGCAATTTAAAAAGGTAATGACTTTTTCCTGTATTTGTGTGGAAATTGATTTAAGCAAGCCATTGCCAGATTCTGTGGAAGTGAGTGTAGGATCATATACATGGGTGCAACAGTTAGACTATGAAACTCTACCTTTTTGGTGTCGACTTTGTCACGAATATGGACTATTGCAACATAGATTCCCTAGGGCTAAGTTGGCAGTGCCCCAACATTCCCAACCTCCTTGCAATCCATCTAGGGTTGATAAGGGGAAGGAGCCTATTCCAAGTGAGGGTACTGGAGAGGATAGATTTATCGCTATCAAAGTTTGGAATAGGAACCGGGGGAAGAAGAGGACCCTATGGGATAGGCAAGATGATGACACTTTTAACAAGTTCGAGGTTCTAGATGATCTCAACCAATAGGAAATTAACCCGGGTTTGTTGAATCTGGATCGGGGAACTTTGGGTATAGGAAAGGATGGGCCTTCCTTGGAAGCTATGTAGGTTGTGCAGGATACGAATGTTGGGAAAATGGACACGGATCAATAGTTGATTGTCCAGGTTGTGCAAGATCCTACTATTGGATTTCTAAAGAATGGGGAAGATGGTTCTTCTCTATTCGTAAAGGTTGGTGCGGAAGCTGGAAAAGCTCTTTCTCATCTCCTCACATGGGTTTTCAGCAAAAGGAACCAAAGAAAGGGGTTGGTGAGAAGAATTCCAAGCTGGGTAGGAAAAAGGATACGAAAAAGGTTAAATCAACTAGGGAAACTCTGGTGGAGTCAGGGGCAATCAAGACCCTAGATTCACATTTCTCGTGTCCCCAAAAATGATTTTTTTATCATGGAATGTTAGGGGCTTGAATAGTGGCCCTCGACAAAAAGTTGTTCGTGAGTTGGTTAGGAATCAATCTCTAGATGTTCTTTTTCTTTAGGAGACTAAATTATCTATGGAGAATATGTTGAATATGTTACCTAAGTTGTGGAAGTTTGGCAAGTGTCAATGTATTGGTGCTCATGGTGCTTCTAAGGGGGTGGCTTGCTTATGGAACCCTCGAAGGATCTGTCCTCTTTGGTGGATGTCTTCTAAATCTTCTATTTCCTTGGTGGCCTCATGCTTTGTGATAGGAGAGTGTATTCTCCTTTCTAATGTGTATGCACCTGTTGAGTATCAGGGTAAGCAGCTTTTATGGTCTCATCTTCGATTTGTTCGCAGCTTGGTTCCTTTCCATCCATGGGTTTTGGCTAGGGATTTCAATGCTATCGTGGAGTTGTCTAAGAAAAGGGGTGGAATTGCTAGGTTGGAGCCTTCCGCGATGCTTCTTAGGGATAACATTTTGGATTTAAATCTTAATGATGTTCAGCCCAATAATGGTCATTTCACTTGGAATGATAGGAGGATTGGTGAGGACTGTGTTGCTGAGAGGCTGGATCAGTTCCTGGTCTCCTGTTATTGGGTTGGAGACTTGTGGTCTACTTCCTCTGAGATTTTGGATTGGAGGGGTTCGGACCACTAGCCTATCAAACTTAGTATCATCCTTGCTTGGGTGCCTCGAGCTCATTCTTTCAAATTCTACCTTATGTGGTTACACGATTCTTCTCTCTTTGACCAGGTGACTGTGTGGTGGAGGATAGGTAGACCTACCTTTGGTACAACAATGTATACTTTTGTCGAGCTTCTTTAGTTTGTCAAGCATAAACTTAAAAGGTGGAACAAGAGATGTTTTGGTAATATTTTTCATGATAAGGCTGCCACTCAAGAAGAGTTGAATAATATTATGCATTTGATTCAAGAGAATGGGATTTCTGGGGATCTTTTACAAGAGGAGGCTAGGACCTTAAAGATGGTTGAGGAATGTGAATTATGAGAGGATATTTATTGGAAGCAAAAGGCACGAGTTGAATGGCTACAGGAAGGGGACAAAAACATTTCCTTTTTCTTTAATTCTGTGAAGGCTAGGAGGCATGGTAATTCTATTTTTGTTCTAGTTAATGACAAGGGGATTGTCTTGTCTCGTTTCAGGAAATTATAGTTGAGGCTTCATAGTATTTTGTTGCACTATTCAGAGAGGATTTGCAAGGTGGTTCGATTGAGGAGGAATAGGTTCTTTCTTGTATTCCCTAGTTGGTTTCTAGGGAGGAAAATGAGTATCTGATGAGAGAGATTTCTCTAGAGGAGCTAGAGGAGATTGTGTTTCAGATTAAGAAAGGAAAAGCTCTTGGCCCTAATGGTTTCCCAATAGAGTTTTTTCAAGAATTCTAGGATATCATAAAGTTGGATCTTTTGGCGATTGTTTAAGAGTCCTAGAGGAACAAGTAGATGTTGCAAGCTCTTAATGTCACCTTCATTTCCCTCATTCCCAAGTGTGAAGGGGCAGATAGGTTAACTCAATTTTGACCTATCTCCCTTTGTAATGTGGCTTATAAAATTATTTTGAAGTTAATGGATGAAAGGTTGAAGAAGTGGCTTAACATGTTGATTTCGAAGGAACATAGTGGATTTGTTGCAGGTCGACATATTTTGGATGGGGTTGTTATTGCTACGGAGACCATCAACTCCATGGATAGTTCACATGAGAAGGAAATGTTCATTAAGTTGGATATGGCTAAGGCCTATGACAGGGTTAGATGGTCTTTCCTGTGGAAAATCCTGGTTGCTTTTGGATTTTGTGAAGAGTGGATCCAATGGGTCATGATTTGTGTTACATCAGTATCCTTCTCGGTGTTGATAAATGGAGATCATTTTGAGCTCTTTGGAGCTTCTAGGGGTTTACGCCAAGGGGGCCCTCTTTCCCCGTACTTATTTCTACTTCTTGCTTAAGGTCTTGGTTGGTTGTTGAAAAGAAATGTTGGGTTAAGTATCATTCAAGGTTGGTGATGGGGTGGAGATTTGCCTCCGCAGTCTCACTTGCAGTTTTTTTATGATACGAATTTGATGGGAATGGCTACTATTAGGGAAGCTATGTCTTTGAGGTAGATGTTGTATGTTTACTTGGTGGCATCGGGGCAATTGATTAATGAGGATAAATCTTCCATCTTCTTCTTCAATACGTCGGGCCCATTCAGAGAAGAATTGCTAATATTCTTAGGTTTCAGATAGGGGTTCTCCCTTTTACTTATTTGGGTATTCCAATTTTTGTTGGTCATCTCCCCAAAGGTTCTTGGCAGAATGTTATTGATAAGTTTCAAACGAAAGCCAATCATTGGACACATAGATGGTTGTATTTTCCTGGGTAGGTTCAACTTCTTAAGTTAGTTGTGCAAGTTCAACCTACTTACAGGTGTATGCTTCAGGTGGCTCTGGTGGGATTTCTTAAGGAGCTGGATTCTCTAGAGAGGCAGTTTTTATGGGTTAGTTGCTTGTCGTCCTCCAAGTGGAGCCTAGTTAGGTGGGAGGACGTGTGTAGTCCTACACAGTATGGTGGTTTGGGTCTTCACCAGTCAACTTTGTTTGGAGTGGTTGTGACTACTAAGCTATTCTGGAGATGGTGTCTGGAATAGGATCAATTGTGGGTCAGGATACTATCTCATAAGTATCTTCTAGGAATTCCTCGACATGATCTCCCTAGGTACCCTTTTGAGGGGAAAGGATCGGTGATTTGGAGAACTCTCTAGAAGGGTGAGAAGCTCATCAAGGATGGTTTATTTTGGATCTGCAGAAGGGGTTCTGAAGATCTTTTTTGGTCAGACTCTTGGGATGGCTCCCCTCCTCTTACCTCTCAGTTTCCTCACCTGCTTCCTTTGAGTCAAATATTTCTTGCGACTGGTTGGTCCCAGGTGAGTGACTTCAAGTCCTTCTCTTTTAATGGTTAGCTAGAGAGGGCTTGTTGGAAGGATCCCATTGAGTGGCCAGATATGCGGAAGTAGGAAAGCAATGTTGAACTTAATACAATTCTTTGTAGTAGGCATCGTATCTCTCTTCTGGAAGAGGATATTCTTGCTTGGATCCACAATCCTAAGGAGATTTACTCTGTTGCTTATGGTTATCAAGTGTTATTGGCTCATAAGTTGGCTAGGGTGGAGGTTCATTGGTGGAAGAGGGTATGGAATAAGCTATCATGGCCAAAATGTAATTGCTTTGTCTAGACTCTGGCATGGAATAGGTGCTTGACTTGGGATAATATTCATAAGTGTGGTTTCCAAGGGCCTTCAACTTGTGTTCGCTGTGGGAAAGAGGAGGAGGACTCCTCACACTTGTTCTTCTGATGCCCCTTTGTCGTGCAACTTTGGAATTGGTGGTGGGGGGTTTGGAAGCAACCTTGTGTTCACGCTTCTTCTTTGGTGGAGTTCTGGGATAGCTTGGGAAGACCTCCATTGATGGCTTCCTTCTTGCACGATGTTTGGTATGTTGTACCTACTTTTCTTCTTTGGCATATCTAGCTTGAGCAGAATCATAGGATATTTCGCGGTGTGAATTTGGGGGGTTAGTAAGTGTGGATACATATGTTAGGTATGATACAGGAGTCAATTAAGGCTATGAGTGAAGTGGTGTTCCCCCTAGAGAAAGGGAATGTCAAGTTGGTGGATAGGATGGTACTGCAGGGGATACATTCTTCTTTTGTTGGTTCCAAAAGAGGCAGGTATGGGAACAAGAGAGTGTAGAGGATGGGTAGGTGGGTACCCCCACCGGATGGTGTTTTGAAGATCAATATTGATGGATCTTCTAGAGGAAATCCTGGGCTTGTAGGGATTGGTGGGGTGGGCAGGGATTTAGGGGGTTCGGTGATATTTATTTTCTCTATTCATAAGGGGGAGAAGACGGTTAATCTTATGGAGGGTTTGGCGATTCTATATGTTGTGGAGTGGGCCCTTGCTTTGCGATGGAAAAATTAAGGTTATTTGTGAAGCTGATTCACAGATCTTGATTAATTTGTTGAATGAGAGGAAGATGTCCGATATTAATTGGCGGTTAGCCTTAGTTGTTCAATAGATTCTTCAGGTTAATTCTAGGATGAAGGTGGTTCATTTGTTCATATCCTGATGGAGTGGAATCGGGTTGCTGACTGCTTGGCCAAATGGGCCTCTGAGCATGGTGATGGTTGGAAGATCAAGGACTGGATGCGAGTTTCCCCTGAGTTACGACATGATTTAGATAGGTTTCTTGAAGAAGATAGAAGGACATTTGAAGATAGTTGATTTTGTTTATGGGTTTTTAGTGTTGCTTCCTTTGGCTTCTACGGCTTGGTCCCTTTGTTATGACTATAATTCTCTTTTCTTATTTTCAATAAAGTTTTTACCCCTTTCTTTTTAAAACTATTAAAATATATATATTTGAGAACTACAGTTATGGATCTAAAAAGGGTATTTTATATTTACAAAAAAAATGTTATTTACATGAGTAAGAGTTGTTGAAACACAAAGTTTTTCAAATAATTTTATTTTTTGGGTAGATTGGCCTCAAAGTGGAGCTACATATGCATTTAGCCAACAATTTTAGCTAGAAAAGTTGTGGGCATATCTAACTTAGCTAGAATGTATCTTACTAGATCACATGTTTGACCAAACTTTTTTTTTAGTTAGAAATACTTCAACTCACTTGTGTTGATAAGTTGGACAAAAGTGTGACATAATGAAGCCTACTTACATACTAGGGTGATGGACACTAAAACAAGTTTAATACATAGAGGAAAAATGTGAACTATGCACTTTTTGACCCTACAAGTTATTTATTTCTTACTCAACTATCTACTACTTTATATTTTTTCTCTTCCCTTATGTATTCACATACATTATTCCCTCCTCTCTCACTTATACTATATGTTCCCACTCAACATGTTATTAATTTTCTCTTAAGGTAGATTTATTTGATCAATCCCATAACACTTAGATCTCCTTTGTCCTCTAGTCACTTCATCGCCCTAGAACTGCCAAATCATCCATGTGTTGGACTTCCTACTACTAACTCAAGTGTGTGTACCTACTTCTAACATAGGTTGGCACTAAAAATCATCTTGGGGCCTAATATGTATAAAGGGAAGTGTGTTTGACCTCCTTCATAACAGTCAGGTCTTGAGGTTGATTTGACAAGATTGAAATAGATAAAAATTGAGACAATTGATTATTGAGAAAATCATAGATGAGTAAACTAGGACTTGGCCAAGACCGAGACTTATATGAATATATGATTTGAATATGTTGTTTTATTTTATTCAAAGGACAAAACAAATGCAATTGAATCTAGAAAAGAAAAATCCTAAAAATTAAACTAGTGTTAATTTGAAGTGATAAATTTAAAAAAAAATAAAGACGACATATTTAAAATCAACTAATATACCAAAAAACCAAATTAAATGTTAAAATATCTAATAAATAATATAAAATATAAAATATGCACTTTTCTACTTTAAAAAAGTGAGCGAAATCTTTTGGTAAATTCGAAGATGCTATAATTAAAGTGCCAAGTGGATACCATAGGAAGGGCACAAATAATGGCCTATCTCCCTTAATTTCGGGGTGAAGAGCAAAAAATGCCACATCGTAATCATATGTTTTGAAAGATTGTGATAGAAAAGCATCTTTCAAACCAATAAAACCAAAATTGAAGCAATAGTTTTACATACATTTCTTTTCGTCCACTTTACATCTTTTGAATGTTGGGAACATGTTCTATTCAGTGGGGTCATGTCAATAATAATGAAAGCAACTTATTCCTTGGTATTATGCTAATTATTGTCATCCTTTCCCACAAGGCATGTTGGTTGTTTAGTGAAGCAAAATGTCTTATGCAACTTCCTTTACATATTCCAACTATCATTAATGGGACCTACATGTTCTCCAAGATCATTATCTTGGGCTTCTAAGCATTATAATATGTGTTTAATGACCAAAATTAATTTATGTAGGGAAATACTATTATAGAGGAAAGTAATATATACCTTCTCCAAATGCAGGGGTAGTAGATTATAGCGTGATTCAATTTGTAAAGATATTTTAAAAGTTGAGTAATGATCATAGATATAATATGATTAGTGTAAGTTAATGAGGATGTAAATAAATATATGTTAAATTAAAATGAGAAGGATTAAAGTTTTATATATTATAATTGAGATGAGCTTGTTTATGATATCATGAAAGAGATAAAATTAAAGATTTGGGATTGAATTGTTGATGAAAGAGTTAAAAAATAAATCTTAAAAATTTGAGTGTTTGAGATAGAGTTGCAATGGTCATTATGACTTACAAATATATGATCTTGTTTTATACAAAAATGAGTCTTTGCTACTTGTAAGACATGTTTATGTAGTGCAATCTAATTTAAGGAAAACATGGGTGGCACCACTAAAGAGCATTGTGGAGCTTGTTATAGAAGGATTGGATTTTGGGACTTCCTTGTGCCTCAATCAAGCCTTGACACTAAATTAATAATAAGATAAGAGAGTTAATTAGACGGAAACATAATACTAATGTGCATAAATGGAAATGAATTTCATTGAATCAACTACTGAATTACTAATTTGCTAACTTAATTCTATGTATATTTATATTGAGTTGTGTCCTTTAAATGCACATCTTGACATTGAATGCCACTTGATGTAAAGAAGTTGGTTGTTTAACTAATGCATGCGCTTGTAAGCGATTAAAAATTGCTAGGTATATGTGGTGTTCATATGATGACACAAAACCCTAGCCTATGACCATATGTGGTGTGAAAATGAGAAAATAACCTTCAATTCTAATTCTATGGAAAAAAACAACATTGTCACCTTCCTAAAGTTTCCTAGAAACCAACTTAGGTCAACTTGAATATGTTAATAATCCTTTTCTATGTAGAAATATTTATTTTATGCCTTATTTACAAGATTTCTTGTAAGTTATTGATTTCATATGGTGAATAATATATATGCACTAATGAATTCCTTGGATACATCAACAAATGAATTACCAATAGGGGAGAATGACTATTTTTTCTAGTTTGTGTCATTTTTTCATTTTTTTTTTTTTTATCATTTTAACTCAGCGTGCTTGTTGAATTGATTTATTTATTTTTAGCAATTCTATTTCCTTCATCCCTAAACCTAAATCTAATCATATTTTCCTATAGATAGTTGGTTTTTGGTTATTGTGAAAGGTCCAGATTCTTACACCCAAGAAACAACTAAAACTAAGAATTTGAGACTAACAACTTCCAAGTTTTTATTTTGATCTCTTGCACACCATAGTGTAACCCTATAAGAATTTATCTCAATATTTCTAATAAATTTAGTTTAGATTTTTTAGAAATTTCTCTAGCATATTATTCATTTGTGACCCTTTGAAAAATTTCAAGCTCTAAATTAACATATACCACACAACCTTGCTTTGTTTTATCATTGTTCATCCCAAGCCTAATTTTCCTATTCCACTATTGAGATTGATTCCAAAAGTTAAAGGTATTGAGGTTACCAAACAATTGGGTGATTTGAGTTAGTAAGACACTTGCATTCATAAAAAGAAGGAAACTATATAAAAATAAAAGGAGTCTTGAATTTTTAGCACTCATATTAATTCTTTGATCCATATAAAATATTTAGAACTCCAAAAAAAAATATTAGTTTCTAAGTTAATTTCAGCTTTCATTCATAAACCATAACAATGCCAAAAACATACCAGAAGACTAAAAATTAGAAAAATAGGTATAGTTTGGTTCATTGAATAGAATAACACTTCAAACTTATCTAAACCTTAAAATATTTTAAAATTGAAAGAAATTTAAAACTTGAACACATTAAAAACACCAACAATAATTAAAGTAAACCTGTCATATTAAGAATATTTTGAAACTTTCAATCTCTACTTTATAAAGTCACATATAACATATTATTCTTATTTTGAAACTTTCATCTCTACTTTATAAAGTCACATATAACATATTATTCTTATGTGAGAAAACATCTTGTGAGAGATAAAGAAAAACTTTCCTACTTTGGCTACCATCAACCAAGCATAAGAAATAGTGCATGAATAAATGTAGTGGGAAAACACTTGTTTGGAATAATTGGAAAATTCCATTGAAAATATAGACCATGCAACTAGACATATAGACACCTTAGAAAACCAAAGAAGAACCTGTCATTTTTGAATAAAATAGATCATCCTAAACACTCCATTTATTTCTTTACCACGAATTGCTAGACCTTTTCTAAGAGAGAGGAGAATGCACCACAATTTGGCATTAAAAAATTCCTCCACATACTGATTTATGAAGAGGGTAGTCCATCTCACTTAGTTTTTATAGACCAAACTTTTTCATGTGAATAAAAAAGCTCAATCATCTAATCAACATGAACAATCTTGTGTGAGCCAATTTTAGAGCATATATATTTTTGTGAACTTAAAATGAAGGATACATCCTTGTGATAAGTCTTTCACCTTTCAATATTTTCCATTCTCCTCTTTCCATTTATTCTATGGTATTTACAATACCCTAAAATGTGTTTGGATTGGGAGAACCTATGGGTAGAACCCTCTTATGGATTCTCTTTTCCCCATATCAAATAGATACGAGCATGAATAAATTGATTTGTATAGTACACAATATGACCATGAGGATAACTTAAGAATAAACCCAAACATTACAACATTTGAAAATATCACATGGTGATACACTCAAAATCAATAGGTGTTAAAAGCACAATCATTTCATACCAAATTTACCCTCCATTGTGTTTTATGGCAGTTTGATAAAAAAATCGCACAATATAATCATAAATCCTATTTTGAGAGAGACAGTAATCGTGAAATTAGGGTAGACTATTTAGAGCAAGACTTGGCTAGGGCTCATAGGGCCCATGTAGTTTTATAAAAAATTATCATCACAACCAAATTTCCTCACAATCACAATTCTAGGTAGGTCTCCAAAATAATTAAAAAACAACCTCCAAGGTGGTGAAGAAAATAATATGGAACAACTAAACCAAACAACAAACCAAGCTGCCCCAA
This sequence comes from Sequoia sempervirens, assembly GCA_007258455.2. Lineage (NCBI taxonomy): Eukaryota > Viridiplantae > Streptophyta > Pinopsida > Cupressales > Cupressaceae > Sequoia > Sequoia sempervirens. The sequence continues at coordinate 139,987,259 of VDFB02049217.1, forward strand.
AGGCTATTATTTCCAATATGGTGGAAAATATTGGAATTAGGAGGTGTTAAAACAACCTTACCAAATCTTTGCATATGATAATATGATAGAAAAATATTGTATACCTTATACAATCATCAATTGATTAAACACTAACCCTTTTGACACAATACTAAGGGGGGCTTAAATACATTTTTACTTCAATCTATATTGATAGAATGTGGGTCATGAAATGCACTTACCCCATCTCCACCACCACCATCCAATGAAATGAACAAATGCCCAACTAGTGAGTTACCCAAAAACTAAATTTACTTCCTATGTTCCAAAAAGTAAGTGTTGGATAATAAAGCTACACTATACCTCTTGACTTTCAAAAACTAAATCTAGGGTTCCAAAATGACTAAGGTTTTCTATCTCCACTCATAGGACCATCGCCTTCCAAATATTACCCCTTTTTTGGACATACCTAGAGTAATTAAAGGAACCTTTTGACCTTGTGATCCAAATTGTTATATTACCTATACCATTCCTTGATATTCTAATATTTAAAGGAGAGGGTGATCAAGAAACTCATACTAAATCTTATTCCATACTTATTTAATAACTTGTATGCTAGGATGTAGTAGTTGCTTAAACATTTCTAAAAATATTAGAAAGAATAACTCTCAACTAGTATTTCCAATTAGTTATGTGTTCAATTCATTCATTCTAAATAATCATTAGATATTTTGATATGTGTTAAATATGAAAAATTTAGTCAACACCATAATTGGAGAATTCCTAAATATAAAATAAGACAATAATAAATCAATCACCTACTTCATAACTCATTGGAGACACTTCTTGTCTTCCTCTACCAACACAACTCATATGGATTACTAGGAACTTTGTGATCTCTTCTAGCATGCCCTAAGTAGGGATGCTTGAGAGAAATTCTAGAAACTCCTCTACAAATAATATGAATGTCTTAGAGAATTCCATTAGCATAGACCATGTCACTATTAATAGTGGAAAAAGAAAGTATGGGGATAATAGAAGGTTAGCCATGCAAGGCTGGAGTAGTAACCATAGCACAAAAAAAACAAAAATAATCCATTTTCAATTAAAAATTTAAAGAGAGACAATAATACCCTAGGGGTGGGGTTTCTAATTCCTCAACTATCAAGAACAATAATGGCAATAATAATCACAACTATAAAACTAATAATGATGAAAAAATAACAATGTATATAAGGGAAACAAAAAAAGTTATACTATAAAACCATTACTTTGAATGTAACCAATTTGATCCTTATCACAAGCCTAGGGACTTCAATCCCAAAATATTTTGTGTTTTACACAAGACAAGGGGAAATGAAACTTATACCTAGAAAAGCTATAGTAAATTAATTTTAAAAGTACACAAGTATCAAAATCACCTATTCATAGGAATGCTCCTCAATCCATAAGATGCCTCTAATAATAATATGAAATATGGATATGTTACTCCTTAAATTTAAAACTTAAATATCTACTATAATCATTTTCCTTGTGATGTAGATGAAGAAATCTAACACAATTTAGCTTGATAACCACTTCAAACTAATAAGACATTAAAATACCACCTCAATTGGGAAAAAAGGGACAAACAAAGAAGTTAGGTTTGATCAAAAAATTTAAAGATAAAGTGATGTAGGAGCATCTAGGGTGTAAGAGCAATCTTGCGTCCCCCAAAAAAATTGTTTATTTTGATTTTTGTTAGGTTTTGTGAATAAATTTTTAATTAGGGCTAAAAATGGCAAGGTTACTATTTTTAGTAAGTTGGAATTTGTGCATGTATGAACATAAAATATTACACATAAATCCAAAATGGTTAAATGAAGCCAATGGTGAAGAAATCATTTCAATACCATTTATCATTTATGAGATATTAATGTTTTTGTCTTCAAAATCCCTTTAAAATATTCATAGTCAATTTTGAGGCACCTAGAGGTTCTAGATGGGCTTAAAATGGCTGAAAAATGCAAAGTTACCTAAAGGATTTTTTTTCCAAATTTCCACTCGTTGAGATCTTCCCAATGGTGCAAATGGTTTGTCAATCTGATGCCCAAGTCAAAATTAATGGCTCTTAGAAGTTCAATTAAACTTTAGGAATCTTCTTAGGCCCAAAAAAAGGGGCAATTGAATCTGTTTGGCATCAAAAATTGAAATAACAGTTTGTTGGCATGTGGAAGAATCATATAAAGTGGCTACGAATGGGAAGGGATTCATTTTGGATGGGAAAATAGATGAATTTCCTACTTTTTTAGCACAGGATAGAGGTTGGGGTTTTAGTGGCCATTATTTCCATTTGTAGACTTGCATGTCTAATTTTTGGCATGTATTTGTAGCCCAAATTTCAATAATATCCTTCTGACTAGATAGTTGTATGTCATTTGATTGCAAGTATGTATAGGATTTTATGAAAGCATAATAAATTTGCATGTTTGTTGTTCCTAAATTTTGTTTTTTTGTGTAAGGTTGTGTTCGAGGGAGAGTAGCCTGTAATTATGAAGGTGACAAACTTATTGTACAACTAGAATGTGATAGATATGTAGTTTCTCCAATTCAACCAAATCCTAACCTAGTTGGTCCCTATGACTTGATAGAGGATCTAAAGAATTTTTTCATGTAAATATCATTCATCACTTGCTGGAGAAATTAAGCCTTCATTAAGTAACAACTTTGGAAGAAAATAGATTCATATCTAAAACTTATAACCTTGTATCTAAAGGAGCAAGTAAACCATATAGAATTGGATCTTAACTAACCAAATTTTAAGTTACAAGAGTCATTTTTTCTTTGACCTTAAGAAAATTCCTTTAGAGGCCAAAGTGATTAGAAAAGGAGATCCTACCTTCAACCTATAAGTTTATATTTATTATGTATGTATTAAGATATCACTATTCAATGATCAACCCTTAGTAAAAATTATTCCCTTCTCCCTTCTACAGGTAATGAGATATGGTGTGAAAAACATTGCATCATGTAAAGACACATTATTAGGATATGACAACTTTAAGACAACAATGATAGGAAAGATTGGTCTTCCTATCAGCCTACAACCTAAGATGATTGGACTATTATGTTCTATATCATTAACAAGGATATTGGTTATAACATGTTGCTAGGAAGACCCTAGAGAAGGCTATACCTTCCATTTTTTTAAGAGGTATGATCCTAAACTTTATATATATAGAAAACAAAGACTCTAAGCTATTATATATGTTTAATATGGACCAAATGAAGAAGAGTGTAGGAATACTAATCAATTATGAATTTCTAGTGAACGATACAATAATACATTAGCACATGGTATAAGCCCCCCCTCATTAGAAGGAAAATTTACCTAAGAATATAGTCAAGAATCAACAAATGCCCACATTTGAAAAGATTAAATCTTAAGAGGGGTTGTTGTTTTAACAAAGACAACTATAGATACAATGTAACTATTGGAAAATGATTATCCACTTAGGTTCCCTTTTTTAAACATTTGATATGGACCTAATATGTACCTTTTAATATAGTATTTATCCCCATTAATAAAAACTAATGGCATATGCACAATCAAACTCATCATTGACATAGAAGAACTAGAAATATGCTAAGAATGAGAATACAAAAAAAACCCATAAAAGATGTAAAAAGGATACATATGAATACAATTCCATTTGGTGATCCTAAGATATTAAATAAGGACTTGTATGGACTCCAATTTTATGCAGGAGCATTCATGGTCATCGACAATCTTGGGTCAACCAAAAATATTTTGTTGTTTTGTTTTGTATTTTCAATAAGGGCTAAGTGGGGAATTAATTATTTTAATTTCCAAATATTATAATTTTCCCCTATGGTAATTTGTAATTGTAATTTTGGAGGTGGATTTACTTTGGTAAATGTTTCAAGGGTATCCTAGAGAAATATTCTATCCTAGGTGTTTATTTTAAGGTGGTGGCCACTCATTAATGTATGTCCTTGCATGTTGATTTGTATGATTTTCATGCTCTTGCATGTTGGGGCACCCAAGTTTGCATGTCGGTGCATGTTCTTTCATGGATCCGTCAGAGTCGTCGAGGAATAATGAAGAACATCGTATTGACCAAATTTAATTGGTGATGGTTTAGGTGCCCATGTGAAGTCCATGCAAGCATTGAGTAATTTTTATTATTTTATGATTTATTCTCCAAATGGGGTGTGGGATTTCCAAGGAGGTGTTTTACTTGTGGTTTTGGAAAACCATAGTGGCTTTTCTCATTCACAAGTCTATATATTCAGGATTTGTCATTTGGGAAGATGGCTTTGGGATTTTTTACAGATTGAGATGGGGATATGTTGTTGGATTGAAGAGAGGATTGGAAGACTCCATTTTTTTAGATTTCCATTTGCATAGAAGTTTGTTGAAACTCAAATGCTCATCATTCACTTCCCATGGGTGTTGGGGATTTTTCTCTTGGAAAATAGGAGCTAGGTTTGGTTAAAGCTCAGGAAGACTAGACATCATCATCATATGGATCATCTTCTCTTGGAATTTTTTTTTGAAATGGTTCACCATCTTCAAAATCAGAGTATGCACGTCTCCTTCGTGATTTTGTTGAAATTGGAGAATTTTTCTCATCATCATCAGAGTCTTCTATACTTACAGTTGCAAGAAGATCTTGGGAATTTTCTACATCATCTTTTGCCTTATCACTCATATAATTTTCCTCATCTTCAATGGAAACATCAGGTTCCTCCATATAAGAATCGTAGGCCTTGTGGTCCTTATCCTTCTTTTTCTTCTTTTCCTTATTTTGTTTCTTCTCAAATTGACCAGCCTCATCATTGTCATCATCCATGTCCTTGCGCTTAGTCTTCCATAATTCCTTCACACATTCAAATTGCTCCTCTTGTTGCATCACCAACTGAAGTTCTTCCTCTTGCTTTCTCCTTTCCATCTGAATCCTTTGTTCTTCATTAGCTTTTCATTTTGCTTCATCAGCTAAGACAAGTTGGAGTGCTACTTTAATTGATTCTTTTGCTTTAAGCTAGAGATATGTTTTCAATTCCATGTTGTCAAGCATACATAAAGCATTTGATGAGTTTTTATCCACCTTAAGTGCATCCCCAATCAATTCTAGGCTTGGTGCATTGTAGAAACAGATTCCAAGAGAAGATGATGCTTACAATGACAATGGATAAGCTACCTCAAAATTTTAGTCAATCAAATATGTTTTGTCCCTTCCAAATCCATTTGACATAGTTAAATGAGATCTTGTCAAAAACCTCAAATGAATCATCTATATGTTATCTTTTCATTTTTCCCCTTTCTTTTTTTTTATGGGCAACCTATTTTAGTCTTTATTTTAGAACATTTTCTATGTCCTTCAATGTATTATGCTTTATCTTTCTATCATATTCTAGATTAAAAAAACCTATAATTGAAAATAGATTAATTCATCTATTTTTATTTTACAGTCCCAAATAGGTGGATTAAATTATTTTGTTGTTAAACAAATCTTGTACAATGTAATGTCCCCTTTTCGAAATGAAACCAAGTTGAAACTCAAATGCTCATCATTCATTTCCCATGGGCCTTGGGGATTTTTCTCTTGGAAAATAGGAGCATAATAATAAGTCAAGAGGATCTTAATGTCATAAAAAGGGCCACTTAAGTGTTGGCACAAAGACCAGGAAATGTTTATGCTGCAAATGGGGCAACCATTGTGCTAGCTAGTTGAAAGGGGTCAATTTGATATTGCAAAGGAAATTTTTACACAGGTATAAGAAGCTGTTGTAGGAAATATCTTTGTTTAGATGTCTGATGTGTGGGTAAATCTAGCACATATTTACTTTGCACAAGGGCAGTTTGCGCTTGCAGTGAAAATGTTTATGTTGCAAATGGGGCAGCCATTGTAAAGTGTTGGCACAAAGATCAGGAAATATTTATGTTGCAAATGGGGCAACCATTGTGCTAGCTGAAAGGGGTCAATTTGATATTGCAAAGGAAATCTTTACATAGGTACAAGAAGCTGTTGTAGGAAACATCTTTGTTCAAATGCTTGATGTGTGGGTAAATTTAGGACATGTTTACTTTGCACAAGGATAGTTTGCGCTTGCAGTGAAAATGTATCAATTTTTTTTGCAGAAATCTATTTTGGCACTGACACCTACATTTTATTATATTTATCTCAAACACATTATGAAGCAGAACAATGGCAAGATTGTAAAAGAACATTATTAAGAGCAGTAGATTGTAATGAGCATTTGGAATTTGTATTTAATGTAATGAGGGTTTCAAATTACCTCTGAATTCGCTGCAGAGGGTGTCCCCAAATACGATTTCGCTACAAAGGGCCTCAACAAGTTCAAATTCATTGCAACAAACTCCAAATTCCTTTCCCTTTCTCACCTTTTCAGAAGTCTCCAGGTCCTCTCTAAATCCTTATCACCCATGCAAGTATCTACTATAACTGATCAAAATGCCTCATGTCAGGCTAATGAATGAAGCAAGGTCTGCAATGAACTAATGAAGCAAGGTCAAACGAGATGAATGAATTTTCAATGAATGTGAATAATTGCGCCAATACATCGTGTGCATGAATACATCGCGCCAATAATTGGCCGAATTATTTTTTAAATTTTTTGTCTAATTTGGATTTGATGACTAACTATTTAGTCATTTTTATTTCTATGACTAAATAATTTTTTAGTCAGCGACCAAATTAGTCATTTATTTACTCATTTATAGTTGAGTTACAAAAATGAGTAGAATTTAGTCATTTTTAGTTGTTGTGACTAAAAGTTATAGTCACCTAGTCATTTATTTGCCAAATTCTACTAGTGTCAAGAACCCATTTATAAATCTATGAACTTGTAGTAGATATTTGTACTTTTCCTTTAGATGTTGAACTAGATGAAGATTCTTTGGTGGAGATAGGAACTCCTTTCTACTCAAGTAGATGCTCAAGGTGGTATATCTTTTTCTTCATACATTTTTCTTCATTATGCCCAGTTTTCTTGTAGAAAGAACACTTCACTTTTTTGCATTTTACTAGTTTTTATTTCTTTTTCCTTTTGTTTACTTGCAACAAGAACTTGTGGATTTGAATTTTGCATGGTACCCACTTAAATTAGTTTGTCTTGCTCCTTTGGGAGAGAAACAACAAAATTTGAGAGTGATGGCATAGTGTAATGTGCACCAAAAGCATTCTTTGTTGCATGAAAACTAGAAACAAATACTAAATATTGAGGACCTAATTTTGACAAGATACTCAAGACCAATTGTTCATCCTATTTTTCTAATCCACTTTGTTTGAGTTGAAACCTTAACAGATTTAATTTACTGAAGAACTCCTATATTGTGTTAAAGTCTTGTGGATTAAGACTTATTATTTCATTCTCTAGTTGATGTCCTCTCATGACATCTTTCTTACCAAACAAATTTTCTAATGTTGTCCATACATCATGAGGTGTTGTGGCAAAATTAATGTGAAAGAGAAGTTAGAATAAATGAATGCACACAATGTTCCATAGGCTTCATCATTATGATTATGCCATTTTCATTTTTCAATTGCTCTTGTACGTTTAGGTTCCAAACTCAAACTGACACAATGTAATCCTAGTTTCTTGAGTTTTATTCTCATTGATTGCTTCCATCCATAGAAGTTAAATGAAGTTAGGATTATGTCCATTTTGCAAAATAACACACAAGACAACCCCCCTTTGATTATGATTTTGATCCCCCTTGAATTTTGACACTTTATATGTTTTAATGCATATAACAATTTCAAAGTAATGAATAATGACACTTTATAATTGAGTTTGATATCATTTTCAATGAAATGGGCAAGTGATATTCACTTTTACAAAATAATTACTCAATGAGTAGCTAATCAAAATATACAATAATCATATGTGCCTAATGTTGCACTTAGAAACTAAAAGTTTGCCTTTTACAAGAGGAGACAAAATATGTATTTAAACAATGTACATTTTTCACATCATCTCGACATTAGTTTATCTAACTCGGAAAGAACTTTCTAACAACTATTCACAATTGAAAATCCAATTTACGATTTGAAAGTTACTCCAAAATGAAAAAGACAACCCCCTTACAAGCTTTGTTGGTTAGTTAAGTGACTATAAAAAAAGCTAACAATTTAAAAAAAAAAAACCAATACCACATAAAATTTCCAAATTAGAAATTGTTTTATCAAGTAGTTAGTAAACCCAACATAAAAGGACATAATGAACCACTTGGATGTCATGAAAGTCATGTGTGGAGTGCATGTAAATTTGACCAGTTCTTTCACCTTGAGGGAGATGGCATAAAAAACTTCCAAAAACATTTAGCACCTATTAAGGATCATGGATATCCCTTGTATCAATAGCCAGACTTTGCTTCCATCATTGCATTCCATTAGCAAAAAGTAGATGTGGTGGAGAAGGCAAAGGAAAGGCCATGTGGAGATACAAAATATGCAACACTTCAACGCCACATGGTATGTATGACAACCTCCGTATGGGGCGACCAACAATAAATAATTTAGATAATCCCCACTTTCGAATATCAAGTTTCAGTGGGCTCCTCAAACCAGGGCTTCCTTCTCTTGTCACTAAACTCTTCAATCCGGACAATTATGTCTGCAAAAACTTTGATGACCCTGCAAATAGGGATTGACCCACTCCACTCACAGGTTTGCACGATTAGATTTCTAGACAAACCCCATGACCTCTAACAATGACCTCAAAAAAATCACACCTCATGTGCTTGAATAGATTGTCAAATGCTTCTCATTTTCTCCCAAAAACCAGAGACACAATAAAAAACATATACACAACAAATCAAACTTCATGCACATAGAAATTTGAACCAATATTCAGATGTAAATTTGGCTCTGATGCCATGTTGATGTTGGTCAAGATCTCTAATCGAGTGTTGATGTTGACAAGTCAAAGAATGCAATGCAAGAGCTGAATAATGGAATTGAATAGAAGTGTGTAAAATCTTCAATGAGGAGGATGTGTGCATATAGGATGATGATTTTGAGTCACTATAGGAGTGCTCATCTCGAAGTGGCAAAAAGGATCTACCAAGTGACAAATGAGGAATGCCACACAACTACCTCTTCAAGTGACACACCACCACTCTAACGATTGAAATCCTATAAATTGTATTTTTGAGAATTTAGATCTTGTAAGAAATTTATTTCGTGGAATGAAATTTTTCCCTATGTAAATTTGATCTTGTTTATCTTTTGGATATGTCATGATTTTTGATATCAATTTTGGTGCCACAATATTTTGGATTCGAAGAAAAGTGGACTTTCATTTATTAGGGATCAAACAAAATTAAGTATAATTAAGACAAGAGATGTGCCATGATCTATTTACGATTGTTTGAGTCTCATTAAAATACTATCATAATCTATTCACTTATGATTATTTGTGTCATTGAGACATTATCACAATACATACATGATTTTTTAAGTGTCATTGAGGGGTTCCCTTGTAAATGGGAATATACCTCTCAACTCTATGCAAATTTGAAATCCTCATGATGACACCCTACATCCTACATCTAGTAGCCTCCTCCTTTTAGTTTCTAGTCATTTAGATATGGTACTTGTAAGTGTATATCCCTTGTCTATTATTGGTGGTAATCCCATCCCCTTTGTATACCATTGTATTGTGTTTGTAATGTGTATGTCTATTGGATGCTGTGTGTTCAAATTGATTTTATCTCATGCCCAAATTATTTTGCATGAGTTTGTATGATTCCCTACTAGATAAGAGGAGTGGGCCTTCAGGCGTCACATGGTTGGGTGGTTTTGATCGCCATTGGATCCAGTGGGTCCTTGGAGATGCTTGGAGAGCTTGAGGAGTTCTCTTGAATAAGTTATGTTATAAAAATATCATTCTTACACTATTTGATCAAAATGTATAATTATTGATATTGGTAACCTTGTAGTTTGAGATGTATAAAAATTGATAAGTATCTTTAAGTGGGGTTGAAATCCACCTACATATATGATGTGAATCCCACATTTTAATTGTATATTGATCAAGTTTAAAGTTAGATTTCCATCATGATTTGGAGTCAAATTTCGTGATATGTTAAACTCTTATTTGGTGAGTTAGATTAGTTTCCATTTAAATTTTGAAATAATGCTCATTGATTTGATCCATTTGCAATATGATCCTAGGATAGTGTTGAAATATTAAGTGAGATGCAAATGCCTGTAACTTATGAATTTGGTGTTGTAGATGCTAGTGTATTTCTCTTGTCAAATTGAAAGGAATGATATATACATTGATTTGAGTAATAGAATTTGGTTAGAATTAATATATGGAATTTTAAGAATGTTAAACTTGGGTTAGTGAACCTTACAAATGTGGTAGATGTTGGTCCAAACCTCTTTTAAACAACACTTAAAACATGAAATTTATGTCTTGTGTGGTGTAGGTTGCTTACATGGCTTATATAAGCTTAGCTCTTCACTCATTTCAAGTTTTGTGCCCTTGATTATCATCTCGAGAAATTGTTGAAACAAGTGTTTGAGGGTTACTTATGAATTTTGAATCATAGGGGATCCTTTGGATTACCCTTGGAACTAATTTTTTGGCTTTTAGGCACCTCATTGTCCATTCTAGGCTCTATATAATGTTTGGAAATCATATGCTTTGCTTAGGGCAAGTTGCCTTGACAAAAGGGGTGATATGGGGGTCACCTAAGTGACTTGCAAATCACTTGGGTGGTTTGGACTATTGATAGGGACAACTTGAATCAATTAAAGTCGAATTGTAGACAATGCTCAAGACTTTCGGTACTTTTTGAAAAAAAAATCTAAAGGTAAGTGGTACCTAGGGTCTACCTTGAATGCCTATGACCCTAGCTTGATGGTGTTTTGTGTAGCTTGTGAATTATTCCTCTTTTTGTATTAGAAATTATGTCTTGGCATGAACATGAGTAGTCCTTGTTTGGCTAGGTGGGATCTCCTGATTCTCTTACTTCATGGGTGGGTGAACCTTGAGTTTGGATGTTGGTTATGTCTTGTTTGGATTTGAGTAATAAGTTGGTGTGTCTCTCTCATTCTCATCCATTGGTTCATGAGAGAATGGGATCATAATTCTGTGCTAGATTACCATTGCTCTAGAGGCAACTTAATTCATATGGTGAAGTTGTAATACGACAAGGTTAATATTTTAATTCACACAAATCATCAAATCACACTCTAAGTTAGCTCACAATGGCTAATAAGATGGACTACAATAGATATATTTGAATTTTGAATTTTGAATTTAAAAAGTGAAAATTTCAAATATGTAATTACGAAAGTGACTTGTATTAATTTTACGCTTATAAATTTAATTCAAATAATAAAAAAAATCAAACGTATAAATTTAAAAAATCAATTTCAACACAAATTATATTATTTATTAATTATTACATTTACAACACTCTAATTAAAACAATCTTGTATATAAATTTCACTATCAAAATATAAATCGATGTCCATATCCTTCAGAACCACTGAATCAACAAAATATTTTGAAGACAGTGACATTATAAATGACTCAATGTCCATGTCCATATCCTCAAACTTAAGGAAATCCTTAAGGTGTGTGAAGGGGTCACCGCCCCACACCCTCTCTTTTGACCCAAGGACATTAAACATGTTCACATATCTCTATCAGACTTTATGATTAAAAAAACAAAGCCCATCCAACAAAATACGTTTTGTTTTGTTGTTATTTAATTAATCAAATGATCTTACAAAATGAGCTATAATCTTGAAACTTTGAAAGCATGAGGTAAAAGGTTAAAATAGAAGTAACTGCAGTCAGATAAAGCATGGGCATAAAAAAGGAAACGCCTCACAAGAATTACAGAAAGATAAAATAGTATTCTGATTTATAATATATTATTTTATTATATTTATTATATAAATAATTATTAATTTTAGAATAATTTAATAATATGCCAGTATTGGCATGGTGTGATGGTTTAAAGGTGGCATTGTTGTTTGTGCCACCAAGGTTCAAACCCCATTGGGGTGGTATTGTTGATTGGTTGTAATCCGGTTCATAGCTCCGGTCAAAAGCGTTTACCCCTTGAATAAAAAAAAAAAAGAGAATAATTTAATAATATTTTAATTAAAATTTATAAAGTTAAATTATATTTTTAATTTGTTTTGGGATATATGTTGCTCATCAAAATTTAAATATTGTATTAATTTGGTAATGCTAATGAAGTGACATTTGAATATTTTAAATATTTTCATATTTAAATGGATGATTTTGTTGTAATGGTGAAATTTGTATATTTTTTATAATTTTTAAATTTAATTTTCATTTATTTTGAGGTAAGTGTTATAATATATAAGTGTTATTTTCATTTTCTTATGTTATGTTACCCATCTATGTTATGGCTCATCATTTTGTACACAGATTTATTTTCCCTCTTCCCATATTCACACTCCCTTATACGTTTTCCCTATACTTATTTATTATTTTCATCCTTGCATTTATTCGTATGCACACATTAGCTATCATGATCTAGCCTCTTTTCTCTCTCAAGACTAGTTGGCAATGAGAGGTTTTCCTCGCAACCGCGAACTCATCCTTGTGCTAATTTTAATTTGAGTGACTTCCCTCACTTACCCTTCCAAAATAACACTAAGTAAACACAAGTTTGTGCAATATGTTATTATGTCCTTGTATTTAAAAGCATTAAATGCACTCATTATAATCATTTGAAAATTATTGAATTACAAGAACATATTTTTATTTGCACACTTCAATTGATGCTCTAAAAAACAACTTAGCTTTGCATAATTATCCTACAAGTATTTACATGACTTAATAGTATTATTTAATTTCAAGAGGATTGATTGAGGCATAGTGACATCGTAATTTGGTCGTACAACTTAATAAAGATATTATCAATACTACAATCCTTCCAAAAATGAAGAAGCGTGGAAGAAATCAAAACATCTCAAGTAAAGTGAAGATGACTTTATGAATCATATAGATTGAAATTAAAGATAAAAATCTATCATTAAAAATGAAACTTATCCTTGCACAAAATTAATTAAAAATTATGATTCCAAAATGATTCTCTATTAATATCTAACTATTCTAAGTTTAAAAATATACCATATCCAAATATTCTTTATTATTTGTCAATTCATCAATTATAAGTTTAATTTTTCAATTACATTTCTCATATTCAATTATTACAGATTATCAATATCAACTATCACTTATCTATTTAATAATTTTTTTCTCAAAATATCCACTGGATAAGTACTACCGTAAAATACAATCAATCTTTTGAGAATATCATATTGCATGAAAGGGTAACTTATAGTTATCTACGTATCTAATTCAACTAAGCTTTAGAGAGTACCAAAAATACTCAAACTAGGACAACTTTGTCCGTATATTTGGCCCTCATGCATAATTTTTCTTTAACATCGACTCCTCTCAAATTTGAAGGACAATGTTAAATCAATGACCTCTCCTCAGAGCAGGATAGGCTGTCATCTGTACTCCGGATGTCCGAGGTTTAAATTGGTAGTTGAACGTACCTCGGTAAATTTTACGCTACGGCTGTTCTTTAGGTCTGTCCAAAAATGTATTTGTTTATTTAATATTGAAACCTTGTATAAAGAATACAAAGAAATAGGCAGTCAACAGTCTGTCAAAGAGAAAAGAGTAGTCATTATCCACGTAGCAATCAGTCCAAAAATTTATTTTGCTCGCAATGTACAATTCAGTCCCTAATAAGACATTGTATTCCACATTCCAAAAGCTTTATAAAGGTATCAAATCGTTAAGTTTGACCCTAATCTGTGGTTAGTGCCTATCTTAAATGGTTCAACAAATAAAATATTTAGTAATAAAAATATAATAATTTTTTAATTTTGTGAGTAGATGAGACATGAAATTATTCATTATTTTATCAAATTATTTAATATTTAAATAGTGGGAGAGAAGTGTTAAAATATAAAAGAAAAATGATGAATTCAGATTTTAAGGGTTTTATCTATGATTATGTTAAGTATATTAAATCATTTTTAGTATGCTGGTTAAAAAGTTTATGGTAGAAATATTTTTTCCTTTCTGATGATGAATCAATTAGTGTAATCTGAAGAAGATACAAAAAATCACATACAAATTGAACCAGATCTTATCGACTGTAGAAATACTATCTTCAACAAAAAAATATGTGTCACTTCTCTGTAAATAGATAAGAGTTACAAACTGAGAATCTTGAGAACAGATTATACTTTGTTAAGAATTTTGTTTGCTATATTAATTCTCCTAAAATTTCAAAACAAAGGTAACAGCTTTGTATTTTACAGTTACACTTATTCATCAAAAAACAACAGTTATTACAACCATAACCATGACGTATCAGATTTGGTAGCATCAACACACACCCCACCAAAAAAAACACCAGTTACTATGACATTAAAGCTGCAGGTTCTAAACCCTTGACATTCATTAAAACTCCATAACCATAACATGTCAGATTTGGTAGCATCAACACATATCCCACCAAAAAAAACACCAGTTACTATAACATTAAAGCTGCAGATCCTAAACCATTCATTAAAACTTCATCTAATCTAGTTTCTTTGTAATCTATTCAACTGAAAGACTATAACATAAAAAGGGACAAATTCTCGAAGCAGGTATTTTATTAATATTGAAGTCATAAAAAATGAGCAAAAAACTTGGCAGGCAAGCAGCGCCTAGTCCCTTTCAAATGGGAGCCCCCCGAATCCCATATGACCGGCTGCGTAAAGCTCCCACCAGATCATCTGGCTGTCGACCTGGGGACGGAAGGATCCGCCCACAGGGGACTGCGCGCAAGACCACGGAGGCGTGTAATACTCCTCTATTCGCCTCTCATCATCACCATCGCCATTCGTCTCACAATGCTGCCGCTTTGCCTTTTTCTTTACATAGCAGAAAGCCTTCCTGGCAAGAGCGCAAGGGGCCACGAGAAAGGCGAGGATAAAGAGATGCACAAGGGCGCAAGGGCAGCAGCACACGGCCGCGCAGTCTCCTGCATAGCCCGCCGCGCAGTTGCACACCTGTCGTCCCCTGCAAACATTCCCGCTACACTTTCCTGTGTTACTTTTGTTGCAGGCTGATCTGCTTGACTTCCGCCTGCCTTTCAATCTTCTGATTTTAGGTTTTTTACACTGCATCCTCTGTAAGCCCTGGTAAAGCAGATCCAAGTCAGAGGAGGAAAACGAGGAGGAACCTTCCACGTCCAGACATTGCGGTGTGGAGGACGAGGACTCCACGGCACATGTAAATTTGCTGCCATCGTCTGCGGATTTATTACCGCCAATGTTGGAGTCCGGATGAACGAGGGACGAATCTTCCGGCCTGCGTTGCTCTCTTGTTTCCACAGCCATGCCGCCCTCAACATTCCTCAGATTCTTCTGGCTCTCTTTATTGCCTTCACTTTTGGACAGCGGATACTAAAGTTAGTTACTGCAAACCCCTAAGTCCCTCAACTTTAATACAGAAAATACACAAGCCAAGGGTTTGGTCATACTCCGTTGCATTCTCTGTGCATACAAATTGCAAGGCACAAGACACAAGGCACAGGCAGAGTGTCTCTAACGCCCTCAGAAATTGAAATTACTTCTTTACATACTCAATTGTACACGGAATCTTCATTTTCATTCGCAACTCTTATGATTTCGTGCTCGTGCCGACAGATTACGGAAATTCACAGTCCGGGCCCGGAAGTAGCAGCTACATTGGTACTCATCTCCTGTGTAAAATATTTACTTCAAGTAATTTAGCAATTTTAAAATCGTTGCCGTAATTTAAAAAATAATCTGGTCATATTTTAAAACTCTAGTTAACAGACAGTTTTTCTAACAATCTTCTGGCAGTTTTTAGGATCTTTATGCCAGAACCATTGGTGATCTACCTCCAACGTGTAAATGTAAAATCATCAATGCAAAGATACGATCTTTGCTCTGAAACGAATATAAAATGAAGGATCAAACTTTGATCAACTTCCATGAACTTAAAATAAAGAAAGATTGGAGCTTTAAAACACTGACAATCTCAGTTTTGTCCCCTTATCGCGCCATTTATAATAAAATCACGACATCCGAGACATATGCAATGATGTTGTACATGACTAGTGTTAAAAATTCTCTGGTCAAAATTCAAAAACCCCAATTCTAGTTTTCTGTTGCACTGTTTGCACTAATTTAATACTGTAATTTGCTCCGTTTATATTACTCCTTTTGTTAACAGTAATAATGAGCCTGCTTTTCTTTGCGGGTACTGTAATTTAATGCACAGACGCATGTCGTGTTGTGCATACGATCTTAAAAGTGGAGGACAAGTAAGCAGTCAGTTTTCGGCTTGTGCTTGCTTGACGTTGCAGTTGCTTCTCTGTCTTGACAAAGATGGGGTCATTTTAAGCATGACTTATAGTAATGGCTTAACTTGTCACCATCTTTGGTGTATAGGACGCTTTACCCTACATAACGGAAACTTTTCTATCCCTAAAAGATGTCACCAACACAAAGCGTTTCACACCGACCAAAAATATTTCTAAGTATTATTTTTGTATTTGTAATATATAAATAGTTTGATGCCTACGCCCAAATATGGTCAACAATGGCTTTTTAAAAAGGTTTGAAACTAGATAAAAATATATATAAACTTTAGATACAACCAAACATTTAAAAGTGGAATATTCATTCACATTGTAAAGAAAAATAAACCGCTTCATTAGAATAATTGAAATAATAAATGGAATACATGTTTACAATTTGTGAATAGGAATAAATTGGAGAGATGATCAATAAGATTTAATAATAATAGGAAATTGAATTAATAAAACTTTAATCTAATGATGGAATTAGATTTGTTATGGATGAAACATGTGCATTAATCAAATGAAAGTAATCAAACAAATTTATAAAATCAAGCTAATCTAATCTGTTTTATATCACCCAAAAATGTCTAGCCTGATTTGATTATCAAAGTATAAGATTTATGCCTTTTAAGCTTGATATGTGGATTGGTCATGAACTTAGCATAACCTTGTTGTGCCCCCTTTTGAGGAGTCTATTTGCACGGGTCTTCCAAACTTGTTCCTCATGCCATCACTCCCATTGGGCATTTGTCAACATCCCCTTCCCTGCAATCTTCATCCACCTCCTAGGAGACGTCATGTCAAAAAGATATGGTGTGGGATTGGGATTCCAAAGTAATTGTCAACCTCTCAAACGCCCACTCACAACCCCTGGCCTCAAAATTTTTAAATAGAGGTTTGGGCTTTGCTTTAGCTCCTTGTTCCATCCCCCATTTTGACTTCCTCCTTGAAATTGAGAATGTTGTCCAATCTCTTTCTTCTCACGTTGCTGTAGAAGTTTAGCAAGAATCTGTTGTGGCCCTTCAGCACACCAAACCTCCCAAATGTAATGTTCCAAAAGTTGAGTTGAGTGCTTTCAACCATTTATTGCATAACAATGACGTGATCATCAACAAAGTTGATAAGGGCAATACCACTGCCATCATGAATAAGCCAAATTACATTTCTAAAATGCTTGATCTTTTGTCTAATACCCAGAGCTATAAAACTCTACCCCGCAGTTTGTGCTCAATTTTTTTAAGAAAAGTTAAATCTATGATCTCTTGTTCGTCTTTTGATGATGTTACCAAGAAATGCTTGATTATGTCTAAGGAAGTGACTCCTTGCATTTATGGAGACCCTAAAATCCACAAAGCTAGCATTCCTTTGAGGCCCATTGTGGACACCATAGGCTCCCCCACATACAAACTTGGAACTTTCCTTGCCAAACTTATCTCTCCTCTTGCGGGCAAGTTTGAATCCTACATCAAAGATTCCTCCCATTTTGTTCACTTTATCAAGGATTCTCACTTAGATGGCAATGACCTCTTAGTGAGCTTTGATGTTGTCTCTCTCTCCACCAAAGTGCCTATCCCTGAGTTTATTGAAATTGTCAAGCACAAAACAAATGTTGAAATTGTCAATCTTGTCGAATTATGCCTTAGATACACATTTTTTCCATTCCAAGGCATCATTTATGAGCAAATTGATGGTGTTGTGATGGGGTCACCTCTTTCCCCTATCATTTCCAACCTCTACATCGAGCAATTCGAAGATATTTTCCTTTCCTCCTTCCCTCTCAAACCTAAATGGTGGAAGTGCTATGTAGATGACACTGTGTGTTGGCCACATGGTCTAGGTAAGTTAGAAGACTTTTATGCTCATCTCAATAGCATAGCCCAATGCATCTCCTTCACTAAGGAAATTGAATTGGATGGCTTGTTTCCTTTCCTTGATATCTTGCTCATCAAAAAACCAGATGGTTTCTTAGGCTTTCGAGTTTTCCGTTAAGCTACCCACACTGACCTTTACCTCCACCTTTCTTCTCATCACCACCCTAGCCAAAATATGGTGTCCTCAAAACCCTTGCTATGAGAGCCTATTGGATTTGTGATGAGGATAATTTGGACCAAGAGTTGGCTCATCTTCGTAAGGTCTTTAACTTGAATGGGTACATGAACAAGCAAATATCTAAAGCCATCAACTAAACCAAGACCATTTTCTATTCCAATTCTATTTCTCCCAAACTTGAGTTCCCCTCATGTGCTTCCCTTCCTTATATTGAAGGAATCTCCCACAAAATATCTAAGATCCTCCTCAAAAAAGGTCTTCGATGTGCTTTCAAGCCCTTTTGTATCGTGAAGAATTATATCCCTCCACTCAAGGACTCTAAGGACAACCTTCTTGACTATGGTGTCTACAAGGTTTTTTGCTCATGTGGTACCCCCTATATAGGAGAAACAAGTTGTTCTTTTCACACTAGAATCAAAGAACATAGTGCAAACATCAAACATGAGCGAGTCATTAAATCAGCTCTTGTTGAACACTCTTCTTCAACCAAACACCACATTTGTTTAGAAAACTTTCAAGTCTTGTGCAAAGACAAATTTTTCAAAAGGAAACTCAAGGAAGCCATAAAAATTAGTTTTCATCCCACCAACCTTAATTGGGATGAAGGCTGGTATCTGAGTCCTTCTTGGCATCCATTATTATCCATTTTGAGAAACCACCATCCCAACCCCTTTTGATTCCTCTCTTTCTTCTTCTCTCTGCCTTCCCTCTTTGTCCTTTTTGGTTTCCTTTGTTTTCCTTTTCTTTCTTTGAGCTCTCGCCTCTTGTTAATACTTAATAACATAGGGACTATATTGTTTAATATATTCCATATGTTAATAACTTGCCTTTTTATTTTTCATGCCCTCTCTTTGAAGTTATTTTTTCCTCCTTTCTCCCTAAGATTTTGATGAAAGAAAGGTAAAAAATAACTTCAAAGAGTGAACTTGAAAAACAAAAGGCAAGTTAATAAATAATAACACAAGGACTATATTGCTTAATATATTCCATATGTTATTACTTATCAACTTGCCTTTTGTTTTTCTTGTCCTCTCTTTGTGGGATTTTTGGTCCTTTCTCCCAAAAATTTTTGTGGTTTTTGTCCTCTCTCCCCTCAAATTATTAACTTCTTATTAATTTTTAGTTTTGGTCCTTTGTTCTAGTTTTTAAAGTATTTTTTTATTTCTTATTAAAATTCGAAGTTAGATAACTTTCTTTCGTCCTTTTTTCATTTTGCTCCTTTGCTCTTTTTGCAATATTTAAGCTCTTAATTTTTATTTTTAAACTTTTCTTAAGTCAGAATAATGTTTTTTTATTTATTTTTCTCATTTTCAATTTATAAGAGTATAATAATAAAAAAAAAACTTACCTTTATTTCATGAAATTAAAATTAAAATTTCGTAAAGTGTAAATAAAGTAAGATAATAACTTGTAAACCTTTTTCTAAAATTAAAATTAAATTTTAGTTTTTTCATAAAATTCTTATGAATATAATGAACCTCAATAATTATTTAATATAATTAAACTTATAGAATATTCTATTAATATATTATTCAATTAATTAGTTTATTTAAATTTAACTTTTTATAATTGAATACCTCAAAATAATAATTATTATATTTATAATCATTATTGAATAACTTAGTATTATATCTTAATTATAATAAAATAAAAAATTCAAAATAATATATTAATAATTAAATTATAAGAATAGTTAAATATTATTTTAATTATATGTTAAGTTATTGAGCTATTGAATTTTTATATTCAATTTAAATTCTAAGTGTCTAGAAGTTCTCTTTCATTCTTAATCTTCTTTTTTAGAAAGAAACCAATTTTTAAATAAGTTTTTCTAGTTTAGTGTTCTTTATTTCATTTTTTTCGAGTCTCTTAGTTTCTTTTCGTCTTTTAGTTTTTTAATTCTTTGACCTTAATCATCCCTTATCCTCAAACTACGGTCCTCCTTCCTATTCTCCCCTCTCTCTCTTTTTAGTTCTTCTTGGTCTACAACTAATCATTTTTTCTTTAGCTCTCTCTTAATGTTGATGAAAAACAAAAACACAATCAAATCCATAAATTACAAGGAAACAAAATGAGTATAGTTTGGTTGTTAAATCAAGGAGAGATTGAATTATCAAAGGATGTTTGATTTATAGGTTTTCAACACATAAGGTCAACAATGTGGGATGTGAAATGAGATCAATGAATGAGGATTGATGAGAGATTAGGATGATCATGCATGAGTTTACATAGATAGATGAAGTGAAGTGAGGTGAAGTGAAGTTCACTCACTATTTTTAAGAATGATCACTAAATTTACAAAGCTCACTAAATTTAGGATTATAAGACTAAATATAAGAAAAAGCTATTATTAAGAAATAAATAAAATAATGATTTTATTTATTTTTAGATGAATGTGCAAACTAAATAAATTAAATAATTTATTTAATTTTGGATGAATGATTGGTTACTTAAATAATTTAAAAATATTTAATTATGTGGATGAGAAGAATGCATGATTTTAATTAAATTATGTGGATAAGAGGATAATGCAAGATTTTAAAATAATTTAATTATGGGATGGAAGAATAATTGCAAAAATAATTAAAATTATTTAATTAAAGTGGATGGGGGAAAATGATTAATTAATCAAATATTTATTTAATTAAAGGTGATGGAGAGAAAATAATAAAATAATAAAATAATTCAAAATTATTTAAATAATGGAAGGAAATGGGTTAGTTTAATCGAATAATTGGTAATTATTGGCTCTAGGAAAATTCACCGCCAACAATTCACCAACGGAAAATTCACTATCAACAATTCACCACGGGAAATTCACCGCCACTATGCAATTAATTTTTCGCGCAATGAATTGTCATGACAATGAATTTTCTCGCGGTGAATTGTTGGCGGTGAATTTTCCATCGATGAATTGCTGACGATGAATTTGCTGGATGCTTAATAGTAATGAAAGGGGTGATGAGTGATGATGACACGAAATGATGAATTAAAAGAATGTGTGCTATCTCTTTCCAATCAAAGCAAGTCAAAATCTGTCAAATCTTAACAAAATTTTAGTTATAGTTTCAACAATGCACATCTGACTGTTACTACGATGCATCTACTGTTATAATGATGCATCTGATTATTATTTAACACATCTAATTATCCTTTGATGCATTTGGCATGCACAATGGTGCATCTGATATGTAGATTGACGCTTTTGACCATACTTCAATGCATCTAATCTAAACTTGTGATTTCAATCTGAAACTTAATTTTTCACACAATGACACATTTGATAGTATAGTGACACATTTGATTCTAGTTTGATGCATTTGATCCCCGCTTGATGCATTTGACCATACTTCAATGCATCTAATCTAAACTTGTGATTTCAATCTGAAACTTAATTTTTCACACAATGACACATTTGATAGTATAGTGACACATTTGATTCTAGTTTGATGCATTTGATCCCCGCTTGATGCATTTGAAACCCATAATGACACATTTGATCCTAGTTTGATGTATATGATATATACTTTGACGTATTTGAAACCCACAGTGACACATTTGAAACCTACAGTGACATTTTTACTATGTTGACATTTTGGAAAAATAATTAGTTTAATTATTTAATTATGTGGATGAGAATAATGCATTATTTTAATAAAATAATAAAATAATTTAATTATGTGGATAAGAGGATAATGCAAGATTTAATTAAATGATTAAAAATTATTTAATTATAGGGATGGAAGAATAATTGAGGATTAATTAAATAATTTTTAATTATTTAATTAACGTGGATGAGGGAAAATGAAATTAATTAATTAAAGGTGATGGAGGGAAAACAATAAAATAATACAAAAATACAAAATTATTTAATTAATGGAGGGAAATGGGTTAGTTTAATCAAATAATTGAAAATTATTTAATTAACAGTGATAAAAGCCCGGTGATGAGTGATGATAACTAGAAATGGTGAATCAAAAGAATCTGTTAGACATTTTTATGTGTCTACATTTTTCCCCTCTTTGAGGCAATGTACCATGTTGTATCGTTCCAAAGACATACTATTGATTTTGAAAATTTTGGTGATATGATGCTCCATTATGCCCCAAAAGACGAAGGGACGATAGTTGGATGGTAGGTTTCCCCCTCGAGAGGTCAACTGAAAAAAACAATTTTTTGGTTGACCTCATGACAAGAAAATGGGATAGGTTAGGTTGGCAAAGAAATTGATCAGGAAAGTTAGGGTATGATGAAAATGAGATGCAAGTGGGTAAGATAGAATAGTTAGTATGATGATTCTAGGATAAAAGATTTTTTTTTGGATAATGATGGATAGATGGATAAATTTTGGATAGATGGATAGAATGAATGATGTTGATCAAATATTGATGAAAGCTATAGTTATTCAGATGATTTTTTTGGTTTTTTTAAAAATAGGATGGGAAAGATGATTTTTCTTTTAATTTTGGTTATGCTAAAAAATGTATAAAGCAATCCTTATTTTGATATAGAAAGTAGACATTATGCACCAACGTATGAAGAACCAAGGTGACATTGTATCTATTGCATGTACTTTGAATTTACAAACAAATAGGAGTATCCTCGTTCATACCTAACATATACAAAACCTTTTTTTATCATGCGAGAGAATGAAGATCAAAGTAGGTTATGCTTATGCACAAAAGGTATAAAGAACTTGATATGCAATGATCATTTGTATTTCCTAAAACTATCTCTACAGACACACGACAAGTATTCACCATGGTAGTATTACAAGAATGTCCCACAAACACAATAGACAAAAGCAATGACTATGCTCCATTTTGTACTCCTCTAGACACACCAAGATATTAAAGATTGAGGTGGCTTCGAGTAAGCAGTGGAATGAGACAAAATGTAAATCAAAAGAAAATACAACTGACAAAACATATCAAAGCCATCATATCTCTTTCCAAAGAGATTGTAATTTTTGATCCATGATTGTTCTTGTTGTAGAAATGATGTATTCATTAAGGAAGTTATGTTGGATGTTGAATTAGAAGTTTTAGGAAATAGGTATGTAGGTAGTGGGTTTATTTCAACAATGAATGATGCTTGCAACTTTTCATAAATATTTTAGGTTTTGATGATTTTCACATTTTCTTTTTCTTACTTTGTCAAAGATAAGTGTGATGATAGGTTTATTATGGATGACAATTTTATTGTGGATGTGTGTGAATTTTTGAGATTTTTGAATGTTTTTGAACTTTTGTTGGACTATTTGAGGCCATTTTTCAACATTTTTGGAGTATTTTTTTTTTTTTTGGATTTTGGATTATTTAAATATTTTCAGGTTTCAAAAGGTGTTCAGATCACTATGTGAGCTAAAAGGCATATATCAAACTTTATTCTATAGCAAGATGCAGGAACCTGTCTCTAGTGTCTAGCAATACATGAAACACTATGAATGGATTAATAGATTAGCATGATGAATGAATATGTGAAGGATGGAGAGGATAGGGATTATGAAAAATAGATCTAGGATAAGGGATTTTACTTCCATAGACTATCCCATAATAGGATAACGTGATTTACCAAGGCTAATTGTTTGGATAGTGCTAGATGTAGGTGATGGTATGACGTGGGATAATATAAATGGTCAAAGGAAATTCCCATGTCATGCAAAAGAATTTTTTGAAGTATATGCCCCTAGTATTTGTCAAGATCAAGGTAGATAGGAAGATGAATGAAAATGGAATGAATTAGAGGGGTAGTGGTGATAGGATAAAATAACATGATGCACGAGATAAGACAATCCCAACTAGAATGGTACACATAAATATGTTGAAAGAATGAAGAAGTTATGTGTTTTCATTGATGCAATGCTACATGGTGAATATTAGAATGGTATGGAGAATATTCCGCACAAAAAAATTGATTCACAGTTAAGCATTTCTACTATGTATATCCACCAACAATTTTTTCTCTCTGCACCCATTGTAGATTGGTTCACATTTCATCACACATATAAATCCTTCTTTGTGATTCCAATATATTGTTTATGGATGATAGTAGCGTCTGAATTCAAAATTTTAGTTGGTTTGGGAAAATGATTCAAAATTTTTATATGGAAAAAGTTTAGTATGTAAGGTTTTGTTAGTTTTTCTATGTAATGGGTATGACCTATTATGTTCGTGCTCCACTGTGAATTTGTGTTAGGTCTTTTAGTTTTGGGAGAATGTTTACAAGTGTCTGTGATATGATATTTCTAATTGGCATGATATTGTGAGATTCATGTGTCTGATTGGTGATCAATTGAAGTATTTTGTTTTTAGGTCTTATGTCTAGTCGACCTAAAATATGCAAAGATTGTGGAGTCTAATGTCGTGTGTCATGCCCCAACTTAGACACAACTAAACAATACACACTACAACTTTTTTTTTGAACAAATGCGCATAAACACTAATAATTATCTATTATACTTAAACATGGAACATACAATGAAAACACTAATATCAAATATCCACAATAACATTGATTCCAATGACATGCATATTATTATTATGATTATGATTATTCATTTCCATTCCTTTTTGTATTTACATCTACATTATTAGTATTGGCTCTAACATGATTAAAATATCATTATCTTTAATACTAAAATTTAATTTACTACACTCTTTAAGAAACCATGCTAATAATTATAACACTCAAAATATTTATACTCAATATTTTAATTACTAAAGATAGTATTACTAATTTTACACTTGATATTATCACTAGTTATATCCATATTTTTTAACATTCTGAATTTTGATTTTACTTCTAGCAGAGTTAACACTATTATTCTTGGAATCACAAGTATACTTACCACCATAGATAAAAATCCAACCAATTATAAGCTTTCCATTTACTGTTTACTTATTCCACTTATAATATTATTCTATAACCCAAAACTACTCTTGACCATTAGATTACTAGACACAACCACTTAGTAATGACATTACTCAAAAAGCTAATATCAATACCATTTCCTTGGCCTATATCCTTCACCAAAAATGATGTTATTGTGAGTGGAAATCATAACAATAATATCATCAGGAGATAAGGTATTCAACCTAACATGGGGAGATAGACATGATTGAAGATTTTCTTAGACAAGTGATAATAAAAACTTGTGTCCATAACTCTAGTTGGACCTAAAAGATTATTTTAATCCTAGGGTTAAATTACTTAACAACCATAACTAACTACTAAAGTATTCTCAAATCTACAACATTTAAGTTATACATTGACTTCTCAAGTCAAGAGGGAAATATAACAACCTCTACCACTAAGTAACCACATTAACCAAGAAAATTTAAGTGAATTTGATTGGAAAGACTATAATGATGATATAGGGTAAAGATTTAGACAACATTTAGTCAAAAATATGGATAAGGAAACTCTCCAAGAAAAGACCATTGGGATGGGTAACCCTCAACAAAATGATGATTATCTTGACTAGATAAAAGATAGAACAAAATCAAATAGAATACTATGGCCTCCTAACTTTATTGGTTACATAGATAATTGAAAACCTATAAATAGATCAACATAATTACTTCTATGTAAATAAAAGGATTCAATGTGATTTCAAGTTTACCACTTCGTAAAATAATCGATACACAATATATGGAATTAGTATAATTAAATTGGAGGAAAGAACATTAGCCAACTAACTAAACTAATTTCCAAACACCACACACAAAACCCAAACCTTATTTTACTATTATATTACCCAAATCTCAAAGCAAAACCAAAGTTTTCTATAAGAATTTTTTACTCTCCCTTTATATTGAGTTAATCAAAATAGACCATACCATTATTAGTAAAACTAACTAAATAAAATACAATAACTAGAATACTCTATTCACTAACAAGTAATTAATTTCTAACCCAAACTAACTTACCTATCCTTGAAAATAATCTCCTCTTTTCTCAATTCACTTTCTTCCTTTGAAAGTTAGTCTCTTCACCATTCTTATCAAATTGAATTGATTGATTTTTCCTCTTACATGTACAAAAGTGAAAGGAATTGATTTGCAGGCCTAAACCAGAATTTACTAATTTCATTCATTATATGTTCTAACATAGAGTACAACTAAGACTAAAGGAATGAAGTAATTGAATAACCATAAATTAATTCTCATATTAATTTTAAAAAAATTGAACGATTAACTACTGTCCAAATTTCTTTTTGATTTACATATTAAAATATTTGGGTAATGTTAAATCTAAGTATGTCTAATTATTTAATTAGTTATGTACAGTGCTTAGTTTCATAACCCGAGAGGACAACATCAATATAGTGATCCTAATATCTCATACTTAATTTTATACACTTGATTATGACATTACTTGTTAAATTTGAAAGTTATACCAATTCAAGGTTTAATTTGAACAATTTATTCTCATCCCAATTGTTGATCTATATTTTTTTATATCAAAACGTGTTTAAACAATTCTTAATCAAGTCTAATTTGTCTCTTGATAATTTTAAAAATAGTTCATCAAACTCACTACCTTACAATTTCAAGTTGAACATTAAGACAATGTTTATGTATGATATATAGAATTTATTAAATATTATTGAATTAACTTTTAAGAAGGAGAGATGAATTATAAAAATAAATGGAACAAACAAAAATAGGAAAATTTTGTATCTAAACACTAATTAACTAAGTAATTAAAATATAACTAAAAACTAATTTCAAACTAACTTATGATACCTTAAATATGAGTCTTCTCAACTATTTTCCATTTTCTCTTTGAAAATTGTTTTCCACATGTAATGTTATTTCTTGATTTCCTCCATTTGATTGTTGTTTGTAAAATAAAACATTTTGTAAAACTTTATGTTGTAGGTTAACAAGAGGAAGAAGATGAAGAAACATATTTCAACTCTTTTGTCTTCATGAAACCTTAACTTGGTTGTACTCAATTTGAGTTTTTCAATTTGTTGTTTTAATTTTAAAGTAGTGGATAGCAATTTTTTAATCATAACTTTTATTTGGTTTACTGGGTTGCTCTAATTTTTGGATATGTTCTACAAAACTTTGGTTTTCAAAAACCTTTTATATTTTATCATCTAAATCTTTGTATTCAATTATATGTGATCAGATATGTAGGACTCTTTTATGACCATTTTTTTATTGTGAATAAGGATGCCAATATTTTCTTAAAAAATCCTAATACAATTTTTGAATATGCTTTTATGAGATTAACAATTGAAAAACCCATTAAATTTCATATTTCAATATCATGTGGATCAGGTTTTATGATCAAATTTGTGAAACTACTTTGAATAAATTTATTGTTTGGCATAGGGCTAGCAAGGTTGTAATCCTCAACAATTGATTAATCAAGTGGGTTAGGATAAGTATTAGATATTGTATTTTTTTTTTAAATTATTATTGATTATTTCTATATAACATGAATACCCTAGAATATACATTATAAAATTTATTTAAATAAAATTAAACATTGTTGGAAGTGTATGTATTAAACATATACATAATGACATCCTATACATAGAATATTTCATTAAAACTTTGTTCTTTCTAAATTAATATTATCCTTTGAATTCCAAAATTGTCCAAGATAAGAACAACTAACCTTTATTCTTCTTATTCATTTTATCAAGTATAACTCCTTCTACCATAATTAAACTCTAAATTACAATGCATATCTAGGTTCTTAATAACTTTGTAAACCCCTACAAGACCAACATGTTTCTCTCCTGATATCTATAGGTTGAAAGTCCCAAGATAATAATTCTTATTCAATACATGTACCTGAAACACAAAGATCAAAGAAAAATAATCTTGGCCAATGGGCTCTCCTTCCAACCATAGGAATGAAAATCAATCCACCCCCAAGCTCTAAGGGTTACATAGCTTTCCATTACACACACCATCACTATTCAAAAGGGTTTCTTAAACAAATTATGCAATATACTATGCACAATGAAAAAACACATACTGCAATTCATCACACTAACCCTTAAATAGTTATGAATATTAAGAGAAACTAGAACATGAAGGAACTCCAACAAGATAAAAAATAACACATAGTTTCAACAAATACCTCAAAGGGACCTAGCAATAAGTTGCACATAAATTTCAAAACATAAACAATATTTTATGCATCTTAAACAAAGATCTACAAAGGGGTAGATCTTACCAAACATTTGCAAATCCAAAAGGTGATAAGCCTCCCCTTCAAGCCCTATTCTCCCATTCTTCCTCTACCATCCTCTCGTCTATCTCCACCAAGGATTCTCCTTCCCAAAAGGAGAAAGCATCCCATAGACAAAAGAATAACCAAATAAAAAATAGAGATGCCAAGCAAAATAGAGAAGCCCCTTCTCCTTTAAAATAGACTGACTATATAGAAGGGAAAAAGGAAACCAATTCCCCATAACTTCCCAACCACCCAACCAACTCCAATTTTCACCACTTTTCATAAGTGGGTAATTAGAAGTGGGTTTTATACTTTATTTAAGGGGCTTTATATGGAATAAAAAGAACCCTTACCCATACACCTAACACTTAGGAAAAATTTTATACACTTAAAACCACATAAAGAATTCTCAAAACAAATAATAAGTAACCACATTTAAAAGGTGACTCAAAATTCTAATAAAAAAACCTTTCACACATGCACAATCCTTACAAAACAAGGTTAAAACACATATCCTTGACAAGACTAGGAATTCACAAGAATAACATAAAGGAAGTAGCTATGTGACCCCTTCATCAATATTGGCCAATTTTAACCTGTTTACTCAACCATAAAAAGGTGTTAGTTTTTTTCATAATTAATAGTGTAGACATCCAAATTTGGACACTTAATTTATCCAAATTTATCACTTTTCATCTAAACATCCTCTTATCCGAGTTAATTAAGTAATATTACTATTATTTAATTAATATCTTTAATTCTGCTAAATCCTTAAGGTATTTATTTAATAATTAAATACCTTACCCTCCTAAATCCTCTTTTCATCAAATAAATTAAATAAATATTACATTTATTTAATTCCTCACATGTCATTTTCATCTAATCCTAATCCATTTACTAATCTCTTCATTAAGGATGTGCACATGCCTAATCCTTGATTAGGATGTGTCACATCCTCCAACTTTTGCAAGTTGGCTTTTAATCCTAATTAGCCCCTAATTATCCTCTAATTACTGATTAATTAATCCTAATCATTCTCCAAGGAATTTTTTAATTCCTTTTTATTCTTCCTAGATTCCCCTCCTTTATATGTGAATTTTTAATTCACATTCCATCCTTCCAAGACTTCTAGAACCTTGGACTTGTCACAATCTCCACATGTGACCAACCTTGAACTTGTCACAATCTCCACATGTGACCAAGTCCCACCTTTTTGGAGCCCACCTTTTATCCTCTAGATTATCCTAGGAATGTGAATTTTTATATCCCCAACCACCTTTCCTTTTCTCATGTAGATTTTTGAGGAATTCCAAAATTCCTCAAATGTCCCTTTCACTCCCACTTGGGGACAAGAAATCCCTTTTTGTGGAAATCTCCTCACTCCCCAAGGTGCATGTCCTTTTTCCACCTCATGTACCCTCTTGACACCTCATCTCCATCTCATATCCCCTTGGCCACTTCACCCTCCACATGTCAAGATGTGAGGGCTTGTGGGTTCTTAACCCACCATAGCCCTTCATCTTGGCCTTGTTGGATCAATCTTGACCGTTGAATTCTCTAGAGAATTCAAATTCTCCTATAAATACCCCCTCCTCAAGGGCATTTTCAACACTTTTGATTTGAGCAACTACATGCTTCCCATTTGCTTTCCCAAACACTTTGCATTCTCAGAACTACATGCTGTCAATTTGAATCCTCAATCCTCTACCATCATCTAGCCATCTTTTTAATCATTTGCACCTCTAATCTTGCATTTAGCCATTCAAGCAATCATCTAAGGAGCACACAAACCAATCAAAGCAAGGGCCAATCAAAGAGATATCAACAACAAGGGAGGTAAAATTGTTTGTGTTTCATTTTATTTACATTCATTTTCGTTGTATCACTCTTTTGGCTAATCTTGAGGTGTCCTTGGTATTTTCTCATTTTACATTTCTTAGTTATTTTGCACATTTAGAGTAGGATAAATTCCAAGGTATACAAATAGTAATTGAAATAAACAACATATGCAAAATAACCTTCTAATAATAATCAACTAAGAAATTAAATTTAAATAAGTAACATATAATTTAACTCTTCCTACTTGCATACTACCTTTTAGATTTAAGCAATAATTGATCATGTTAATTAATATCAACATATTACTACTTGTCAATAATCTATTTAACCTATAACGAATACTACTACAACCAAATATTGAATATCAATCATTACCTTTATATTCACACTTACACTCATAATATAAAATCACCTAACATGATGAAATCTATTTAATATACATAATGATATTACCAAAAATGAAATATCCCAATCATTGCATACTTACGTAGATAAGGAATAGAACTCATCTATAGCTATCACATGAAATCAAAAAAACCACTAGTTAGTTAGTTAGTTAACAATCAAAATATAAGCAATTTGATGTATAAGAACAATAATCATTGATGTATATTATCCAACATAAAAGAACATAAAATATAGGATATGAACCATCAATGAAAATTAGGATCAATAAGGCCATAAGGGGCAGGGTCTTACATCATGATACAAATGTAAGAAGAAGCTATTATAGGTCCATGCCAACCTATATCACATGTGTTTTTGCGCGAAGGTAATTTGATTTGAATTGGGTGCCAACAAGGCACCTTTTGTATGACTTTAGGTGGCATCTAATTAGGCCGACCTAATTACTGTTTGCAATGATGCTAATATATATAGATAAGATCATTTTGAGTTTGTGATATGGATGGATGGATGATGATGATAGAGGTGTGATCCGAACATAAGTAGAAAAGAGAAAATTTAAAGGAGAAAAGGTTGTGCGAAAGGAATATTGAGAAGCTCGATTTGTATTATGTATTAGGTGAAATGTTTTGGGTCAAAATCTTGAGCTTCAAAGGAATTGAAGTTAGCATACGTTAGATGCATTTTGTATTAGTTCAAATATTGGCTATGTAGCCACTTTTTCTTACCTTTTGCTGTGAACAATGAGTTTAGTTGGACACTAAGTCCACCTAGTAGTGAGCCTTTATGTAATATTTTATGATTGGTCATACTATATTGTGAGCTAATCCTTACTATGGTTTTTCCCATCTGGTGTTTTCCACATAAAAATTTTGGTGTTCATGTGTTGTATGTATTATGGGTTGTTTGTGCTTTTATTTATGTTAATTGCTAAGTATGTTATGTTAATCAGATGGTTAGTAATTAAATAGTTTTTAGGAATATTGATTCACCCTCCCTCTCAGTATTTTGGGTGTTCAACAAGTTAATCAATTTTACACATGACACCCACGAATAATTTTTCGTCATGGTACTTGCCCAAAGCACCATATGAATGGATTTTTTAGAGGGAAATTTTTTATCTTTACTTTTTTTTTGCTACGCATGACACCTATTTGCCAAGTTTTCACCATAGTACTTGCCTAAGGCACCATCAAAGTGTTTCTCATTAGAGGATGATTTCTTATCTTATCTTTTTCTTTTTTTACTCTTTGAATGATCATCAACTATGTGGAACCACCTACTGGTGTTGATGTCATAATGTGTCAATAATTTCCTACCTTGAGGAGTTGCTTTGCCAAGGTAAGAGAACTTGTATATAGACCATGTATGTTATTGTGATCTTGGTTGATACTAGGGTTGTCATTTTCTAAATACACACATCGT
The DNA here is from genome assembly GCA_007258455.2 of Sequoia sempervirens. Lineage (NCBI taxonomy): Eukaryota > Viridiplantae > Streptophyta > Pinopsida > Cupressales > Cupressaceae > Sequoia > Sequoia sempervirens. The sequence goes on from VDFB02049217.1 coordinate 140,019,588, forward strand.
GATTGGTGTCACTAGAGTCCTTATGATGAAGTGTTGCTGCCAAGACATGGTGAATGTGGGATTTAAGATTTTTGGACTTTGAGTGGGATTTTTGGACTTTGTACAAGATGTTAGATGTTGATGGTGGATATGAGATGTGGATTAACTATTTGGTAGTTTGGATTTAGGATTTTTTATTTTCTAAACTTGGGATGGTGGATGATGGAGTTTGGATATGAAATTTTGAGTGTGTTTGGGACCAACAATTTAATACACCTTATGTATTAGTATTGAACATTTTTTTAAAAATATGTTGACACTTTTAATAGATGAAAGGCCCTTTTTTATTTGGCTCCATAGTTTCATTGACTGTTGGGATTTGATTTGGATTGTATGATTTATATGATCCAATTTTCTTTGGGATCCATTTTAACTTTTGGATTCATTAGCTTCAACAACTCAACTTTGATCTTGTTCTTTGCAATGATTTTTCTTTTTTTGGTCCCAATTAGTGGGTGGAAAGATTATGGAATGATGGTCTATGATGTGGATGGTTGGAGTGTTGGAAACAACCTCATTATAAGGACTATTCATGGCCCCTATTTTGATGTTTGTATTAGATTCATTTCCCCTAGTATCATGGAGGTACCACTAACATAATTAGATTTCTTGATCAATGAATAACCAAGACCCTGATATTTAGGATTGTCAAATAGCTATATTAGCTCTAGAATACCCTATTAATGTAGGCCTAATCCTTTTCCTTGATATGACATCCATTGAGAAATTTGATTCGCAATTGGATATGTGTTGTGTTGGAAATAAGATGCTAACTCTTCTTTGTACGGTTGGGAATCATCAACAATGGTTATTTTCTTTTCAGTAAGAAAGTTTTTTTTGAAAAATGTGAGTGATCCAAGGTTATAGAATATTGGTGCTTTCTTTGTCTTCATGCTTTTTTCTTCCTCATTTTGTGAGATTTAGATTGGATCCATAGTAGTTTGTTGATCAATATCTTCAACAAGAGTTTGAGGACTAAGGAAATTAACTTGTTTCTCAAGATATGTTGTTGCCTCAAAATTGATATAAATTCCATCTTTGTAGTCATTTATTGGAATATCAACATGGATTCTTGTGAACTAAACTATGGATTCATAATTTTCAAATATGTTTAGAGAGAAATGCTTTTGTTTTGGATGAACAAGGTGGAGATTATTTGTGTCTAGTGGAAGCAAGCGTCTCATCTGCAAAAGTGGTTATTGGAATATGGATGGGGTTAACTTTAATTTTGGAATCATTGATGGCATGGAAAGGGATGATGGGATCATAGATGAAATGAAAATGGATAATGGGATCATGATCAATGATTGGACGAGATTGGAGGATTTGGGTAGCTTGATCTTGATTCATTTTAGAGTTTTCTACTTTATGCTTTGGATTGTGTTCTTGAAATAGATCTAATTCTAATAATGGATTATAAATAAGGGACCCTTGGATGGCCTCAATATGTTGGTATGACGATAATGGATTTTGAATAGGAGTCTTTGGAGTAGGCATGATAGGTGATAGGATGCACATGATGGTGTATGGACTAGGATTTCTTGATCATAGATAGGATCTTAATCAATGATTAGATTAGCTTGGATTTTATGATTATATATCATGGAAATCCCTTGGAAAAGATCTTGAAATGTTACATTATTGGATGATTTGTTTGATGGGGATGGTGTGGATTGATGTTGCAAAAATTTTAGGGATGAAATGATGGAATGAGAAATAGAGGATTATTTTAGGAAAGCTTCTTCAAGATGACCTATTATGGACTCAAATGAGGTGGATATGTTGTGGCTAGGGATGTTATTGTAAATATTTTTGGATGAGCCATTGATAGACATAGATGGATGGTTTTGATCATGCTTGGGAAAAATATCTTGATAAATGTCTATTTTCTCATTATGTGAGCTATGGAAATTTTTGATGTGATTATTCTTAGATGGATTTTTGGGAAAAAATTTAATGATGACATCGCCTTGATCAATAAAATATTGAATGATAATTTTCAATTTTATGCAATCAATGGTCTTATGTTCTACGGCCCTATGATATTCACAATACTCATTATCTTTTTACCATGAGGATTTGAACTAAGGTTCATATTGTCTAACTTTTGGTAACATGATGAGATTGGACTAGACCAATTTTTGTAATGTCAGTTTGATAGGCTCCCATAAAGGAGTGTATTTTTGTTGTGATGTAGAGTTCTACCTAGGTGGTCCTCTAGGAATGATGGCACCTTGATTGTTTTGTTATATGTTTAATTATAATTGTGTGTTTGATGATGGTTGTATATTTTTATCCCATAGATGATTTTTGTCATTATATTTAGGTCCATTGTACATGTTTTCCTTAAATATTTTCACAAGATCCTTAGCAATGAGAGCCTTTTCAATGGTTATCCCTTTCTCTATAATTTCATAAAATGTGTTAACACATTGTATGGTTAAGTGAAAACTAATTTCAGTGTTAAGATTTTGAACAAATATATTAATGAGTCATTTTTCAAGAATAGTCCATGGGAATTTTTTTTCCATGTTCTACCATTGTTGTAGGAAGGTAGTGAATGATTCTCCATTCTTTTGTTTTGTGTTATGTAAACTAGCCATAGGTATTTCATGTTCAATGTTATAGAAGAAATTATTGATGATTTTTTTTACTAGTTCATGAAAGGTCTTGATACCATGCGGTAAATGAGAGAACCATTCTAATGCTTGTCCTCATAAACTTCAAGGAAAGATGCACATTAGGTATGTGTCATTGTAGGAAACCTATAGGCATGCTATATAAAATTATCATATGTGTTCTCGTGGATCTCCTCTTCCCTTGTATTTTTCAACATTTTTCATTTCAAAGTTGTGAGGGAAAGGAACCATAGGAAATGTTTTATCAAATGGATAAGGACAAATGTATTCAAGAGTAATTTTTTTCTTCATTTATCCTAATTGTATGTTGGTAACATTTTGGTGCCAGCTTTAGATTTGCAATGCCAAGTCATTAGTGGGTGTGTTGATGGAAATGTCAATTTGAGGTTGAATGGTGAAATATGAAGGGATCATTGATTGACGTTGTGGAATATTAGATCTACTGATTGAATGATTGTGATATTGGAGAATAAATGATTTTTGTTGTGGAATATTATATGTATTGAATGATTGTGATATTGGGGTATTGATGATTGTTGTTGTTATCTATGTTAGATGTATTGAATGAATGATTACTATATTGGGGGATAGATGTTTATTGTTGTGACATGCAAGATGTATTGAATGAATGATTATGATATTGCGGGATAGATTGATTTTGTGGGATGCATGAATGATGTTGTGGAATGTTAGATGATGGAATATATGATTGATTTTGTGGGATATATGATTGATGTTATGGAATGTTAGATGATTGATTTTGTGGGATATATGAAAGATGTTGTGGAATGTTAGATGATGGATATTGTGAATGATTTGGGATGTATGATTGATATTATATAATATGATGTGATATATGATTGATTTTGTGGGATATATGTGTTTGTATAAATGTTGAATGTGGAATATTATTGATGACTTGGGATGTGGGTGTTCTCCAAAGTAGGCATAACCCCTAATGAGGATAGTAATGGGGTTTAGTAATCATTTGAGGTGACTGTAGTGTAGAAAATTGTCACCCTTAATAATTTCACACTATTTTGGCCCCACTAAATTACTGGACCTAATTAAGTCCCTAATTTCTTAATTATGCATTCTAAATCCTATTTTTATCATTTTACGACAAAGTTGCAAGCATTGAATAAATAAAAATAATTAATGTTATGATCTCGACACTTAATGTCCTAGAAGATAGGGCTAGGACCCATATTCCCATGGCCGTATGGGTCTCCCTATCTTGTCAGGGAATAATTTTTAATATTTTGTTGGTGGTGTTTTTAACATTTAGAATTCAAAATTTTCAATTGTTAGCTTTTGGAATTTGATTTTTGGGAAATTAGAATAATTGTAGATAAATACCTAGTTATTTTGTCATTTGAAATCTAACAAGCTAGAGGTGAACATCAAGAGAAAAAAATATTTTCAAGAGCAATTAAAGAGCAACATTATCAAAGCTCTATTGCAACAATTCAAGATCCAACATCATGTAAAATTATATGTGTGTTCATGTTATTGTTTTATGAAGGCTAATATTGTTGTAGGTATCCAAGCATTCAAGCATTAAAGAAAATATATATCAAGCAAGATCCAAGATCCTTGATGTGATGTGCATGACTTCAATCCTTCAAGGAAGTCGTTGAAGGGTGGTTAGTTGCAACATTTGTTCATTCACCATTCCTTCCTTTCAATTATCATTCCTATCATTGACATTGCCATTGTGGAAGTGGAAACACTTACACAAGGTTTGATTGAGGAAAGCCCCTAAATGGACCAACATTTCCTCTCTTTGTTAATGCATAGGCTACAACTTTGAAGAAGATTGAAGGAAAATTTTCCATTGTTGCATTTGTTATCATATATCTTGTCAAGCAACAAAAAATAACCTACAAAATTTATTGACAACATTTCAAAAAGTTTGCAATCAAGAAATAGGTCAGATCTAACATCAAAGGATTGTAGAATCAGTTTCAAGACTCTCTATTAAGGACCCATATTCCCCTAGGCAACTGTGTCCTCCTCTGTATGCTAGATCCAACCTTTGGTGATAGGTACACATCATCCAACACTTCCCAAATCCACCTATAATTTAAAATTTTAGTCTGTGTATTTCTAGATTATTGTATTTACCACATTAGGTCATATAGCTCAATTAGGTTAATCATTCTACATTATTTCCCATCTATCTTCAAGGCCCTAAGAAAGTGGATCTAGGTTTGATTGGCTCACCTTTATTGTATATAGTCAATCTACTCACCTTGTTGATCAACCTTCTAATGTAACTTCGAAAAAAGATCCTAAGAAACCCTATGTTTACACACTAAACATATATGGTTCACCTTTTTCTATTTTACATTTTGATGAACCTAACATTTGACATCATAAATTTTTGATTTGGTATTCTTTCAAACCATAGATCTAGGTTTTGTATCATTTTTTCTTGCATTTCTCATTTAGGGTTTCATTTTACATCATAAAAATTCATAAAAATCCAAAAATATTACATCCATATTGTATCATAGATTGATTAGGGTGTGTTTTAGTCATTTAGATAAGATTTTTCATTTAAAAATTACATTAAAACAGTGTCATTTTTTCATACATTTGCATTTCCTTTACATTGTTTTTTTAGAAAAGTAGTCATTGTCAAACCTATTTGCAAATAGGAACAACTTAGACATTCAATTTTTAATTTTTCAAAACCCTGAACAATGACCCAGACACCCTTGGGTGACCCTATCCTTGTACAGGTGCATTGGCAATCTATTTCACACTTGTATGTTTCTATTTGCTCAATTTGTCTATACATGCAGATCTCAGTTTAAAATTTATAATCACATGTTCTAAAGCATTTTTGTATTTAGCTCATTTGGTGAAAGAAACTGAATTGTTTAGAGTTAATATTTGCATTCAAAAATCATCATTTCTAGGTCTTGACATCTTGCAATTAGTCAATTATTACATTTCAGATCTAAAAACTACATTCAAATTTGTTCAAGCATATTCAACATCTTTTGCATACTTGTATTTTGCATCAAGTTGGGATACATTAAGAAAATTATGGAATTTTTTTTATTATTTCAATTGTTTGCAAGAAAAAACAACATTATTAAATAGAGTACTACACAGCCAAAATTTAAATTTTCAGAACCCGTAACTAGGACCTAGATGCCCTTGGGAAACTCTATCTTATTATCTAGGCATCAGCCAACTTTTTGTGATAGAATACTCTCAAGAAACTTTGTTTGGGGTTGCTATTTGAGTTCCATTCATCTGTTGTTTAATAGTATGAACCTTATTACAAAATAGATATGTGTTTTGGTAAAATTTGGATGTCTTTGAAATCCTTGGTTGATGTTTCAAGCTATGTGTTTAGTGAGGATAATACTTTTGATAATAACATTCATGATATAACTTCTCCTATTACAATTCTTCTTGATGTCATAGGTCAAGATGAAGAAATCATGCTTGAGTAAATCTTTACATAACCTTGAAAATAATGCAACCTTTTATCCCTCAATGCAAAATCCTATTACCCCATACCAAGAGCATCCTCCCATACCACCAACTGAAGAATTCACATTGTTACATCCCAAAACTAAACCACAAGGTATACCTCAAACAACATGCATGGAGAAATCTATCCATAACAATCACAAGGAAAAAACATCATCCAACCCTCCATCATATGAACATAAGGTTAAAAATACATCCATTGACTTGGAACAAACTTATGGACAAGGATTTAGGATCTTGAATAAGCAAGGATGTGAGATTAAGAATGATCATGAAGCCCATTCCCTAATGGAGCAAACACCGTAAGAAGATACTAAGGGATTAGGTTATCTAGATTCTCCACCTTCATATAAAAAAAAATGGTCAACCAAGTAAGAAACACACACCTTATAAACTTAAGAAACTACCATTTTTGCATCTTATAACCAATACTAAAAAGGCCTTACACACTCTTCTTAACCTAGGACTTATCACATTACCACTTATTCATGAACGAGAAGATAAGAAAGGAAAGATTACAAACATGTCTTATTGTGCATATCATAAAACACTTGGACATCTTACTGATGAATGTCGTTCTTTAAAGAAGATATTGAAAGAATTCAATCCCTATGGGGATCAGTTTGAACATGTCATAGATTAGCATTCATTTATTATGCTCCTTTCCATGTGGTAGTTGTAGTTGTAGACATGCAAAATGTTGAGATTATGGATGCACAGTCCTTGAAGCTCTGAAATCTTCAATGGAGGACCCTTGCCAGGAAAGATAATCAACCACATAGAAAGTGTTGCAACTAGGCATGCATAATAGAGATTCTATATTGATGATATGATTGATATATTACAAATGAACAAGTTGCTTGATTATATAGGCAAGAGAGAAAACCTAAGATGCATGAGATGTTTACATGTGTCTTGATCTAACAACATGTGACAACATGTGAACCCTATCTAGATGATTATTAAATGTTGAGATAAGTTCTAGAAGGACAACTCATCTTCTAGAAGGAATCTTATCTCCTACAAACAAGGAAGGGAATATTATCCCATTATTTATGATTTATCTAATAATGCAACCTAGGACTTAATTAATTAAATGAAATACCTAAGTTAACTTATGCTAGTGTAATAATTAATTAATTACACTAACACCCCCCCATAAGTTCAAATTAGGGAGGAAAATGCAATGATTATGCAAAGATGATCAATGATGGGTCCTGGCTATGAGGCCATGTTAGGTAACCATGCACATGAAGATGCATAAAATCTCCCACAACCAGAGAAAAGGGGAAAACCTAGTGGGAACAAAACCCCTCTCCAAAAAGGAGATGAAAAAGAAAAAAAAGTGAGATAGGATGGGAAGGATAGAGGAATCCCAAATACCCCCCAAGTACACCATCCTTCACATGGATACAATACAATCAAAAGCCCCCCCATAGGGAGGAAATAGAGAGACTATGTAGCCTCCCCAAAATATGATATCACCTGCAGAGATGGTAAGTGTTTGAAGATAGAACATGATCCAATGTTGACAAACAACTTGTCTCCCTTTCAAAAGAAACAAAACCAAGTGCAAGTGTAGTGATGCTTCCCAGTCCGAATAGGAATTGAAGGAAGGAAGGATGAATGTGGATGCCGATGTTGTCTCTGAACTCTTCTCAAATGTCTCCTTGCCTGAAGATGAAGGAAACAAATGTTGAACAATATCCAAAGACCGTGATGTGATGGATGTGATGGAGACTTGATAGCCTCCCCTGAATGAAGTGTCATCAAAGCCACTGAAAGAAGTCTGAAGCAAATCCAATGGTAGATGTTGAAGAAACCTCAAGTCCTGAATGGAGTGACAGGAAAGAAGTCTCGGATATGAAATATCTGAATAGAGGAGTGATAACCCCTCAAGAATGTCCTCCAAACCTGTAGAAGTAGCCAAGTTAGTGATGCCTGAAACAAAGCCATCCTGTGATGTCAAGTCTAGAAAACTGAATGTGTCCTAATGGATGATGATGGTGGAAGCCTCAATAAATGAATCTGGACAAGGAATCACTGAATGTGAAGGGATACCAACTGTCTTTGATGGAGAAGAAGCATCTGAAGGAACCTTTTCAACCTCTTCAGAAAGATCAAGGCAATCAACTTCATGTACAACAATATCATCATGGGGTACCTGATTTGAAGAATGACATTCTAAATCATGACCATCGGGGAATGGTGGAGTGTCTAAATCTCCATAGATCTCCCAAAGCTTAGCCCAAAGGATGTGAGGAAAATCATAATGATCAATAGTACTCAAAACATCAGAATCAACTTGCATCTCAATGATCTCCAAAATAGTGTATCTGCTAGAACTCCAAGAAAATTCATGAATGCCTTCACTTGGATGAGGAACTATACCATACAAATGAGGCAACAAATCAAGTGATTGGAGATGGTGGCAGATCCCATCTCGCCATTGTTGATAGTTTCCCTTATGCAACATAAATAGAGAAGGAGTATATGCAAGCCCCATAATGAAATTTCTCTACAAAAAATAAAGACAAATGACCTTCAACAAAAAATAGAAGCTTCCAAAGATGATGTGCAACTGAAGTGATGCTACCCGGATCAAAAAATATTTTCCCAAGCTTCAGGATGTCCAGGTTATTGAACAAATGCACCAAACTGAAAAAATAAATACAAGAGTACCTGGAGCTGAAACTAATCAAGTGATCTAGATGAATGAAAAAAGCTCTGAATCACCTTCTTGATGCCACTGGAATCATTGAAATCAGATAAACGGTTGTGAATATATGAGCCTCTGAGTCTAGATTAGGGTTTTGTCTTTAGTTGGCTATAGAATTTTCTACAAGAAAATTTTCATAGAACTGATGTCGCCATTGGAAAGTAGACAAAATTCTCTTTCCGATGGTATCTCGTTTGTTGAATTTTGACACCGTGGTGAAAAGTTGTGATAAAATGAAAAAAGGCCTATCAAAGGCACTCTGTAGGCTAAATTGGTGCAAAAATTAAGCACCCGGGCACTAAAACAAGGTCACAGATATGACCGTAGTGAATAAGTCTAGAAAAAAAAGGGTGCCGCCATCGATGGCGGTAGGGCTAAGATCTGGGCGGAGCGGTGGAGGTGTTGTTGATGCTTGGTGTAGCCCCTGGTTTGCAAGGTGACCAACGACAAGGGTATGGAGTCTAACGGGATCAGACGGTAAATGGAGTAGGAGCCGACAGTAGGGATGAGTGGGCTGACGAGAACAACTGGTGATGTGACAGCAAATGGACGCTAGTGGATGATGTGATTGGGCTCGGTACTTTGTCGGACTTATGCTGCAAACTTTTAAAAAAAACCAAACCGACCCCCAAAAAAATTTGAATATTGCTAAAAAGTAATTCAAAATATTGAAAACTGATAAAATATATTTATCTGCAGAATATAAAAGAAGCCCGATAAAAATAAAAAATCAAACCCTTATGAATATTATGCCGATGGGATAAAAAATATGATGATGAAATATATGATGCAGATGAAAAATATTATATAGTCTGCGCATTAAAAAGAGGATGTTGACCAATAAAATAATTTAAGGTCGCTCAATTTTTGCAAACTATATCACCACCCCAAAAAATATTTTTGCCAAAAAAAAGTGCAATATTAGCCCGATTTTTCTAAAACGAAAAGTGGCTTGCTTCTAAAAAAAAAATTCCTTAGAGGACAACTGACCAGGATGATTTTTTGCTGCAAATTGTACTGATAGTACGGTTGATTTTTCAAACCCTAAAAAATAGCTCTGATGGCTCCTAGGTTGATGTATCCGATTTTGATAAATGAACAATCGATCCTAGGGTTTTGAGGCGTTCTGAAGACAATGGCGAGCTCAAATCTGACTCTATCTGCTTCAGAAATCAGCTTGGTCCCCAGGTGGAGTCAAGTAGCCTACAATGGAAACCTTCATGCCTACAAGAATCTTGCACACCAACTTTCTTGATCGAGGGATGACATTTCACTAGACAAGCTCTGATACCATGTTGAGATTATGGATGCATAGTCCCTAAAGCTCTAGAATCGTCAATGGAGGACCCTTTCTAGGAAAGATAATCAACCACATAGAAAGTGTTGCAACTAGGCATGCATAATAGAGATTTTATATTGATGATATGATTGATATATTACAAATGAACAAGTTGCTTGATTATATAGGCAAGAGAGAAAACCTAAGATGTAGTACCCCTCCGTTTATGCTTATGCTTTCTGTTGATACTTTTTCATACTGTTAGATCTATGATGTTTTGTTGGATACTTTGATCGCTGGTTTTGAGCGATGGTGGATTATTTTGTGACATGATGTTACTTGTTTGGTGACTATTGTTTTCAGATATGATATGATTTAGCGTAGATGTTTACTTTCTGTTGATTATTGATATGTACATGCTTATGATGGACTAACAACATTTATTTCGTCATTTTTCTGTGAAGTGTATTGGTGTGGAGAACAGAATCGTATCACTCGCTTGCGAGTGCCCTGCGATATCTATGATTTTCTCCGCACGGTGTGCCTGTTTAATGCTTTATATATATATACATGTATGCACGTTATTTGCTTGGTTGCAAGATTTGCAGGTACATGACACCGACTCCACCTGTGTAATCAGGTCTGAGCGTGTCAGGACTCAACGGAAATGTTGAACGGGAGATAGTAGTTAGGTCTATCCTAGTCTAGTCTTTAACCTTGGTCTTAGTACATTGTCAGTTTTCAGTTTTGAGTCATAGGTTGTATTGTATATTCTGTTGGTTAAATTGTTTTAAAAAAAATAAATATTGGTTAATTTTAATGTTGGAATATTGTGCTTTAATTATTGTTATTTAATTAATATTTAAATATGATTGAAATTTACTTACTTGATAATTTAATACATTAGTTAGCTTATTTGGTTAAATAGTTGGTCTTAAAAAGATTAAACTATTTTAATTAAATAAATTAATTAATTAAGTTAAATTATTAAGTGTGTAAATTATATTGTATTTAAAAGAATTAGAAAATTAAAAATAAAATAAATAAATGCATGTAAATTAAATTTAGTTTAAAAAGTTTAAATTAAATAAATTGAAAATTGCATGCAAATTTAATTGGCAAGATTGCCGAGAAGTGGAGAGGATATTTTGATAACCACTTCTCGACATGTGTGCCAGTGCAATTATTGCATTGAGGTTGTTGCGAAATTTTACGGTTGCTGTGTAAAAAAAATTGACTTTCTGAGATGATTTGTATTTCCTCTGGGGTTGTATATTTGTGGAAGATTTCTTGTCATTAGATAAAGCTTTTGAGGAAGATTTGGAGGATTGCAATCTACAGGCAAAAGGCTTTCTCCAACAACTACCAAATCTTCAAATTACAGGAAAAAGGTATTTCTCTAGTTATTTGTTTGTTGAAAGAAGAATTTTCTTTGTTGTTGTAATTCTTGTTCTTCTTTGAATTCTTTCAGTAAAACTTTCAGTTATCTGTATGAATTTCAAGAAAACAAGATTAGGGAAAACAATGAAAGAAATTCAAAAAAATAAAAATAAATGTATACTCTGTTATTTAGTAAAATAATAGTTCCTTGTTATTTTGAGAAAACTCTGTTATTTAGTAAAATAATAGTTCCTTGTTATTTTGAGAAAAGAAGTTTTTGGAAAATACTGCTGGAAAAAGTTGTGATTAAAATTTGAATACAAGAAGATATGGGGTTTATTTTAAAAATAATACTTCCAGGTGAAATTATTTCATTGAAAACTTATTGTACAGAAAATTATCTCTGTAAAAAAATTCTTTACTTTTTTCTAATTTCTGAAGAAAATCTTACCAGTAAATAACCTCTGTTTACAAAGAATCATTTGGTATTTCCTTTTAAAAAAAATATGTATATGAATTTATATTTACTACTGTGTAAATCATAGGGTATTATATATATATGAAAGTTTATTTTTAAATTTATGAATTCGGAGAATTCGCCGTACGACTAATTTCATCCGAAATTGTTTTAAAAAAAATAAAATGAAATTCGTATCTTTTTGCCATACCCGTGAGAATGAGGAACGGTGGGGGAGATTACCTCCCAGCCGCCGCTCCCACAGTGGGGGTGCGGCTGCTGTGAGGCAGCGCCCTCCACATATTTGTGGAGGAAGCGCTGCCCCACAGGCAGTGCATCCTCCCGTGAGGGCTGCGGGCTACACAGAAAACAAAGACTCTAATTAAAATTTGGTTTTATTTAATATCTAATTTTTATAAAAGTTAATTTCCATTTATATTATATATTATTAATATATATTTTATTTATAATATATTTCGAATATATTATATATATTATATAATATTATAATATATATTATATAAATTTATTAATAAATTGAAATTTCATTATATGTAATTTAGTATGATGATCTTATAATAAAAATAATGATATAACACATTGATTAAATAAATTTATATAAGTGTTTGTTTTATATTAAATTAATCAATGAGAGTTGGAGTAATATTATTTTATTTGACAAATTGAAGTTTATTTTTATATATATATATATATAAAATCGTGATAGTTATAATTTGGAATGTTTGATTATGAAATTTAATTAAGTTGTTTTTTTTAAAATACATGCAAAATATTCTGAAAGGATTTAATATATCCAAAGGATAGTTTATTATTGAGTTTTAAATTGTTCAAAAATAGTAATTTTCCTTTTTAATGGTCAATTTGGGAATGTATTAAATGTTTAAGTTTTCCAGTACCAGTTTTTGAAGGGGGGTGAAATTGATTTTTGAATTCATGCGATTGAACAAGTTTAGGGTAGTGCACCTGTTTTGCGGAATGGATTGCAATGTACATTGTGGTAAATCTGGTATTATATGTTGTATTATGCACTTGTCTACCCTAACTAGTGAATCTAGAATACCCTTGTTATGTTTAGGGGAGTGGCTATTTGTAAGGGCCAACACACAAAGTGGTGTCAGGGTAACTTACAAATAGTTAGTAACTCAGTGACAATTAAATGACACATTAGTTAGTTTAAAACATTTAATAAGATATTTTGCCTCACTTATGACTCTTGAGCTACTATAGTCTTGAGTATAAGATGAGAAGGCCTGGAATGGCTAATCGAAGTCTTGTTTCTTCAAAAGACGTTCGATTCCGCAACAGTATGCAATAGGGGCCAGGTTTCGTAAGAGGTTACCAGGGTAACCCAAGGATTGGGGGCTGGAACCTAGGAAGAAACACTAGGGTAACCATTGCATTGTTGTGATGACACTCCACCTAGAATAACAGTGAACCTTGTATTTGTAGTAAATTCAATTGTTAAAAAAAATCTGGAAGCAACCAATAGGTTGTTGTACTAGTGTCTAGGGTTAGTAGATTAGGTCTAGGTAACCTTATTACTATCTCCTAGCACGAGGGGTGGACCTACGGGTACCACATGGTTGGGTGGAACGTGCACCTTACTCCGTTGGGTCCCCAGATTTATTGTAGCACTGAGAGCTTCATGGATGGAGAGCTCGCACATGGATTTCTTCTATACTTTCATCATTGTATATTGTAAACTTGTATTTGAAAATATCCCTCAAATGTATAAGAGGTGAACAATGTAATTGTATTTGTAACTATTATTGAACTACCTCATCAAGTTGGATGAGTATTGTAATATCACATCAATGCAATGTATGGAAAACATGTTTGTACTTTATTATATCTTGAATGGAAAATTTCAATATTATGCAATGTTTATCTTTATGTTATTAATTAAATGTGCAATGCGAAATACTTTAGTCACTTATGGAAAACTCAAAGTAGTGTAACGTCGCTTAACCTAAGAATGTATGCAATTAATTAACTTAGTATTAATACTTTAAAAAAAAATTATTTCAACTTTATAACACTTTTGCAACATTCTTAGGTTATTAAGACGGGACATTACATAAGATGCATGAGATGTTGCCATGCATCTTGATCTAACAACATGTGACAACATGTGAACCCTATCTAGATGATTATTAAATGTTGAGATAAGTTCTAGAAGGACAAATCATCTTCTAGAAGGAATCTTATCTCCTACAAACAAGGAAGGGAATATTATCCCATTATTTATGATTTATCTAATAATGCAACCTAGGACTTAATTAATTAAATGCAAGACCTAAGTTAACTTATGCTAGTGTAATAATTAATTAATTACACTAACACAAAATTTCCTGACTCTTATCACTCATCGTCTTTGATTAGAGGTAAACAAGTTTTAAAGGGAACTCAAAACCCATTACAAGAAAGAGAAACTGGAGAAAAATATAACTAAAAAAAGCAACCAATAGTCAAAACACAACAAACCATCAACATGACAACAACCAAAAAGGAAGGACAAAAAATAGCAGAACTACATATTGTTCAAGATATTTGCAGCTTCCATGTCACTCTCCATAGTCTTCTAATGATAATCAATGACTTCAAACATATCATTAACAAGGACCCCCGCCTACATCTTGGTCTTATTGCGAGTTCTAGCATTGAGCCCAACCACATTTACCTCATTAATCAAAACATTTTGCAAACCAACAACCTTGTCAACCAAAACATCCTCCTCCACTTGCTTTTCACTAGCACCAGCATCCTCACTAGGAGTAATCTCCATACATTTCTTGGCCTTCTCAATAGGAGTAGATAGGCCCTCAGACTCATACCTCACAGCAAATTTAGTCCCATCCCCGACCTTATCCAATTTCACATTAATCCTTTATATTTGTTCCTCCAGGGTCAAAATTCTTTGTTTAAACATTTGCTTCATCTTCAACATCTCCTCAACATCAATCTTTAGAAAATCATACAACTCATCAACTTGAGTTTGAATCGACGATTCTCCCATTTTTCTCACAACACCCCAAACCCTAACATTAGTCATGTTGAGATCATGAAAAGCTCATTTAAACAGTTGAAAAAAGGAAATGGAGCCCTCCTTAGCCATACCCAGAACAATGGGAAAATCCTCCCGATCAAAGTTAAAAACATCCTTTTCCCTAGCATCACTCTCTTGGGAAGAAATAACCTTATCCTAGCTTGCACAAACTTTCTTACCTTTACCCCCAGCCACTAACATTTGAATCTTGCGAAGAGAGCTAACAATGTTCTTAGCCACCAACCTCCTATTCTGCATTTCCAAGTGCATACCCAGAGAACCCGAAGCCTCCTACCCACACGCCATCTTCGAAGGAGAAGCAACTTGAACTTCCTTTACTAGGCTAGTAGACCTAATAGCCAATTTATTTTTGCTACCCTCCATTAGACCCTTCTTCCTCTTGGTCCCCAAAACAGGGGATGATGAAGACACATCTTTAGCAATTTCAATCCTCTCCTTCAAGATAGTAGAAGGAGCGATAGGCCTAATTTTACTAGTTTTTTCACCACCCTCATCCTCATTAAATAGGTCTCATAATCCTTTAGGTTGGGAACCAAAACCCCTTTACTAGGTTTTCCCTTTGCAAGAGGTTGAGAAATCACTTCCATAGAGGCCTGAGAATCCAAAAACAATTCTCATCCTTCTCTGTTTCAGACTCCTCCAGAACCTCCTTCTTTTTCCCTTTCAAACTCCCTAACTCTTCTTCCAAAATAGTTTTATATTCCAAGGCTGGCTTCTGATGCTTACCCTTGGGAATAATAGTAGGTGGCTTAGGGACTGCAAAGGCTTTTGCATAATCCAAAATTAACAGAATAAGACCAACATGCAACACAAGATTCTTAGAGTTCTTTTTATGATCCTTCAGACCATACTGTAGAGAAGCCAAAAGATAAAATGGAAAGGATATTTTATTCTTATGGTGAAAATGATTCAAGAGAAAAAAATGATAAGAATTAATAGCAAAAAATTGACCTTCTAAAGTAATGTACCTCATCAATTCCTCAGCAACATCACCCCAAAGGGCTTTGATGAAACTTCGCTAGTACCCGCCACTCTTGGCTTGCTTAAGCTTTTGTTCTTCATCCCCTTTGAAGAAAATATGCATAACCGCCTTAGATTCCTTCTTATATTTGTAAACCTTCTTTCCCTCTATTGAGAGACTGGTGATATTTGCAATAAATTCCTCATTAACATCAAATTTAGTACCACCCAGTTTCAAAATCCTGTTATTCCAACCTTTGACAAAAAAGTTTGTAGCCTATAGGTTGTTTTCATGTAGCCTCTCCAAATATGGTGTAATCCCATCTTTATGCAATATTCACCACACCTCCTTCTTGTTCTTGATAGTATCATAGGAGAAGGGATCCACTCTATTTCTGTCACCTCCCATGGTCGCGAACTTATCAAAACTTAGGAGCTTGAGAACTTTGCAAACAAGTAAGAGAAGCCTCAAGAAGGGAGGCCAAAAAATTCCCACAATCCATGTGGAAACGGTATTATGGAAGAGAGATATAATGATCCTAGGGTGTTGTCCCATATGGAGAATACTCAAGGTACCATCAGCCCGATCAAGATCTAGCTCACCTTCACTCCATACAATTAACTACCACATGATAATCATGTGAGCCCAGAACATAATGAGGCCACCATCTGAATTAGCAATTTTGATAATCATAATTTAAACATGCAGTAGCCTCAATGGGGAGGGGGTCATCCACATCCCACTCCCTAGAACCACTAACACCAACATTAGAAAAAACATCAGCTAGGCCATTCCCTTCCTTAACAATATGAGAGATATAAACTTCATCAAAGGAATTTAAGATTTCAATAGCATCCATGAGAATGGATTCAATAGTCCATGAGGGGACAAAAGAATTCTTTAGGTTGTTAATTATATTTAAAGAGTCACCCTCAACACCTTTTTGTATCCTTTGGATTGAGCCATCTTCAAGGCATGATAGGATGCAACAACTCTTATCACACATCGTTAATCAAGTTCATTTTCATCATATTCACCATTGATCACTGTATTCACATCATTTTCATCACTTGCATCACTAATTCCCCTTTTAACATCATTTCACCTTATTTCCTCCATTAATTAATTTTGAATTATTTAATTAATTCATCCCATTTCATTAATTTTCCTCTAATATCCCTCAATTGGATAATTTTAATTATTTAATTAGCCATTAAATCTAATTTTCTTCTCAAGTCCTATGATTAAATAATCTTGAATTATTTAATTATCTAATTCCCACCCCTTTCATTTGAAATATTCTTTTTTAATAAAGAATATCCTAATCCTCCATAATTAAATAATCTTGAATTATTTAATTCTCCTGATTTCCCCTCAAAGGAATATTCTCCTTCAAAATATCTCATCCCTCCATTTCAAATATCCTTAACCAATTTTCCTAAAATTGTGGAGATATTTGAGTTCAATTGAATCTTGATATTTGATCTTCCTCAAATCACTTAGATTTGTGGGTCCTGAGATGCAATCTCAAACCTTCTTATGGGTCTTGAAGTTTAATCTTCTCCATTGATTCAAACATGAAAATCTATAAAATAATCATTCCTCCTTCATTATTTCATAACCTAGAGCATTTGAGTGAACTTTAGCACTTGAACATATCATATACATGAGCATTTAAGCATTTTCTCTCCATATAGGTCATCAATCTTCATGCTTTTGAAATCATGGGAGCTTCATGACCAAACAATCCAATATTCTATCACCATAAAAATGGAATGCAAGGTTTGTACATTGGTTTGATGTTTCAAATTATTTTCATCTTGTTTTCTAAACCCTTGTATTCATTCTCTTTCATTTAGTGAGTGGTATTTTATCTTTCATTATTTTTGGGTCTTCTTGATTGCTAATCCTTGTTGTTGTATCAGTTCCATTTCTCACCTCACATTAATTGGCACTTCCGGTGGGACCCACATCCCCTTTTAAGGAAATTGTGTGAGTTTTTAGTGAATTTTTAGGTTTTTGGGTTGCGGTTGCATTTTACAGAGGTTGTGTTTGCTATTTTTGCTTCCCTTGATCAACATCTCGATGTGTTTAACATTTAAGGATGATCGCATTTGACACATTTGGTCACACTTGCTCTCTGATTTCTAATTGTGTTTTTGAATTTGTAGGAATCTTGTTGCAATTGCCAATTTATAGAGTTGTGTTTTCTTACCCAGGCCTTGTTTTCTTCGAATCCTGCCATGTTTGTCATTTTACAAAGCCATGTTTGCTAATAGTGCCATAGCATTTGAAGGTAAAAAGAGCCATGTTTTACTATTTTTTGTCTTTGTTTTGGTTTGAAAATCACTTTCCGGTTTAAGATTTACCCTAACCCTAACATGTCATGCTGTTATTTTCTGTTTTTAACTGACATATCTGTGCAACCTTTTTCGTTTGGGGGAAGACATTATCTAAAAACATCTAACATAATTTATTTTGTAGGTACAAATGGTCAAAGACAAAAGAATTTTTAAACTAGTAATGCTTTGATTGCAAGTTTCTAACATGCAATACTTTATCAAACATTTATCATTTATGCTTTCATTGCTTGGTAGTTTAGTTTATAATTGAATTGGGGCCTAAAAAGATTTTTTTTTCCATGTATTGTAAGTTGAAGTGCATGTATCCTCTCTCCTTGCGCATCTTGCAATCTTGGGTGAAGAGAAATATCTTCAATTTACCTTTTTTCTCTTTGTTCATAAGTGTATTGTCTACGTATCCTCCCCCCTTGTGCTTCATGCAATCTTGGGTGAAGAGAAATAGCAATACACTAAGCTTTCAAAACATTTTTCTTTTATAGAGAGGCCTACCTTGAGACACAACCTCAAGCGACATTTTTGGGTGTGTTATATAAATTAGCTGAGAGAAAATGCTATAGGTCAATCCATGCATGTAACACTCCATACTTACGTTAGGGACTACAATTTTTTTGGTTTCCTAAGGTGAGTTTTGAGAGGTTTACAATGTTTTCCAATGATCCACCCATTAAAAACTAATTTTATTAGAATCCTAAGACCTTTCAAATGTATTTTAAGTGGTGCAAGGGATGTGAATTGTACCCTGAAGCTACTCACCATGTACTCTCTTAGGTTGAGATAGGAACTTTTTGTGTTGCTAGAAATAACTTCCCAAGAAGTGAACAGAGGTGTGCCCATGGCATCTATTGACGATCCTATGTCACTAAAATTCTACTATCTACCTTCGTGGGAAATGGTTTTTAAGTAATTTGATGGAGCTCTTAAAATTGTGAAGCATTTTAATGGATATTATGCTTTGGGACATGTTCAACAAAACTAAGGACCATATTGTGCTTGATTCTAGTCTTCTGATACAAAAGAGGTACATGGACAGCATAAGCAAGATGAATAGTGGACAGACCTAAAGGTAGTGACTGTGCAAGAGTACAGTAATGACAGTGATGCTCATTGATGAAAAAGGAAATTTTTTCTTAGCTCCAAATCCTTTGTGAGTTTCATTTATTGGTTGTCTCCTATGGTGGTAACTTGTATAAAAGTTTTGTTCTTGGCATTACATATCTTTTCTATCAACAAATACTATTGGTTATTTGGAAACATTAGAGAGAAAAACTCATGGATTCAAAATTATAAAAAATGATGAATTAACCAAAGATAGTGGTGTGGAAAGTATGAATGGAGAAGGTAATATTAAGGATTAGCAACATGCGACTAAGAAAAGGCAACCCATCAAGGGGTAGTAGAAAAAAATTGCATGGTAGATTTTGAAGTTGGGGAGGAGGGAAAACCTGAGCCAAAAAGAGAAAAAACTTTAAAGATAGAGTCTATTCAATCTCATGCAAGCAAAGGAAATAAAATTGAAAAAGAACAAAAAGTGAAAAATGTATCATCAAACATGGAATGCATGTTTCATGAGGTAGCATAACATAGCACCCAACAATCTAAAGAGCATGGATTAATGTAGAAGGTTTTTGATCATAATGAACCTTTAAAAAGGCGTCATCTTGTTGGCCTCCATTTGTATCTTCTACATCCAGTTCATCTAAGTTTTCATGTTGTACTAAGTCTCTTGCACTGTACCTAATAGACAAGGGCCACCATTAGATTACTATGTTTTGTCTTTGCTTGTAAGGAATGTAAAAGCTGAAAAACCATCATTAGTTACATGCACAAATATAGAAGAAGGTGGTGTTTCACTTGAGTTACCTGTTAACAATTTTCACTACAACTTAATTGGTAGAGCTGATTAGTTTGTTTCATTTTAAAGTGAAAAGTTTAGTTAATTTCGGCATTGCTTAATTGTGAAAAGAATTTCAAAAGTTTGCTCAGTGCTTTGCAACATAAATTAAGTACAAGATAGAATACACAAATGATTAAGCATAACAATTGCTTTCATTTATTTCACAATGCTTATTCACATTACAGTATTTCATTTGTTTGCAAATACAAATGATTGTACAATTTTGCATTTTGATGCATTTCTTTTTAGAATGGAAATATGAAAAGAAAATTTTAAATCCCACACAAGCCGTGGAGATAGCCAAAACAATTCATTGCAATAAATGAATTATATAACTGAAGGTTAAAAAAGAAAGAAGCAAATAACGTAAGACATATCCATCATTTCCTATTTCTCGGTCTTTAGTTGATGTTCTTGGAGCTTGCTCTATTTTGTTTCCAATTCTGAGTGTACCTGTAGAAGATTTGGAAAGTCCTGTTAGAGTTGCGGATATGAGTTACACTACATGCTCTACCAACAAAGATATAATTCATTCCTTGAAATGCATGGAATCAACTAAGAATGAAGAATGTAGTAATAGGAGCTTGAAAATGAAATTTCACATCATGGAACCTTTTAAACTTCATTATTTTATGCTAACATTGTTTGTTTCTTGTGCAGGTATAGGAAAAGTCATGTATCTAATCATTTCATGAAGACATAACAACATGTGGAGTAAAATGGGCTCCCACAAGGGTAGAGCTCGACATGCTTCCCCTCAACATACAAATGGGGCTAAGTAAGGAAATACAATCATCATGCTCATATGAGCCAGTTAAGAAGGAGTGAAACATATTTCAACTATCAAAACAATCAATACCATTGTTCACTCATAACTGTCAAGTCTAAGAAGCAATGAAATGAAATCATGAGTAAACAAAGAGCTCAATTTAGATATATAATCAAATAAAATGCATCAATTTCCATATTGAAAAAGTTTTAATACTATCAAATTGATTGCATTTTTTGCTGCCATATGATGTTTGTTCATATTTATTCATGTTGTTCAATATCTTTTTCTGGTGCAACAAGTGTTTCATGTTCATAAATGATGATAGTGAACATGCATACATAATGCCTCATCAACAAAACATTAATAAATAATAGAGGCATATAGAGGAGCTTTAGGTTCTCATTACCAGAGAAGCCAAACCCGATTATGATCAAGGACAAGTTGTGAACATGTGGACATAGAGAAAGTTACATTGAGCAGGTAAATATTTCACAAGAATGTTGAGCTGAGAATACATATTTTCTGAAGCATTCAAGCATATGGAATGAGTGATAACAAGCATCAAAGTAACCTACAGGAGTATCATAATGGCCAGATGAAGATGTTACATGAAATGAAGTGAATGCATCAATTAAAAAATGTATTTGAAAGGAAACAAGTACATGGAGCAGCCATACATAAGTTGTCATTGCCAAAGTCCTTTAATGATTGTTGGTGATATGGTGTTTTAACTATAGGATGTTAGTGACATGTATGCTAGGTGTTGCATTCTGAACTGACTGGACAAAGATGTCAAAGAAGATTTATCAATAGTTGTGAGAAAAATAAAGAGCCATCATATGCCATCAATAGTCAATGAGTATACAGGTGTGTGGAATGAAAGGAGAAGCTTGTAAGTTATCTATCAGAGCATTGTACATTTTGACTTGGCTATTTTCTTCGTGCCATTTGAGTGTTGCTATAGGAAGTGCAAGATAAAACAAGTAGTATTGTCCTAGTTTTTACTATAGTAAAGGAGATAATGAAAGTACAAATGTGCCATTTTCTACACTTTTTTTAAGCTCAAATGAAGATATTATTTCAACTCTGGAGGTTTCAAGTGGAGAAATATAGAATATCCACATGGGAGTTTCAACTTTAAATGCAGATTTCCTTTGAAATACAAAATACCCATTTTGGGGTTTCATTTCCAAATACAAAGGCCATTGAAATACATAGTTGTGAGCTTTTAAAGCTCTTTGAAATAGGAGAAATAATGAGTGTTGGCCGTGGACATGGAGCTTTGGAAACTCATAAAAACAAAATACATTGAATACAAATGCTTTCATTTAGGAGGAGAAATCATAGGTCGAGCCAAGCAAATATAGTTACAGAAAGAAAAATGCACAAAGACTTCTGCAAATGCATGAATAGCCTTGGCCTTAAGGCCAATTTTTGTCTCCAAAATGAAAGAAAGAAGCCATGAATAGTTCAATATCGACTTACCTTTCTTGTTGATGGAGAATCGACCCATAGAGAAGTCGATAGGCAGAGATTCCATGCTTTCCTTACAAAACCCTACTATCATGGCAGTTGTATGCAGAGCAAAGCTTTCTCCAAGTTGGAGATACAAAATGATGTGAAAAAAGGTGGAGGTTGAAGAGTTTTGCTTTAGGGTTTTCTTTTGCCCTAATTTGACT